>OLKM01000042.1:60000-105000 GCA_900291075.1 Melanogrammus aeglefinus
TAAGATGTGTTTGAATGTTAACGTATATAAAATAACATAAAACAGTTAACACAAGCAATGGAGTATACGATGGGTCAGTGGCTAGGCCTATGGAAATGTCTCCTTTCACACCGTGATGAGGGTGGGAGGGAAATTAAGCTAAAATCTGCACAGTTCATGGTTGGCAGGGGAGGACTGCACCATCCGACGACCTCTCTGTCCAGTAAATCAGCAGCATAGGGTGGATGCGACGGTGTCAACAGAGTGCGAGGGAAGGAGATCAGCCCAAACACCTCGGTTGACGCCAGAAATCTGATGTTGAACCCGGCTTGAGCCAAATTCCGATACCTTCCAAGGTCATCAAGAGAGACAGAGAAGGTGAATAGGTGAACACAGGACATGGAACAGGACAGGACATACAGGGCTATGAAGGGGCCCAGAATGACAGAAGGCAGCCAAAGAGATCTAATGCAAACCGGCTTCATGGGAATAACTATTGATTAATGATCTGCTGAATAGAATCAGACCAAAGAAGATGCATCTATGATCATTTCACATTGTTTCTCTTTGGATTTGTTACAGTAGCTTGTTCGGTTTATATTTGAATTTTGTGCCTTCTGGGAAAACAAATCAAAGCAGAATAAATCTGAATGATAACCTGTAGAATATGCCTTTTTCTCCTCTCTTTATTGCCCCCTGCAGGTTAAATGATTAGTTGTTGCCAAAGCAGAAAGAAGAATTGTATCCACTACAACTATATAATAACAAGATGCTTTCAGAAAAGCAGATATTTTGCTTATCTTAAAGCAAGCATTATATGTGAATATTTTCATTACAAACAAATTTAATTAGAAAAACTGGTTAACGACAAAACATAGACAGCAATAACATTTACTATTATTAAGTGTTATTCTTTATGTGTAATATTTTACTGCCCAACTACTGATGAAGAGAGGTCAGTCGTGGTTTCGAGGCTAGGTATGACTCGAAGGGGGCTGAAGGTTAAACACGTGGTTTATTCAGAGATTCAAAGAAAACAGACGAGCACTCTTCAGGTCGTTCAAGAAGTATCTGCCGGACCCAGGTACTTTTTCAGTCTATATTGGTAAGGGCGGAATGGTAAATAAGCCAGCCCTATAGTTTCTGATTTAACTCAAAAACATACAACTTGATACTGTTTACCACTATGTGTAGAGACAGAAACTAGTCAGAATTGGTGATCGCACTGCGAATGTATGGTCCAATGAGGTAATAGAATACATGGACAGTTCAACATAACATTATATATAACTATGTTATATATAACATAGTTTCAAGACAAATGGCAATGACCCCAATCAATCAAGCAAATAGAATAAAAAGACAACAATTCCTGAGAATGTAGTTGTGTTTATGTGATGATTCAACAGACCACAAGCAGCAATCACAGTGTTTCATTGTTAAAGGTGCAGGATTGAGTGCCATCTAGTGGTGAGGTTGCAGATTGAAACCATCTTGCAATCCCCCCCACACACACTTCAAATTTATAATATGTATTACTTATTATTGAATATAAGTATAGCCTACAAGTATATACAATATCCTGGATGCCTTTTTTTATTTGTATTCATAACAAACTGGTATTGGCATGATTTTTAGATGAATGCATTTGAGATGTTTTGTGCAGGAGACTAGAAATGATGACATCACACCTAGTGAATGTTCCCAGAAGTGAAAGGGTTCACTGCTGGTTAACATTAGCACACGCACACGCACACGCACACGCACACGCACACACACACACACACACACACTGTTTCTTTGTAAAAACCTCTTGTTAGGTCAAATGTTTCAGGTTTTGGGGATTCACGGTCTATTTACTGAGTCACAATGAGCCAAACATTTTCAATTTCTTATTCAGAACCTATGAAGCCAGGTGCCCATTTGTCCAGTCTAGGATAGATCCTGATGTCGAGAAACCTGTAAATTGTCCTCAAAATGTTTCAATATCTAAATTACTAAATGAGCAATCTTTAATACTTGAATACTATCTCGTAATGTTAAATACACTACATTAGCTAAGACAAGTGTTAACTACCATTCTGAAATGTTAAACTATTATACCCCTGCATTTCATTACAGTCGTATAAATATTGTTAATCAAACATGAGCTGAAAACTACAGAAACATGTTCCTTAAGAGAGATAATGGTTAAATAATTATGTTTTTGTGTGGACAATTTTGTATACAAGGGCATACAGGGGTTCTCTACTTTGGATCTGTGACCCAATTTGTAGGTGTTTTTCAGAATAATAACAATCATACAAAAGATTGACCTTCTGCCATACACGCTTCTCTTATTGAAGGACTGAAGGGCCTTTTCCAGGAAGCCTGACCCTGGGGGAACTAGGGGCCTGTCCTCTGGCTCTTCCCTGACCTCCTTGTTCTTCACTGACCTTCGGGGGCCCATCCGGGGACTCTAAGCACTAACAGCCCTGTCTTAAGACCATTGCACATAAGAGGTCCTCCTGGGTACTTCTTCAGGTACCTGAACCCCATGGTTTCCAGGGGGTTCAGCCGTTCAACTCTAACAGAAAACCTTTAACCTAACCAAAGCTTAGAACCAAAACCCAAACCCTAAAAACCAACTATTACTCAAAACCCTAACTGTAAAACTAAACTAAACCCTTAAACTAAACCCTACATCAGACACCTTTTTCATCACATCTGTTAGACGTCAAATCCTTTTGTTTACCTCCTTCTGTTTTGAAGATCTCTCACACACACACACACACACACACACACACACACACACACACACACACACACACACACACACACACACACACACACACACACACACACACACACACACACACACACACACACACACACACACACACACACACACACACACACACACACTTCTAGCCCTGTCTTGGACGTTTGGGACCTTTGTTAGTGATGATATACCCACTTCCTGTTTAGACAAGGTAACTTTATGGTAGATAGTAATTACTACACTTCTAAATAAAACACTTGTAAAGGAATGTCAGCAACAGCAAAATCTTACGAGAAAGGGGACTTAAACCAGTGGCGGTGGGTCAATAGGGGGCGCCAAGTGAAATATTCACTTGGATATAATATAATATTCACTTGAATATAATAAACTATTATCATTACGAAATAAATCAACAAAAATACATAGAGTTTATCCACGTTTAATTGTGTGATATACTTGTCACTGCCAGCAACCATTTAAATGCGTCTGAACGTCAACGATTTGGGCTAGGCTAGTTATTGGTCATTCGAAATAAAGCCCTCCTTTAAGTCAGGGGCGCCGGCCACGTTGAAGTCAATGTAGCTCACTAACTTTTTGCTGTCAAGCAGAGACAGCTTTTCATTGGCGCAAGAAAATTCGCGCTCGGGTCGCACCAGTGTGCGCCCCCGGGCAATGGTATCACTTTTCTTTTTTGTTATCACAACATGATTGGACAATTCAGCGAATCAATCAAATAGGCTACCTCCCTCAGCAGCATTCGCGCACCATAACTAGGCTACATGCAGAAAAGAGATAGATCGCTAACTAGCAGAGAGGTGTATGCACTTTCCATCCTTTTCAGTGGAGGAATTGGACTCCCCAAGCAATGTTATACTTAAAAGGAGCAAGTAAGTCACATATTAATTTAGTCTTTCGGCCTGTAGCATGTTAACAAAATGAAGCAACTGTCCCATATTTCTAACTGCATTTGAACAGTGATCATGATTTGTCTCAATATCAGAATAACAACAATGGGTCAAATAGCAATGGCTGGTGGAATGGCCATGAAGTAGGTCTGTATATGCAGTGTAAGCTTGTCCAGGCCCTGCAAGTCAGGATGTAGGCTATGAATCTAAATGAAAAGTAGGTAAATAGGTAGTGGCCATACCCAAAATGCACCAGAATACAGGGAATCAAATCTATTAAATTAAAAAAAAAAAAAGGGGGGGGGAACCTCGGACCCCCTGTCTATTACTGTGCCCCGCCAACATTTTTGATCACCATGCCGCCACTGCCATAAACTATGATTCTGAACTTTAAATGATCAATATCGGTGTACCTTCTTTTCTATGGATGTTATTCAAGTTGGAACCCACTTTCACTTCATTCTATAGGTATTAGCGCCCCCTGTTGGCGTCACTTCTCTTCCAAATCTACAGTTGTAAGTCAAGAAATGGTATGTTCCACATCTCAAATTCAGTAGTCTTGCGTTTGAAATTCCCTATTAAATCAGACCAAGTTAGGGAGTCTACTCCTCACCCTAAAACCAATGGGATGAGCTGAAATGAATTGTGGGAAGAGAGGGTTAGAAGTATCATGTTTATGTTGTCTTTCTACATCCATGAGTCTCATGATAGCACCAGTAGTGGGTAACCTGAGCCTGGGTGGTTCTTAAGTTCTGATACCTTCTGCAACCAGAGCTGCTGCTGTCCGCCTCACTGCTCTGGTCGTTCTGGTATCAGCCCACCCTTCACCTGGGGGATTGGGTCTGTAGACGAGAGGAAGTGGAGATGAGAAGAAAAAACCTCACACACACAGTGCACTGCTTCACAATTTCTAATGATATATGTATGTTCTCACATACCGGTGGGAAAACAAAAATCTCCAGACATACTGTACATACCTTAATCTATACACACACATACAGACACACGCGCACATGCATGCATGCCGCACACACACACACACACACCACACACACACACACACACATACACACACACACACACACACACACACAGCCACAATCACACACACACACACACACACACACACACACACACACACACACACACACACACACACACACACACACACACACACACACACACACACACACACACACACACACACACACACACACACACACATACACACATCCAAACACACACACAAACATACACACTAGACTCTCACTCAATCACTCATAACACCACGCAAAACATATGCACAAAGCCTTACACACACAAACGCAAACACATCAAATCTGCACACACACACGCACACGCACACATGCACACACAGACACTTTCCCACAGTAGTCAAGGGTGTGATGGGCTTCATCCTCTGGGTTGTAGAAGCAGCAGGTGGCTCTGAGTTTTTCGTCATGTCAAAACAATGAGTGTGTGTGTGTGTGTGTGTGTGTGTGTGTGTGTGTGTGTGTGTGTGTGTGTGTGTGTGTGTGTGTGTGTGTGTGTGTGTGTGTGTGTGTGTGTGTGTGTGTGTGTGTGTGTGTGACAGTGGCGGTGGAAGTAGGGGGGGGAATAGAAAGCAGGGTGTGGTAGATTTGGTCATGGACATGGGGAATGGTGGGAGGGTGAATGTGTTGTGTGCTCTGTGTGTGTGTGTGTGTGTGTGTGTGTGTGTGTGTGTGTGTGTGTGTGTGTGTGTGTGTGTGTGTGTGTGTGTGTGTGTGTGTGTGTGTGTGTGTGTGTGTGTGTGTGTGTGTGTGTGTGTGCGTGTGTGCGTGCGTGCCTGTGTGTGTGTGTGGGCGCACACTGTGGTTGGAACAGGGAGGCGCGACTCCGCTCTGCTCTCCTAGTTCACCATCTCCAACACGAAGCAAAACAAACAGAAGCAGAATCCCCGGGGCTCCACTGTGTTTCTGACCCTGCTGCTGGACACCGGCCACTCTCCCTTACCCGAGAGAGAGGGGGGGGAGAGAGAGAGAGAGAGAGAGAGAGAGAGAGAGAGAGAGAGAGAGAGAGAGAGAGAGAGAGAGAGAGAGAGAGAGAGAGAGAGAGAGAGAGAGAGAGAGAGAGAGAGAGAGAGAGAGAGGGGGGGGAGGGGGGAGATAAAGGAGACCATGGTTCCGGTTGAAGGGCAGGGGTCAAAGTTCAGACGCCCACCACAGATTTTCGCCTTCTTAGTGCAGGCCATGTAAGGGGGTGGGGGGGGGGGTTGAATGGGGTTGGTGGGCCGGTGGCCTGAATGTAAGTAAACATGGGCCTGGGTTGAGGGCCAAGTTTCCACGTTGTGTGACTCTAAAACGGTGGGCGTTTCCTGCAGAGAGCGCAGCCCAAGGACAGCACACAGGTCTCTCTCACCTGCAGGGAAGACAGCCGTCACCTGTGACTCCACTCGTACAGCTCCTCTCTAGTTCTATCGCGCCTTGTTGTGAAACCAACGTAACAGAGCTAGAATGTTAAGAGTTTAAGCACAGTGCCTTGTAAGAATCTCCACACAATCGTGTGGGTATGTGTGCTCAGTATTTGCTTTAGCAAAGACATGGACCTGGTCCCTAGTTATTCATCAGTCCCTCAGCTATGTCTTTATGACACTGGAAACTGGGCCGGGATACCATTAGTATCAGTGTGGACACAGCTAAGCCAAGCATGTAACAAGTCCCTTGCCTACACTGTCTCGCTGTGCGTTTGTTTGCTTGTCCCTAGATGAGGGCAAATAACTTCCTTCTCCTACTTCCTCGGCCACAAGCATCAAACAAAGATGTGCTTCATAGTATTGGGTCAGAAGTTGACCTGACTAATTACAATGAATAACATAGAAACTCAATTTAAAAACCAATGCGTACTGTCTGTCTCTGTTTGTGTTTACAAAAACTCAAACAAGAGACACACACACACACACACACACACACACACACACACACACACACACACACACACACACACACACACACACACACACACACACACACACACACACACACACACACACACACACACACACACACACACACACCTTATACAGAACACACATTTCTCTATTGGCTGGGGGCAATGTACCGGCAAATGTTCTCTATTTCCACAATCCAGTTAAATTGAGGTGAAAAACAAATATACTAAATGTGAAAACAATTCACTCTCTCTTGAGTTCCATCCTGGGTAAAATCTGTGGAACACACACACACACACACACACACACACACACACACACACACACACACACACACACACACACACACACACACACACACACACACACACACACACACACACACACACACACACACACACACACACACACACACACACACCAATGAGCATGACAAAGACACTGTCCTTAGTGTGTTCCGGTTGCGTTCTGTCACACTATATCTCTGAATGACCGGACAGATGGTAACAGGGCCATCCAGCTCCTTGTTGTCACTTGATCCAACCGAATCTATAAATAATGAGCATGAGATCCGTTAGCGCTGCCATGGTAACGGCTTCACGTCGAACATACAATGAAGCATGACGCAGCACAATTGGCTAAAAAAGGCCTGCAAGGTGCATTGTTCTGTGTAGTTATATTGTAATTAGTTCTGGGTAGTTCTGTGTAATAATGTGTAGTGCTATGTAGTTCTGTGTAGTTATTTTCTGTGTAGTTATATTATGGATAGTTCTGGGTAGTTCTGTGTAATAATGTGTAGTGCTATGTAGTTCTGTGTAGTTATTTTCTGTGTAGTTATATTATGGATAGTTCTGGGTAGTTCTGTGTAATAATGTGTAGTGCTATGTAGTTCTGTGTAGTTATTTTCTGTGTAGTTATATTATGGATAGTTCTGGGTAGTTCTGTGTAATAATGTGTAGTGCTATGTAGTTCTGTGTAGTTATTTTCTGTGTAGTTATATTATGGATAGTTCTGGGTTGTTCTGAGTTATAATGTCTAGTGCCATGCAGTTCTGTGTAGTATTGTTATGAATAGTTCTGGGTTGTTCTATTTAATAATGTCTAGTGCCATGATGCAGTTCTGTGTAGTATTGTTATGAATAGTTCTGGGTTGTTCTGTGTTAGGCTATAATGTGTAGTGCTATGTAGTAATTTGTAGTTCTCCATCTCCGTCATTTTTCTCTGTAGTTACTAGTTTGCGGAAAACAGCACAACATATTGCAATGTCAGCGTGCACAATATTTTAAGTAAGTATACATATCTTGTTATTGTTTCACAGTAGCCTATTTCCGCAATAATTGCATAGATGGCTTTGTATACTTTACTAATGTTAACTCTCCTGCTTGTTGCCCTCATTTCTGGAAATTGATGTGGGTGGCTAGATGTCAAGACTGATCCTTGTAGCGAAACAGAATGTGAGATCACGTGATCAGGAAGGTCTCTAGGCTAATGGCAGGTAGGGCCTGAGGCCTATAGGATGCCTTCAGTTGGGCTATAGTCCGGGTATTGAACCCAGTACATTTCCACTGGGAGTCAACCTCAGTAAACACTATCCCACCCTGCCGATCTATTACAATAATCCCAGTTCCAAATTGTATTTCCTTAAATAAACAAACATTTGAAAAGTTATCTGAAACGCAGATGCGCGGATTTACCCTCACTAAGCCAAGATGGATATCTGTCGGCACTAGAAATACAATTGCTCCCTGGGGTGCTATAGTTACTGGCCGTTGGCTGTCGTGTCTGTGTCTGTGTCTGTGTGTCTGTGTCTGTGTCTGTGTCTGTGTCTGTGTCTGTGTGTGTGTGTGTGTGTGTGTGTGTGTGTGTGTGTGTGTGTGTGTGTGTGTGTGTGTGTGTGTGTGTGTGTGTGTGTGTGTGTGTCCGTTTTGTCAGTGTGACCTCCGGCGGAGAGCATCCTGCCCTCAGTCAACAAGTCAGGAAGCCACTTTGCCACCGCTTCTCTTCCGAAGGTAAAAAGTTCAAAGATTGGGCAGGATAGGCAAACGCCTCCCAATACCACAGTAGGAAACGGGCTACACCTTGCTTGGATCCTGCCGTTTGGCGCTGCGGGAGGAAATGGCTCATGATAGCAGGAGGGACTGTGGATTTCCTGTTGTGGGCTAATAGCTGTGGCTTTGACGGGCGTTTGCGGGAAGGAAAAAGAATGCAAGGTCAAGAGAAGCGCTTTTGGTTGGTCGTCATGATCTCACAGGCTGGATGACCTGTGGCCCACGGTCAAACCATGCTCCATCCAGCAACACTCAAACATTTATCAGTTCCCTTTTACTCCAATTCCCTTTTTTTTTTTATCAGAGTGTCTGTGAGCAGTTTGTCCCCTTTTTAACTGTAGTATTTGTGTAGTAGTTATTTATTAATGCCCTCGGGTTCCCGTTGCTCAACCTCTGACTTTGCATAAGTTATAGAGATTCCAGTAAAGTGGTCAGAGTAATTTATATTCATTGTGCTCGGGTTTATATAGTGGCTATTTATCTGCTAAAGGCCAAGGGAAAGCCTTCACAATAAAGTGTGGGATAGCAGTTTCCTTAATCCTCATTTGAATGGCATTATCTCCTTTCCTCACAAAGATAAAACACACCTTGAATCGTAGAACAGGCCGACGTGCTATCTTCGTGCTGGATTGAAATAAACTCCCGTCGTAATGCAGCGGTGTGCAGGACTTCTCAACACAATAAACTTTCATTAAAGCAGGATTTGGGGGCTGCCGGTTCTGTCAAGACCTCCGGCTTACAGGCGCTTGAGGAGAAGCCCCCGGCCAGGACGAGCAGGGCGAAGCGGGGTCTCTATGCAGAGGAAACCGTTCAACGTGGGTTAGTCTGTGGAGCCTAAGATAGAAGCCTTTGAATGTTCCACCATGCCCATGTTATCTGCCAGGGGCCTGCCAGGAATGTGTTAGTTGAGGGCAGTACACAGAGGAGACCGGGGTGGTGTAGACTGACCAGGGTACAACGTGTGGTCGAATCTCTCTCCGATAGTTTGTAACACCCTCATATTATTATCATATTATTTTTCTATGTGAGAGGTTAGCTATCCCACTGATTGAATACTTCAACCCACGTAGGAAGGAAGTGATGAGCTTCTTCACTTCACGGTTAGAGCTTGAGGGCAGAGGCAACAAGACTGCTGTTACTTACTCAGTGACACGTTTTGACTATAATTTTCGTTAAAATAGAAACACAAAAGACCTGAGACCAACAGTCAAGTGTAACAATTGATCTGTAGCAGTGGTAGGTAAAATTTATAGGATAATATATAAAATATTTAAGGATACAGTGCTGATAGCATTTTGAATGACACTATATATAATTAACACCAAGTGAATCATATTGGTGGGGCGTTAATGTGGAACCGATAACAGGATTAACAGGATTTTTTATTTAGCCCTGTTCAAGGACGATTGACTTGTGTCACCGGTTTAACAATGCTGTAAATAGCCCCACATTCTGCAAAAAAAACAAATTTGACTATTCGGACAGTATTCATATTTGTACTGGGTTAGGCATTTTGCTCAATGTGGACATTGGGAATGGATCCTAATACCACCAAGACAAGAAGCTTTTGGCTGGAAGTCAAAAGGTGTCACATGCCCAGTCACTCCACTATCCTGTAGCAAAATAATTTAATAGTTTTAAAAGGATAAGGGAATTTACTTTGACAACACAGTATTAATAAATAATCTTTAGACAAGACACTACTCTTGACAAACGTTATTATCTGAAACATCATTTTAATAGTTGAAATAAATACTCCTTTACATGCATGATCAAAAGAGACACATTAAAATACTATTGTAAGTCCGGTAAATAGTGTAAAACCTATGGCACACACTCACAGCAGCTACCACCCTTTGAAAATTCACACTCGTCGGAAAAGAAACCCAATCAGTTACACAATCTTCCCAACTTGCAAACGTACGTATGAGTACTCGTACAGGCCACCCAACCATAGGTTTACACATCAAGGCTACATCCATCCATCGACGCTGTTGTTTTCATCAGATCTGAAAACTGAGGTAAACGTTTTAGGTTTCGAGACATTAGCCGTCTTCATAGCGAAAGAGGCCCCAAGGAGCGTGGATCAGGCTGCCGATGACCACAGGGTCAGTTATCTTTATTTTCTTAGGAAGGTTTTTTTTGGTCACATCCAGCGCGACGCAACACCTTTGCAACTGTATATGTGTGCTCTTAGAAAACAACTTAAACCCCGGTTGAATGTTCTGATACGTCCGAACGTGGACCCTTGGGCTGCCTTCCTCGACTGCCTCCTCTGAAACCTGACGAATCGAGGGCCGAACCAAGCAAGTCTCTTTGGTATCGCCGTCGTAGGGGAGGGCGGCGAGGTGGGTTATAATTCGGGCGCTCTCTCTCTAAACTAATTCACAGAATGGGAGTTGACGGGCGGCAGCGTCCGGGGCGACGACCGCTCCCGGAGCGCCTGGGAGAGCAGCGTGCAGCCGTCCGACACGGCGCACGCAGAGTTCCGCAGCCGCTCCCGGTAGTCGGCCATCTTGGAGCTGCTCTCGGGATGCTGGGCCACGTCGCGCAGCCCCTGGGTCAGGAGGACGCAGGCCGACACCACGCTCATGGCGCCCCCCAGCACCGCCGTCTGCACCCCCTTGCCCTCGCCGGAGATGCTGGCTGCCCGGCCCAGGAACTGGGGCTCCGTGGCGAAGCCCACCAGCGCGTTGACCGCCTGCACCAGGGCGGCGCTGAACAGCACGCAGCGGCTGCGCGTCAGCTCACTGGGCTGGTTCTTCACCTCGCGCACGCACGCCAGGAACGCCGTGCCGCTGGTGCTCATGCTCTTCACGCTGAGCTTGAACTGCTCCTTGGCGAAGCGGTCGCGCGAGCGCTCGCTGGCCAGCGACGAGGAGTCCGTGAGAGTCTTGAGGTTGGCCGACATGTTCTGCGACACTTCCAGCAGAAGCTGCGGCGTGAGGTCGGGCAGCGGCGTGACCCGCAGCACGCCGCAGCTCTGCTCCACCTCGTGGCGGCAGCGGGTCACCTTGTAGCGGTCCACCAGGCCCGGCTGGCAGGGCTGGGAGCCCGACGTCTCCACCGCCGCCAGGTAGGCGGCGTGCGCCGAGCACTCGGTGAGCGACACAACCAGGTCGCCCATCTCCAGCAGCCGGTCGCCCACCTCGGTGAAGCGGCCCATGTTGAGCTGGCTCTGGATGTCGTGGGTGAGGATGGACAACTCCTTGGTGCGGGCGATCACCGTGTCGCGGCACTGCTCGAAGGTCTCCGCCACGGCCACGCCCTCCGAGCTCATGACCGGACGCGTCTCGCTGGAGAGCAGCAGGAGGTCCGCCACCAGCTGCATCTTGCCCTTACAGATGTCACAGACCGAGGAGAGCCTCTTCCTCTGCTGCAGGCTGCCGCTCGGTGCGCTGGTGGACCCGTCGCTGGCTGACTTGCCCGAGCCACCACTAGCCATAATAGAAAGGGGGGGGAGGAAGGGAGAGGAGGGGGTGGGTAGGTGGGGATGAACACTGCACTAGCAGGGGAGGGGTTGCGGCTTACTTTGAAGTTGCTTTCGCTGCACACTGCGTTATTTTTGATTTTTTTTTCTAAAAGATGAGGAAATGCAACAGGTTTAAAGAAATTAAATATAAAACTGGCCAAACTTGTCTTCTTTGAGATCCTTCAGAGTCTAGGTAGGCAACCTTGTGTTATGTATCAACAAACAGGTCATGCATTCTTAATGTAAACATCTAGTGAGAGCCCATTGTAATTGAGTACATTTCTCGCTAAATTTGAAATATTAAAATAGAACAAGCTATATGACCAACTCTACAATGATCCATATCCCTGTCACATAACTGTTATGCTCTTTAGTCACTAGAAGTTTAACAATACAAGAATCAAACAATAGAATCCCTTCAATTATACAATCAGTGTGACAAACTATTTGGTTTACGAATGAAATGCCCTTGAAATAAAACGAACCAAAAAACGATCTGCTGTCCCAGGTGTTTGTGAAAGAATACAATACACAGGTTGTAACTGATCACATATCAGTGCTCCTCAAGCGCCTCCTAAATACAAGGCAAAGTGCAGGCGAGAAACAGAAGCCTCAATATCTCATTACCGTTTTTGATTGGGATACATTCCCAATAGATGACTCTGTCTCAGCTTCTCTGTTTGTGTTGCTTTGTTTCCTACAATGCCGTTATCAAGACAACTATTGTATGTCTACTTGCATGGGAGCAAGTAGGACGCAACAGCACCGAGTACTTATCCAAGTTATCCCCATTGACTTTGATCGGCCCAAGTGGACTGAGAAACAGAGTCATGCTTGTTATGAACCGGGTGCCACCCGGGCCCGGGTTTCTCTTCACCGCTGGACCGCTGGACATCATCATCCCATGAGTCCCACACAAGTAAATCCACTAGGAGCAAAACGTCCGGAGACACGACACCACGACTCCGACGACTTTCAATCTTTTCTTTTTCATATGCAATCCAGTATCAGAAAGTAGCGCGTCGGGTAGTCTTATTTCCACTGGCATTGTCCACCATACGCCTTCTTCATCTCAACTCCAGAGAGAGGAGTGTGCACACCCGCATATCCTGTGTAGGTAGCAGTGGGTCCGGTGATCCATAACCTGCTGCTCTGCAAGGCACGGGGTGTGTGCGTGTACAAGTCTAATATTTCAGCACACAGGGCTAAGTCACTCACTCCACAATAAAAACGAAACGGAGACCCCCCCCCCCCCCCCCCAAAAAAAAAAAGCGAAAGTCGCAGTAGCGTTACAACGCGCCGCTCCCGCTGCAAGGAGCGCGGCACCAGGAAGCGCGGAGGGTGTGGTCGCAGTTTGAACGGCTCGCCTGTAGCAGAACCGGAGAGAGCAAGAGACACAAGGGTGGCCTTTACGCTCCAAAACGCACTGCCTCAGTACAACCGTGCACGTCCAACCGTTCAGTCACTTCCAGAGTAGTCCGCCATACGCCGCTTCATCGTCGTGGAACTGCTGGTGTTGAGTTGAGGGTCCCTGGGTTGGAGGGTTGGACCCGTGGTCCCAGAGCTGACCGATCCTTCTGCCATGAGACATCCTTTCCCGAGGCCCCGACGTGGGTGCGTTTCAACTACCGGTGTACGGGCAAAGTTACACCCAAAAACGCACTTTTCCTAAATTTAGCGACTGGCTAGGAAATCATCCCGTGTCTGTCCCGGGGGACTCTTCTTCTGTTTGCCATGATGACGGAAAAGCCATGGCGACACAGCGGGTTTTACGCCAACAAAGTTAAAAGTTAGATAGGATACACTTTTGCCGCTGCTACTTGGTCATAGTGCTGGAGAGCGGCGCCTTTCGCCGTACAGGCAGCGCCGTATAATTATTTGTTTAACGACACGCCGCGCTGCAATTCAGAAGTAGGATATCAGTCACAGAAAGAGTGGAAAAGGGGAAGGTCGCAAAAGGAAAGCCATGTGAAATATGTCAAAAGCGTTAATACAATATATAACAATGATATGGTCCAGTGGAGTTATTAATTACTTATATCGTGAGTTGAGTTCCAAAGATGAAAATCGAATGACGCCTTTTTATCATTGCAACACTGTTTTTATAATCATTATACCTTTAGACGTATACATTTGAGACACATTGGAATACAAATATCTTCCTGGAAACGTGTGGAAGATGGCAGCCATGTCACCATTTTTGCAGGCCTATGTTATGGAATTTGATTTGCATGCGTATAGTTTAATAACTGTTTAATACAATTGTGTTTAATACATCCTTTCAGCGTATACGAATTCGAATACAGAAATGCATTGCATGCATTAAGACAACGGTTTTTTAGTAGTACACTGTGAGATTAGTCAGTAGATACCCAGAATAAAAAGTCCCGACCGACCGCCCTAAATATTGCACAACTATTTTAGCCCAGAGTCAAATGACTTAACGTAGCGTAATTCAACGCCCTTGTGGAGGAAAATGACGTAATGCGTATTGCCCAATCAGAAGAGGTCAAAGGGGAGGGTCAGGTGTAAGATTGAGCCAATGGCTTTGTAGTGTGGGAGGGGTCCTTGGTTTACTTTACGTTGTGGTCACACACAATGAACGATTGAATGACCCCGTCCCAAACTGAACACACTTTTTGGAAGGCCCACTTGTGATAACCAATAGCCTAGCCTACTAGTCCAGTGCAACATATATATTTACTTATCCAAACACCAGCATTGAAATAAATTGTTTTGGTCGCATTATAATAAAGTGTGATAAAGTGTTAATGAGAATTACTGTTCAGACAAATTTATTTGACTTTATTATATTTAAACTATTGTGGCGACTCCTACAGGGTCGCGCAGGGGATTCTGCGTATCCGTGTTGCCTGTTGAGCAAAGGGGCTTTGTCGTCCTATTGTAATTGTTAGGTTAAGTGGGGTTAATGGTTTTGTGGTGTTAATTGGTTGTGTGTTGTTGAATGTTACAATTACAATTACAATTAGGGCATTTACATCGGTTAATACACACATTGAGACATGCAAGGCAGCCAGCTCGTCAGGAGCAGTTAGGGTTAAGTGTCTTGCTCAGGGACGCATCAACTAGGGGGAGCTGGGGATCGAACCAGCAACCTTTCGGTTAAAGGTAACTGCTCTACCTCCTGAGCTGACCCCAAGGTGTATGGGGCGCGGAACAGCATTTAACTGCTTGAAACTTGGCTCCCGTCTCATCAGCTCCACGTACACCTCTCCTTGACCATCTTTGCATATTGCTCCAGGAAGTCGATCCCCTACTGGGTGTGCTGGTCCAGATTCTCAAACTGGTCCCAGAGCTCCGTTCCCCAACTCACGGCGGAAGTCCTACAGGGACGGAGCCTTTGGTTTCTTGCCAAAGAGCCAGAGTATGTTCTTGGCCTTGCCCATGGAGTGGGCTACATGGGCAAGGGTCCAGAAACCCAGGCCACCGGACCTCGAGCCGGAGCAGTGTCGGCGGGTCACGGACTGCGGGTCCATCCCAGCCGCAGGCATGGCCGTCGATGGGTCAGACGCCGAAGGGCAACGGAGGATGGGGTCCCCGAACGACGCTCCAGCGCCCCCCCCCCCCCCCCTACGGCAAAAAACTGGTGGGGGCCCCGATGGCGGTGGTCCCCGACCAGACCCCGAGGGCTGCTGCTGACCTGTGGGTTCAGCAGAGGAGGGCCTATTCCGCCTGCTGCAGGGGGACGGGCGTCAGGGATTGCACGCCGCAACTAGGCAGCCAACGGCTACGGCAGGGGCCGAGGCGGCGGCCTCGCGGGTGTTCTGCCAATTTCTGCTCCCTTGTCAGATTTTGCTTCCGTAGCAGAGTCTTTCAAATGATGCCACCCTATCGGAAAATGCTACCTTACGTCACAAGCGTATTTGATCTGTAGACCGATCACCTCTATCAAATAATGCTCCCACTGCAGAAACACCTTATTTAACACCACGGGGAGAGCCGGGTCGATTTAAACACTTTTCAGTTAAACGTCTTTTTCAAAAATGACGTTAAATAGGCCTATACAAATAATTTCATTATGTGATCAACAACTCACATGTGTATTCTCTTAGTTACAAGTGTAATTTAATACAGTTGTTGGATGATCGCACTGTTTTTTAACTTTGAACGTAAGTTGAAATTTGATTTTTTTTTAATCAAAATGGTGACGTGTGAAATCATCGTGTGGTCGTTTGAAACAAGTGTTTCAATCATCCCGACAGTGACTAATAATAATAATAATTGATAGGATATTTGCTTTTTTGGAAGTCAATCAAAGACACTTTACATCACATAGTATATATACAGTACATAAAGAAAAGAAAAACAGGAAAACAAGATACAAAACAAATTCAAAATGAGGTTTGGAATAGAGTCAGGTGTGGTATGGGTGGGGTCAGGGGTCATATGCTTTCTTGAAGAGGTGAGTTTTGAGTTGGCTTTTGAATGAGTTTATTGAGTCTGCGTTTCTGATGTTTTGGGGGAAGGAGTTCCAGAGGGTTGGGGCAGCAATGGCAGAAGCTCTGTCTTCTAGGGTGCGGCGCCTTGATCTTGTGATGGGGGTCAGAAGGTTGGTGTTAGATGATCTGAGTTGGCGAGTGTGGGAGTGAAGTTTGAGGAGGTCTGTAAGATAGGGGGCGGGCAAGGTTATTGAGAGCTTTGTAGGTCAGGAGCAGGATCTTCAAATTAATTCGGTGCTGTATTGGGAGCCAGTGAAGTTGTTTGAGGATGGGAGTGATGTGTTCTCTAGAGCGGGTGTGGGCGAGTAATCTTAATCTGGCAGCAGAGTTCTGAACATATTGGAGTTCGTGGAGGGGAGGTCATAGAGAATGCTGTTGCAGTAATCCAGTCTGAAGGTGACAAAGGCATGAACGAGTGTTTCTGCAGTGGAGGGGGAGAGAGTGGGTCGAAGGTGTGCAATGTTACGGAGGAAGAAAGTAATTTTTGGTGATGTTCTTGATGTGGGATTTGAAGGAGAGAGTGGGATCCAGGGTGACTTCAAGGTTTGGGACCAGGGGGAGGGAGTGACTGTGTGTTCATCAATGCATAGTGACAAGTCTGGGGTGGAGGGGAGGTGGGATTTGGGGCCAATGATGATGATTTCCGATTTATTGCAGTTGAGTTTGAGAAAATTGACGACTGGTACTTCAACCTTTTTTGCCTCTTAACTTCAAAACTCTGACATTGCACACTTTAGGACAGGTTTAAGTACTAATTCATATGTTGTATTGTCATATTATTATGGCATGATACAAAAAACACAACTGTTTATTACAAAAAAACTACCGCACGAAAGATTTTACTTACCGCACTCAAAAACAGGTTTGCAGGGAACATTTGAACGGTATGACGTCATTCCACAAAATTTTATGTGAAAGACTTGCGTGGTTCTCGAGGAAATAGCTTTGTCTCAATCGTCCCACGTTTCTTTGCACACGTAAGAATAGGGGGAGCATATTTTGATGCTTGTTTATAGCGTCTTTGTTGAAGATTTCAGGGGTACGGTATGTGGATTAGACCAATTGCCTATCAAATAATGCTCCCACTGAGGAATCACGTTATTTTACACCACTACTCACCCCATGTTGTCCATTGTTGATTCTGTTTTATAACGTATTTATTGAAGAATTCAGGGGTACAGTATGTGCAATGTACGTAATGCAAAAAAAAAAAGCACTCAAAGAAAAAACATCAATAATTAATGAATCTAAATAACTAACTTCAACAAGAAAGTGTAGCAAAGTATTGTTAAACCTTGTATATATTTGTGAATGGGAGTCTGTATATATGGGTTTATATATGCAATAGATAATAATTATTACTCAAATCTTTATTTTGTTTTGAGGCATTTCTTGCAGCGCTATTGTCAAGGCCATATTGGGCACACTCAAAAAAAAATTAACTAAAAGAGCATTACAATTATACAATGAGATACATTGAATGGCAGTATGCACACTTATTTTTTAGTCAATAAAAAATACAAAGCACATATTTCATGTTATACTTTACCATTTCAAACATGCTCTCATCTGCATTTTTTCAGCACACCACAGTCCTCTGCATTCCCTAGAAACAATGTTTTTTTTTGTAAGCTTTTAAACTGTGGCAAATCTAATCAGTATTTAGAATTGATGTAACAAGATATCTTGTTAAAACATGATAAGATGTCGTCGCCCCCTTCCCCACCACCACCGATGAACACGTTCTCCTCTCCCAGTCCTGTAAAGATAACATAGGCCTATCATCTTATTTCTACATTCAGCAGCCAGTGTGTACATGCACATATTTACATGCTTACAGGTCAAAAGGCGGCAATATTAAACGTATTTGTAAGTCAATCGTGCAGTTAAAAACATGTTTAAAGAAAATACTCACAATCAGCCAAAAAGGTAGCAGAAATGAATGGATGCGCACGCAAGGAGCGGGAAGTTTCCAAAAGTCTGATGGGTAGCAGATATTGGCAGAACACCAGTCACCCGAACATTTACGACTGTGTGATGGGTGTTAGGGTCGTCGGGACGTCTGACCCCTAAGGTGGAGGCTGTGGTGCGACTCCTACGGGGTCGCGCAGGGGATTCTGGGTATCCGTGTTGTCTGTTGACCAAAGGGGCGTTGTCGTCCTATTGTAATTGTTAGGTTGGTTAAGTGGGGTTAATGGCTTTGGGGTGGTAATTGGTTGTGTGTTGTTGAATGTTAACATGTTGTGTGTATCGTTTCCGCCACTGTCACCGAGAATGACGTGTATGGGGCACTGCTTGAACCTGGGCTCCCGTCTCATCCTTTCCGTGCTGCTCGCTACGCTATATGAAGTGACTAAAAACGAAAACTGTAAAAATGTAGCTTTTTATTTTGTTTTATTGAAGCAACCATGCAGACAACCAATATTGTGCGAATGCATATCAATCTTGTTGTTAGGACAACAATGTTTTTTGTCGGCTGGAGGAGACACAGCTGCACATGGCCTGATGCCATTGTTGGGTGGAGTAGACCGAAGAGGAAACAGATACAGCCTTTCTCCGCTGGCTTGATCTCCTCCTATTCAATGAGAGTGCATCAAACAGTGGATGTGAGAACAATCAGCGGGAATACACCCGCAGGGTATTTATAGCCCAGTCAACAAGGGTGTAGCCCCATACGCATGTATTGATGCATATCCTTTCAAAGCTTATTTGTTGTCAGGCTGGTCCGTCGACTGTTAAGTATTTGTATCCTCTGATATACCTGTTACAGATTTGTGTGTGTGTGTGTGAGAGAGAGAGAGAGAGAGAGAGAGAGAGAGAGAGAGAGAGAGAGAGAGAGAGAGAGAGAGAGAGAGAGAGGAGAGAGAGAGAGAGAGAGAGAGAGAGAGAGAGAGAGAGAGAGAGAGAGAGAGAGAGAGAGAGAGAGAGAGAGAGAGAGAGAGAGAGAGAGAGAGAGAGTTCTTCCTCCAGGCTGTTTCGGGAGGATGTGTGCTCTTGTCCTGAAGAGGTGTGGTCCATTTCCGTTCAGACTGCCCAGAACGATACAGAAGCTGACCACAGCAAATCAGCAGTCCAGCACTGCTATAATACGTGTATACAGCAACAAACAAAATTATAGCCATGCCCTTCACATTTCAGTTCTTTTTTCAGCTTCTGGGAACACATAGGGAAAGATGTGCACGTACTCCAGGGCACTGTTAAAGATTATTTCTATGATGGTTAGGTCTAAGCAGAGCCATTGAGAGATCTCTCTATATAGCTCTCGCTCTAGACATCTCGAAATCCAATGTCCTGTGTCTGAACTAGACACAGGACATTACAGTAACTTTCAGATTCATTATTTTAAAGTTGCTTAGACCAAAGCTGAAACTTTTTCAAGCTGTTAATATGATAAAACTGAAGACGAGCATTAACAGCTTAAAAAAGTTAATAGTCCTGTAACAAGGCCACACATTATGCAAACTTAACTTTGTCTTGATTAAATGCCTGGGAATTATGAAACATTTTCAAATGTGTTTTAGGCCTTATCTTATCTGTAAGCATATAATATACGTATTTAGCCTATTACTTGAAAGTTTTAGAAAACATGAAAATAACAAATCATCATCGTCATCGTCATCGTCATCATCATCATCATCATCATCATCATCATCATCATCATCACATCATCATCATTACCATCAACACCATACAATATGCATCTTCTCAACTATGCAGTCTATGATCTCGACCATCTCAACAATTGTATACAGTCTATGATCTCAAATTGAGATCATAGACTTTATACAGACTTTATAAGATGAATCTCAACCATCCCAACGTTTGTATGCAGTCTTGCCCGACTATGATTACCACGCTGTAAAATCTCATCTCAGCTCAACAAAGACACGCCCCTTCCCGTCTCGTGACAGCCTTTGCGCTCCACCAATCACAGCGCTCCATCTGTAAGCATGGCGTCGGACTTTAGGTGGAAGTGTCTTGCACTGCTGCTCTGCACACAATTGTTGGTTGTAATCGGGAGCGATGGTCCAAATAAGCCTAAGAAAAAGAAGGACATCAGGGACTACAATGACGCGGACATGGCCCGTCTTCTGGAGGAGTGGGAGGTAATGGATGGGAATAGTTTTGGTTTAGTCCTCCCGAAATTCATCTGGGAGCTAGCTTGGAGCTAACGACCCAGCATCACAACTTCCTCATGCAGTGGATATCAAGACGGATTATTCACAAATATTATGTGCTATGATTTCAGACCCTGGGTTTAAGAATAGTGAAAGAAATGTTGCAGATGTTCAAAGCTACAAACATTGTTTAATGTAACTCACGGATATACTCAGCTTCTGAATTCTACAACTCGCGGTTTAATTTTGACTGTAGACTCTAATAAATGTACTAATTCTATATATTTGTCGTGCACTTTATCAATGTTGTTAAAACGACATGAGGTGTTATCCTTTTCTATAACCCACTGCCCATTGAACCAGCGGTTTCCGACTGTCATACCTCGTCATCAAGTCACCGCAGTCTTTACACTTTGGTTGGGTAGAGGAGGAATCTGTTGTCGTCCACTCACCAGGCTCTTTAACACTTGTCCTCTCGCTGCTCTGCCTTACAGAAGGATGATGACATCGAGGAAGGGGACCTCCCTGAACACAAGAGGCCGCCGCCCCAAGTGGATTTCTCTAAAGCCGACCCCTCCAAGCCAGAGGAACTGCTGAAGATGTCCAAGAAGGGCAGGACAGCTGATGGTTTTTGCCAGTGTGTCAGGAGATCCTACTGAGAAGGAGACACGGAGGAGGTCACCAGCCTCTGGCAGGGCAGTCTCTTCAATGCCAACTATGACATCCAGAGGTACTGACTTGTTTAGCATGGTGTATGTGTGTTGTCATACTAACACAATGGAAAGGTCATACTGTCTAAAGATCAATTGCAGTCATTAATAGTTATCCCAATTGCATAGGGATAACTATTAATGGCTAAATATAAAATATTTTATGTACTACCCTGTAGGACAGCCGATGTTAGTTTATTCTGTCACAGTTGCTGTTTGTCTAACTAAATGAGTCAAATCGATTTTTACACAAACTCTCCATTTTGTCTGTGAGGACTAGACTATTTAGTTTGGAGTACACCGGGTCCTTAAAATCCATGTCTCCCCACCTCCAGGTTTGTGGTGGGCTCCAACCGAGCCATCTTCATGCTCAAGGACGGCGCGCTGGCCTGGGAGGTGAAGGACTTCCTGGTCCAGCAGGAACGCTGCCTGGACGTCACCGTGGAGGGACAGGTGTTCCCTGGGAAGGCCGGGAATGCAGAGGGGACCAAGGAGCCCCACCCGGTTGGCTCTAAGAAGAAGAAGAAGAGCAAAAAGGAGGGCAAGAAGCCAGATCTGCAGGGCAACAAGGCCAACAAGCAGGAGCTCTAATGGGGTGTTTCAGAAGACTCAAAGAACTCTTGGTCACCTTGGTTTACCGTGCCTCTTCCTCATCGCAGATCTGACCAGGGTTCAATTCTAACATCTGTTTGGGAAAAAAAAAGTGACTGTGCGTTTATCCGTTTCATGGGTTATCATTCAGAAGTGAATAACTTGTTACCTCCAGCGGAATCCAGTCTCCATCTCTTATAGACAACCCTGAGAACAGGAGTTCACGATTTGTCCTCGACCATTCACAGGATCAGTATTTGATTGTTGTTTTTTTTATGACACAGGTAATTCATGTTCTTTATAATCACCTTTGCATTAAGTTGCACATGTACGTTAGTAGTTCACATAATGTAAACGTGTTATGTCTGTCATGGGGAGCCAGTGTAGCCTGGCGTGGTCAACATGAATACGCATTGATACTTTTTTCCGAGATCGTTTTTTTGTCCATGGTACAGATACATTATTCTTGAGGGTAAACTCCATGTTCCTCACATTTTTGTTGTTCACCAAAGCACTATTCTGTTCTGTGATTCAACAAATGATTAAAATGATTTTATGTACAATTGTGTGTGCTTTACTTTGATAGTTGTGTATTTCTAATAGTTTTCAATAAAAAAAAATTAAACATGCATTTTTTTAGGTTCTGCTGAAATCTGTTATTTAAATCACATTCAGAAAACCTAAAATCATAGGAAATAGGATTTTTTTAACCTTTCTACAATTTTCTATGCTGAAAATGAAAAGAATAAGGTTATTACAAGCTGATTCAGTTTGAGGCAAGTTGCCTCTTTCCTGTGATCTTCCACGACTTTAAGCCAAAGCATCTTACAGTGACTTAAACACTTATATTTAGGTAAAGATTCTTGATGGCAATTCTTTTGTCTAGCACTCTGCATGGTTTAATTTAGTTATTTATATAGTGAAATTATTTGTAAGTAAATCTAATATAAGATCTTACCCTCTCATCCAAAAGGTTTACTGCATTTTATTCCCAATGTTATAGTAGTCACCCATAAGCAATATTCCGTTGCTTTGGATACAAGTTGCTGATTAGTTTTTTTTCAATTGCTTGAACACTATAGACACATGCTTAGACCAAAGTAACACAACTCAAAGTTTTTGTTTCTATACCTTAAACACATAACAATTCCTTAAACAAAAGCGCTGCTTTGCACTTTAGTTGCTATTCTGCAACACACTTGCTCCTGCACACTACACACTATTTCAAACATAGGACACTTAGTTCAAAAATGATATCTCAGTATATCATTGGGAAAACACATCTATTCAAAATACTAAACACATTGGGTAATTGAAAATACTTAAATATACACCTCAAAATACTTACTTACAAAGCTGAACACTTATCAGCCAGCTGCAAAAAAAGCCGAAGGGCAATTGTGCACGTCCCGGGGCAGCGCGGGGGAAATACATAATTGTGTTGTGCCGCAATAAGCCTTTGAGGATAACTGCACCATCATGCAAAAATAGGTCCCTACAATGCCCAACATATCATCACACTTCTAGATGCACTTCATGATGCAGCTGAACAGGACAGATCAGAGCAGCCCAGGTTTGTTGTCTGGGATAATGTTCATTTCCATCGGGCTGTTTTGGTCCGGAACTGGTACGCCAAACATAAAGAAATTGAAGTCGTATACTCGCCATTTCTACACCCTATAGAAGGTTTTTTTCGGCTTGAGGATGTAGTGTATATGACCGCCAACCACATGCCCGCATGCCTCTTCTACAGGCAATGGAACAGGCCTGCGGAGACATTGAGGTGAGGTCAATTCATGGATGGATTCGGCAGACCAGGCGAGGACCCATAAGCCCACCCACGCACAAGTGTTTTTCTGTGTTTACTGTATGTACAGTACAGTTGTGTATTTTTAGTAAATATTTGTTATATTTTAGCTTAAACTGAATTTATTGAACTTTAAAGTACTGTGTTGCAATGTACAGTATTCAGTAATACATTTTTTGGTTGTGTGGAACTGAAAAAAAACAGTGAACATGAAAGACTGCAGTGTTTTATGTAAAGTAGAGCAGTGTGTTGCTGCTGATCTGAAAGTGTATTCATATGATGCAAGTGTGCATCATTTTGTCATCAGAGTGCCATTTTTACAAAGAATTGTTAGGTCTCGATAGCAGAGTTTCAATTTGACGTAGATGTGAAGGGTTTATTTCCCAGTGTTGTGTCTTATTTGCTTGTGTGTTGAGTTTTGAGACAATGAGCCAAATTTTGCAAAATGTGTTCAAGCAATTGAAAAAAACTGTAATGACTCTAAACTAATAGTCTGTTAGATGCATAGTAATAGTCTTGCTTATTATTGTACTGGGCCCAATTGTCATTACTTTCAAACAACATGGCTCCCAAAAGTGAAGAGAACTTGCATATTTTGTATGCTGGCGAGAAGATCACATATCCAAAAGAAGACCCAACAGTCTTGGTCATGATGTGCGTCTGCTCAAGAACATGGACATATTATTCATATTATTTATTTTTGCTAAACTGTGAACGAATGAGCAAACCAGTAACCAGCATACCTCCTGACCCACTGATGATTTAGTGTTGGCTTTCAGAAGCATTTGAGAGCCATACAAGAGAGAGCATTGCGGAAACATTAACTGTTAGAAGGACCTTAATGGTTTTTCTTTTACAGGGTCTTTTCCCCCATAACTTTCTCAGCATGTGAGCAGAGCACAGCATTCCACAATGATTTATAATGGGCCAGGGAGACACACCCTTTACACACACACACACACACACACACACACACACACACACACACACACACACACACACACACACACACACACACACACACACACACACACACACACACACACACACACACACACACACACACACACACACACACACACACACACACACACACACACACACACAGGGAACCAATTGTCCAGCATCTAAACTTAAAGGAATCCAATTTGTATTCAAAACTTCCAGAAGTTTCCCTCTCGGCCAACTAAAACATGGCACAATTATCTGAGTTAATTTAAAGCGGTCCTGAAAAGAGTGCTTTGATTTAGAATGAAGTAACCACTTGGGCAACATAAACGAGGATAAAGGTGTGCGCTCCTTTCATGTTTTGTTCAGATGAAACGACACCCTGGCCACACTTTGATTGATTTACCATCTTTTATTTCTGTACAAAAGGCGCTTTTTTTGTCTTTCAAGATTTAAAGTCGTCTGGATTCATCACTGTACAAGCCAAAGTCACATATACAACACATCCATTTGGAACAGGTTAAACAGGTCATGGACAATACCAATGGTACCATATGCTGGCTTGAATGCAGTTAGGTAGAGCTATATCAGTTCTTTATTACATACAATATAGGACAAGAATACATTACAACTTAAAAGATGCCCCTTCTACATTTGTTATCCGTGGTGTCTGTACAATAAATAAGTATAAAATATATCTCTGTTATCAATCTGTGGAATCTTAAAAACACATTTAACATACAAAACACTAACTGCTACAGCCTCCGAAAAAAGACCAGCTATTTCGGCCAAGGGAAAAGCATCCATTCTTTTTTGGACGTCCATGCCGGATTTGAACAAACTCTTCCCTTGCTTTTGAACTCGGAGGAGAATTGCACGTGTATACGTTCGCCAGATGTCCAATCAGCGGAGTTTCGCCATCTTTGTCATCCTTTTTGTTTGTTTTTTTAACAATTTTTCAAGGTGAACCCCACAAACACTGACATGATGCGAGCACGAGAGGATAACATCACGACAACATCAATCCAGTGTTTAGAGCACCAGGGAGGGGTCAGATAGGGCCGGGCCAGGCTGGGCGGGGTGGGGGGGGGAGGGGGTTGTTAAGAGGGGGTTAAATGGGGGGATGCAAAACAAGGAATGGTTCTGGGTATAACTATTTTCGGACCTTCGGTTTCACACACTTTTAAAAATCTTTTTTTTAACAAGTCCACTATCAAAGTACAGCTGAAAAAAAACCACTTGACGGCGAAGTTTTTTTTTTGTCTTCTTCTCTACATGAACACAGGAAAATAAAAAAAATAAAATAAACTCAGCACAAGAAGCGGATGTTGGTCATTTAACAGGTAATATGCATGCGTCTGCCCTGGTCTCTCCCGAGCCTAGTTTGATTCTTCTCCCTGTGTGTGGTCGATGGAGTTGGGCTCGTTGGGTGTTGGGGGGAGAGAGTGGCAAAGTCGCGGTTCGTATTGGGCAGTGCTTGGTTCTCTATTGAAATCCTCCCCCAAAGTCCATGACCCTTGATCCCGCGGTGACGGCAGTGTTAGGGGTCTTTAGTGATTTTGATGCCTCTTTGCAGCCTCGTCTTGTCTACTATGTAAGTGTGCATGTTCCCGTTGCCATGTCTCTTGTGTAAGTGTGCGTGCTTCTGTGTGAATATTAGCGATATAGTCTATAGCTGATTACCTCTCCCCCCCCCCCCCACCCCCCCTGGGACCAGACGTGCCAGGGTTCTCATAGCTTGGTCTTCTGCACCACAGGGATGGGCAACACCTGGTGGATCTTCACCCTGTCCTCACCCACCTCCACATGCACCCATTCAGGTCGGAACGGGCCCTTGAAGCCCACCAGAACCAGCTTATCTGCATGGGGTGGGGGGCGGGGGGGGGGAGAGAGAAATAAACGATAAATTCTTGGCTCATTTTGCAGCTAGACTAGGGAGGCTGATTGTTATGGGCTAGCCTCCAGTCAGCTGTGGTTCCTCCTACAGTTTACCGATCTCCCACTTCCTGTGAGCTGTGTCGGCCTACATCAGTTAAGAGGAGGAATAACAACAAGTAGAAGAAATAGTTAAAATCTGAAACATGTAATGGAACTGCATCTCTCTCTTTCAGCTGTTCTCTTGAGGCCAAGTATACTTTTCCGCAATGTGATGAAAACCTGTGATTTAAAATGAAAAATGGGTCCACCATGACTGCCTTTGACTATAATCATAATTTTCAGTGCAACAAAATAAATACTTCATTAAGTTTTTCCTTTACTATAAAAAAATACGTAGAGACGAGACAAAGCAAGAGGAAAGTGTTTCTCGTGAAAATTGAATTGGAAGATGAAGAGTCGCAACAGCGGTTGTGATATCAGATTGCAAGAGAGAGAAAGAGAAAGCGAGGGGGAGAGAGCGAGAGATTTACTCATACATTGGCCCAAATGTCACTTTCTCAGCCTCCACCCACATGCTCACGGACACACACACACACACACACACACACACACACACACACACACACACACACACACACACACACACACACACACACACACACACACACACACACACACACACACACACACACACACACACACTTGTTTGACCCATTCCAGCCCCCATGATCAGCAGCTCAGTCCTCTTGACAGAATTAGGGATGTATGTTATGGAATGTGGGCCTCCTCATTTGAAACGGAGAGTTGTAGGATCGCGATGAGGGGCAGTGGGAGACCCTGTGTTGGTGTTGAGCAACACAAAGGGGAAACTGCTGCGCACAGAGAACCTGCTACTACAGCATGTGCCCCGCATACGTGTGAACGCACATGCGCAAACCATGCATGTAGCGCTGTTGATATGCATAGACCCCTAGAGGTGCACTTACATAAGTGAGTATTGAATGAATGGTTGTTTTAGTATAGGCTCAACATTTTGAACACGTTTTTAAGCTCAGAAAAAATGTTGGGTCCCAATCGCGTCCCAAATTACTCTTCCGAACTACTCTTTAACTGCTTAAAATTGCGGATAATTTTTGCTACTTTCTTTTTACACGATGGAAGTCCTTCAAAATGTTACCTTACAGCAACACCGCTCCCTAGTGGTCATCTGGTGATACAGCAGGTATATTTGTGAGTTGAACTGAAAATTAGCTTTCAGTTCCTAAGGTAATTGATGAAGTCAGAGTGAGGGAAGATAAATGTTACCTTTCAGTTTCAAACTTTTGTCCACACCAAGTCTCTCCAAGGCTTTAGTCCAGGCTCCTCTGGTCACCAGCCGACCCTTAGATGTCACGATGACGACGGAACTGAAGAAACACAGACAGGAAACACAAAAATGCACACATAACCAGAACAGATCTTTACTCTATAACATAATTTATTCGACTAATTTAATTGCTAGCCTAAGTATAATTCATATCTTGAATAACACGATAGAAGTCCCTGGACCAAACTGTTATCTCATTATCAGCATACACCAAGCCTAACCCTTAGTTGCTTCAGCTGACCCTTAAACAGTGGCGGTTTTATTTACGTGGAACCGGACAGCCTGAACGATTATAGCTACCCTCCATAAATCCTCTCCAACCCGGTAATTTGAAAACGTTTTCAGGCTACCGGGGGGTAGGATGAAATCGATTTCAGGTTACCCCCGGGGGTAGCCTGAAAACGTTTTCAAATTACCCCCCTTGATTTCAAACTACCCCCTAAGGTATACAGTGGTTGCGGCTTCGCGCACTAAACAAAATACATATAGATAATGATTATGCTTTAAAATATTTAAATTGCTCTGTCACTTGTAATTAGAAGGTAGTAATTCAGATCTCTAGCGCGAAACAAATCCACAGATACAGGTATACTGAATATTATAAATTAGTTACGGAACATAAAATGTTTTCAACTAGCGGTAACCTTGAAAACAGGGGATGCCATAATCTAACAGATCTTTACTATACATACATCTAATTTAGTAGCCTAAGTATAATTCATATTGAATAACATTATAAATACCCTGGACCAAACCATGTTTGTTTCTGATTCCATCAGATCATACCAGAACCCTAAACCTATTCCTTGCTTAGCCTGACCCTTAACCAGTGGCGGTTTTATTTACGGACGAACCAGGCAGCCCCCCGGGGCACCATATTTGTGGGGGGCGCCAAATCACATGGGGGGCCCCACGAGCAGTTTTCAATGAAGTACATAACATCGTGTGAGGAATTGGTGTTTTGGCGCCCCCTCTGGCTGCAAGTCCGTACGGTCACGATACCCCCCCCTTGTATCAGACTTTTGTATCGGACTTCAGTACAGTTTTTCCCGGGGCGTAACTGGACGTAGAACCGCCACTGCCCTTAACCCAACCCCTAAGCCGTGACCTAAACCCTTCAGTCCCACTTGGGAAGAAAATACAACCTCATGGTTCTGGCCGACTCTTCGGATACTTGCATGTGACATGTGCGCGTGTCTCGTTTGTCTTGGCTCCTTACCCATCGGCCAGCCCAGAGATGTAGGAGTCCAGCTGTGTGGGGATTCCCTGCAGTATGGTGTTCCTGAAGCTCTTAGTCTCCACCAGTTTGCCGTCGTGGCCGTCCACTATGGTCAGCATCACCCCGTCCTCTGGTTGGTATAGCTTCCTGCCATTCACCTGTCATCCAATCAGGATTCAAGTATCAAGGTGAAGGATAAGCGTTCACACAGAAGGTGGCTTGCCACAAGTTTTTAAAAGAAAGCTGTCGAAACGTTATTCGGTCCAATCTTAACTGCAGAGACAGGAGAAATAGAGTCACCTCAGTGTAGGCAAAGTCTTCTTTGAGGTGGAAGAAGCGAGTGTTGTAGGACTCCAATTTTGATCTCCAGGAAGTGCTCTGGTGAGTGCTGAAGAGAAGAAAACAAGTTTGAAGCACTCTCTAATCATTTTCTAACTATTTCTCATGTAATCATCCCACACATGCCCATCGCCTTTCCCCATAAATGATTGTAAATTAAACAATTTAGCTCTGATTCAATTAATCTATTGATTGGTTGTCAACATGACTACCCATATCCCGTCGCCAGCCCCTCCACCACCCTCTCTTTAACAACACCATCACCCCCATCTCGTCCACCACCCTCTCTCAAAACAGCATACCCCATCACATCCAGCACCCTCTCTCACAACGCAACCATCCCCATAAAGCCCACCACCCACTGTCACAACCACCCCCATCACTTCCACCCACCCTCTCTCACAATGCCACCAACCCCATCACTTCCACCACCCTCCCTCACAACACCATCATTTCCACCACTCTCTGCATCCCCACCGTGCTCTCCCGCCACCTCGTCCCCCTCCCCACATGAACCCTGTTGTAGCTGCTCTATAGTGCTCTCATACCAGCCTGGCGTTGGGCAGCTTCCTGGGCATGGGCACGTCCACGATGGGCTGCTCCGCGTGCCGGGGGTATGCCCGCGCCATGCAGTTACTGGGGGGACTGCCCTTGGGGATGACGGCCGTGATCTTGACCCTCTCACAGCCCTTGACGGAGCAGAAGGCGAAGCTCTCGCGGTCGTTGTGGGCCTTCACCTTGATGAACAACAGGCTAGAGGGAAACAGAGAGAGAGACGTACCAGGGGTTTTGAACAGAGTCCAGGCTGAGGATTACAAAGCAAAAGTCCTGCTGTGTTATCGTCTTGCATTTCTTTGTAGAACAGATTTTTCTACAAACAATACTGATTGTATTTTAATAGCAAAGAATTTTTCCGCTGACGGGTTTGTGTGTGGCTCAGTTTGTGTGTGCTCGTCTGCTAGCGACGAGCACTTTGTGTTGTTTTGCACAGAAAGCACTCCATAAGTTAGATTTGATGAGTACGGCTCATCGCAATACTCTTTTTTTTTAATTGCCAAGAGCATATGTTTCGTTAAAGCTTGAAATTGTTTTGTCAAGTTGCCTATGGCTCTCCCTGAGGCTATGAGAAAGAGAGGCAGGCAGGCAGGCACAAAGACAGACAGACAGACAGACACACAGATAGCGAGGCCTACCCCTCTTCCTCAGAGCGACACTCTCAGAGGAATCTACAGGCAACATTTCAAGAAAATGTCAAACGTTAACAAAACTAAAACATTTGTGAAAGCTTCTATAGCTTTTATATTTTGGCAATGGGAAAAAAAAAACATTGCAATGCGGCTCACTCATCAAATCTAACTTGCAGAGTGCTTTCTGTGCTAAACCACCCAGACACACAGGCAGACAGGCACAGCGGGTCTTCTCACCCGGTGTCTGGCTCCAGGTAGTAGTAGCCTCTTGACAGGTGGGAGTGGTTGACCTTGTCCCTCTGCATGGTCCTCAGGAAAACGCCGGTCTTGCGTGTCTCCTTGGACAGGCGGTTGTGGATGTCGGAGAGGATGGTGAACGTGGTGCCTTGTGGGTAGCAGAAGCCTACGTTGATCCAGTCATTCCTGGAAACAGAGCAGGTCCACTCAATCACTTATTCAGAACGGTACGATGACTAAGTACATTCATAATTTACTTGTATTGAACATATGGCAGCTATAATAAGAATGCATTTGAAATATATTATATTAATTCTAATGGGGAATAATAATTATTACCTTTATCCTAACAAAAACTCACTCAATTAGTTACACCATAAAAAAACATTATAAATCAAGGAATTCAATTATTTAACTAATCAGTAAAGAAAAGTCGGTCGGAATTCGACCAAATTCATGTAGCTTGAAATGTTTCCTAATTAATCTCAAATGATTCGATTTTCTGTAATTGTTAAAACAAAGACATCGTATTTCTTACAGCAGCTTAACAATTTTGCTTGCTTTTCCTCTCTTTGAGCAGTAGGTGGCGACAAAGATGCATTTAATATTCTCTCGATCTTTTGGAGCACCGAGGCAAAGTCACATCATGCTGCTGTTAAACGGAGACATGGCCTGCCATTCCAGGGTGGGCTGAGGTCACAGTGAATAGGCGTGGCAAAAGGCAAAAGGCGTGAGATGACGGTCTGTGTTTAGCAAATTACAAAGCGGGGAGCCACAAACACCCGGTGTTAGAAGAGAATGTTTGGCGTGTGTGACAAGTATTTCTGTGGTGCATTATGTCAAAATAGTAATTAAGTTGAGCACAGGGCTATGATGACACAAAATTGACCAGACCTTAATCGAAGAACAATGCTGCCCTGTTCACCATTTATGCTCAAGTCAATGAATTCATCCATAGAGGGACTCGCAGTGAATTTCTGATGTTGTTGGAGCCTGTAGGACTTAAAGGCAAAACGTTGAGGTTCAAGCCCAGATCAATTTAAATGGAAGTCAAACACCCTTAGCCCTGGACTATCCCACCCTCAGTGGTGGGCCTATGCTGGTTGGACTATCCTGCCTTTTAACCAAACAGTCGGGCTATCCTGGTTGGACGATCCTGTCTTTTAACTAAAGGTTGGGCCTATCCTGATCGGACTATCCTTCTGTTTCTCCAACTGTCCTTTATTGGTATGTGCCTGTTTCTTCCTGACCCCTTTTGGAAGGTTGAGAAGCCAGGGCTGATTAGCCAACTGATTAGGCACGGCTACGACCCCCTTTAAGACATCCTGAGGAGGTGCATCGATGGTTTACCATCTGGTTAACTATACTATAGTTTTGTTGGGGGCCAGAGCGGCTCTCAGCATCCTGACAACACTGTATAAGAAGTCCTTGCTTTCGCTAATGCATTGGACTTCTCAGAGACGCAGGGCGAACTAGTACCTGGAGACTTTTCATTGTGAAGCTAACAGAGAGACGTAGGGAGAACTCCCATCTGAGATCTTGGATTATTTTGTTTTATGTTTTATTACTTGATTAAATTAGCCTAATTTTTACAAGTTTGGATGACTCTTTATTCTTAAAAGTTGATACAGAAATGATTGACGTGGTTCAAAATTTCCCCCGGACAGCCTATCCTGGTTGGACTATCCTGTCTTTTAACCAAACAGGCAGCCTGTCCTGCTCTGACTATCCTGTCTTTTAACCAAACAGGCAGCCTGTCCTGCTCTGACTATCCTGTCTTTTAACCAAACAGGCCGCCTATCCTGCTCTGACTATCCTGTTTTTCAAAACAAAACTTGACAATGCGTGATCTCCGACCTGTTGAAGTTGATGAGCCAGACGGTGACCTCCGCGGGCGCGGGCTGGTCCCAGTGGACCGTATAGCCTTTGGCCAGGGTGATCACGGGCTGGAACTGCTGGTAGTGCTTCCTCTTGCCCAGCGCGCCCTCCAGCGCCAGCGGCCGGTCAGGGTACTCGTTCTTCACCATGAGCATGTTGAGGTTGGCCGGGTTGCGGGTCTGGATGTAGATCTAGAACAACACAAGACGACGACCGCCAAGACGTAGCGCAACATATCATTAAACATCCTTCCATCCGACGCTGTAGCCTATCAACACCCAATTAAACTGTTAAGAAATATTGAGTCCAGGACTACTTGTTGATTTATGGAAGTTGGGGTTTGCCGTCTGAAAGTGCAGCCCGCAGACCACATGGCTGTATGACAGAGTCGCGTCACACAGAACACACAAATAATGACCAAGTGGGGGACAAGATATTTGTAATGTGCAAGAGGTTAGTTGGAACCTTATTCAGTTATTCAGTTGGTTATCAAGCGGGCTTTTCTCTTCCGTGCAGCCAGTTGTGTTGAGCCACCTCAACACAAGAGGTCTTTGCTTCTGCGGGGTGTCGGTATGTGTGGCATTTGATGAAGAGCTATAAAGCGAATCTGTTTTAATTTATGGAGTAATTTTAGGGTTCTTCTTTCAACAGTAGGACTATACCCCAACACTAAAATCCAACCGCAAGGATGCCACAAAATCAAATGCAGTCTTAGCCAATCAGAACGAAGAAAGGGTCATTGGTGTCCCTAACATTCTGAGATGCGGTTTAAAAAGTAAACCAAACGCTAAAATCAAAAGGGTTTGGTGAATTGAATCTATAGATACAAGTTCACCGATGGATGAACTTGTAATTTATCGTGTTTTGTTTAACACTTAACTAATTGAATATCACAAGGTCATTTTCATTATTAACACTGAGTCTCCGTGTAAAACCATACAAAATATTAATATACAATTAATTATTAATAAATATTAATAATTTAAGGTGAGCAGAGTGTGTACGTGGGATGGAGTTTGTTTGGTACGCTTTCATTTAGATTGTGATATGTATTGATGCGCTTAACAATGGCATTTTAATTGATTGACAATCTGTACAATAGCACAAAATAGCTTTCAAATTATTCTGCCAGTGTTTTATCCTCAGTAGCCATCCACTGTCATTTTATTTCCATATTACACGCTGGGAATAAACTCATTCGGGATTAGCGAAGGCTTTTGTTTAACCCAAGGGGTAAAGTATCACAGTCTGTGTGCTGGTAACCGATGACATGTTGACATCCATAAGAGGCAGCTTGGAATCATACCGGTTAGAAATGTCACTTGTGATAATTGGATATTAACCGCTCGTAACCCTCAATTTCAATAACTTTTTTTAATTGCGTGAGGTAAAAGCCCATGTTACCTCCCGCTGGTTGATCATCTCTGCAACCATAAATTAGTTTCCATGCTTTGGTTTGGCCTCCCTCTCCATTTGATGTGCCAACGTATTTATTTACGCCACATAATATATTCGGATATTCGGATACCAATATGTTTGGGGAACTTTTCACAGCGAAGCTATACCAAGAGCTAGCTTTGCGTGCATTAGAATGTGTGTGTGTGTGTGTGTGTGTGTTTGTACAATAGTGCCTGTGCACGTTTGTGTGTATGTGTTCCTGGGCTTTACTGCAAGTGTGTGCATGTGTGTTGATGCATTTTTGCACTTGAATGTCTCTATGTTCATATGCATTAGTGCATGCATTAACACACTGTGTGTGTGTGTGTGTGTGTATGTGTGTGTGTGTGTGTGTGTGCGTGTGTGTGTGTGCGCGTTTTTGTGTGTGTGTGTGCGCGCATGCGCGCGTGCGTGCGTGCGTGCGTGCGCGTGTGTGTGCGCGTGTGTCTCTAGTGGTGCGTGTGTCGATGCATGTGCGTGCAGGTGCATGCGTGCATGTTTGTGTGCATGTGCATGTGTGTTGCCGCGCTCCTCCCTCACCTGGGCATAGTGGCCGCTGCAGATGGCCGCCCTCCAGTCGGGCACGTCGATGCAGTCGGGGTGCCGCAGCAGCCAGTTGTCGTCCTTCACCAGGAAGGCCCCAGGGTACTCGCTGACCGAGCCGTCCACGTCGTGGAAGATGGTCGTCTTGTCTCCGTCCATCTGCATTTTGCTGAACCAGGGGCCGGGCTCGCCGAAAAACACCCGTGATGTGATCTGACAGAGGTAAGGGGGGTGGGGTCGGGGGGGGTCTGTTATCATTCTAGTCATTCCTTTCCTCATTTTTTGTCCCTCTTCTTTCCTGTCCCCTCTCACTCCCCTTCCCTCTCCCCTCCCTCCGTTGTCCCACCTCTCACCCCTCCCTGCCCCTCTCACGCCCTCGCTCACTTTCCCATCTCTTTCCTCCCTCCCTCCCTCACTCCCTCTCTCTCCTCCCTCCCTCCCTAACGCGTTTGAGGACACACTCACGGGCACATTGTCGAAGGTGATGTCGGTGACGTTGTTGTTGGGGCAGCTCTGCCACGAGTTGTTGAGTCTGAAGCCGAAGGCGCTGGTGTGTCGTCCCTCCAGCGCAACGTACTTCCGGAACGTGCAGTTCTGGACTTTAATGGGGCCGTCGTAGATCTGCATGCCTCGGATGGGGAAATCGCTGCAGGACACACACATACACACACACACACACACACACACACACACACACACGCACACACACACACACACACACACACACACACCATCATGCACACACAAAGACACACGCACACACACAGGAATGAAGAACAATATAAACTTTAAAATATTAATAATAAAAGGGCTTTCTTTCAGCAGTTTGGAAAAGACTGCACACTCAAGCTCGATTTCCATCTCCATCTCTCTCAAGTGTCTCTGAAGGAGTGCCTCTAAAAGTTCAGAGCCTGCATCAGACACGGCTGGCTGGAGGGTTATGAACCAGCAGGTGAGCTGAAACAGTCACAGGTCATCGAGGCGACCCCAGGCGGGTCAGACAGCCGCTGGTTAGGATACATGAAACAACACACCAACACTGCACCAGTATTTTTCCGGTTGGGTAGTGCCAAGCAGGCTTGAGACAATAGCTTCCCTGAACACATTCCAGACACTGAATTGTAAACACCCTCTCTCTCCCAGAAGGGAAACAGAATGCAGCGAAGAGAGGAGAAAGGTGAGTGTGGGGAAAAAGTTTGCAGAGAGACTATGCAAAAAAAAATCTGCATTCATATTCTTAAAAGATGGCAAAAGATTGCAGCATTGTGTAATATGTACATTTCAAGAACCTAAATCACAAAAGAACATTAGTTCCACTTCTTTTCAAATATGAACCAGGTCTGAGCTACACCCATTGGACTTTTTTTGTCGCACAAGCACACACACACTATCCTCTAGCAGACCCAAAGAGCCATTTCCCTGTGCCGTGATGGAATAGAGACAGCTGGGAGCGTATGATTCACTTTTAAGAGCGATACAAGTCCAACCACGCAGATCACGCGAACGCAATCTCTGTTGCTGATTGGCTAGAGTTGCCACCAGGTGATTTCAATCCCGATGGGTAGCAGGCAAATAACCTGCCCCTTGTCATGTCCTCAGCTGTGAGAAAATGCAACATTTCTTGTTCTGCTCCCAGCATGAGTGTTCCTGGTTGAAATGTCCATCTAGTATCTCTTACTGTAGGGCTCTCACTTACCGATGTGTTTTCTCCTATATACCTATTTTCCCTAATACTTGATCCATCTTCTCATAGTTTCCACGCATTTGATCACTAAAGGCTTTGGAATTAAAAACGCCTAATTGTAGGCCTATTACTGTTTGTTATTTTTCCTATGATGATTTCATTTGGTAATGAAATTGCCGAATAACTAAATGTACTTTGTCTCTGTTTCAGTTCAGAATCAATACAACTTAAGAGGCTCTCTGTCTGGAACGTAAAATGGGTATTATTAGTCAGAGCACTTGCTTAGTGTTTCATTTCTCCACAGCTCGTCCCATTTTTGGTTGGGAGAACAATTAGCTTATCCTCAATCAGTGCACGGTGCAGGAGAAAGTATGTATTGGCTGCGTTCTTGTGTTTAAAAAGCACCCCCTGTGGCGTCCTATTGTGGGATTAGCTTGGCTCTGGTGTTAGCTTGGCTCTCTCTCTCTCATGGAGCTGGTGTAATGGGCCTCCAAGGGACTCATCAACAGTTCATCGCCTTTAAACTACTCTGGTCAGATCTCCTACTCCCTAACTCAGTCTTGTTTCTGGGGGGGTCAGGCCGAGTGCATGTTGTCGGTTACTGAACACTGAGACAGGGAGACAGTTTATACACTCCCTTTACCCTTTCTACCAGCACATACTGGAAGCCCATAGCTCATATGGCTAACGGGAGAAAATATGTTATGACTGGAGTAGGGGGTTGTTAAATTTTAATTTACACATTTCTATTGATTGGAAATAAACCAATATCGATCGCAAACTCTTCCTTTTCTTGTACCGTCGATCCATAGACTGGGTAGCCCCGCCCATTCTGCCGGCGATTTGAGTTCGCCCTACAGAAGAGTCTGGAGAAGAGCAATACATTTCTTTATAGTTTTGATCATTTTTTGCGGGAGCCAATCACCAAGCTGCCTTTTCCCCCTGGTGCGCTATTGGCTGGTTTAACACAATGACGACAGGGAAGCCAATTGTGTACAGAGTCATTTGAACAAGGCCCATTGATCACACCTCTTGTGCTGAAGAAAATGACAGCAGCTTCCCCAGACCAATAGCCAAGCTAGTCTGACATACTCAAGCGACGTGGGGGGGGGGGGGGGGGGGTAACACGGTGACCACTCACAGTCCACGGGGCATGGTCCGGCCGCTCAGGTCCGCCCCTCCGGTGCCCCATGCGCGGTTGTCCGGCTGGGCCGTGCCGTGGTTGTCGCTCTCCCCGACAAACAGCGTGTTCTTCACTTCCTGTCGGGATCCGTCGTCGTCTGGGAATGTCCCCCCGCTGCAGGGAAGAGAGGGTTGACGGTAAGGTGGGGTTAGGCCCAGCTTAAACTTGACACTTTTTTTTTAATCATTTTTTATTATTGTGATCTACGCTGCTACTTCTTTTTACTTCTTTTTTTTATATAGTTGTGATTTTACCTATCTTTATTTACTTTATCGTGTATTGTTGCTGCTATGTGGCTGTTGAGGAACCAAGCCTAAGAATTGTATTCTTGTGTACTCTTGTTTACAATAAGATGTAGTAAAAGTAACTCTGATTCAGATTCAGATTCTGTAGCCTCTTATTATTAATGAGAGGCAGACCGGGCCTGTCTGCCAGGGACCAAAGTCATTGTTGCTTATTCTATTGTAGGAAGGGAAATGGTTTTAGAATTGCTGCCGTAGTTATGTATTGGATGTATTGAATTGACTTGGGGGTGCCTCATTGCTATTCTGCTATGTTTGCCATCCGTCTGTATTGACCAACAAAAGCCCCTTTTGTCATCTTACTCTTTCCATAAGATGTGTATATACAGGTGTATATGTGTGAACTCAATATTTCAGTAAGCGATTATTTTTTTTTTTCCAGGAAAACGCTTGCCTTTGCACCCCATGCCAATTCCCGCCCTGATGACATTTCTACTCGCAGAAAGTATTTTGTCCTCTCTTCCTGAAACCCCATTCTGTCCCAATGGAACCCGAGCACAGCCTTATAAGGAAGGATCCAATTATCATCGCAGTCCCACCTCCCTGGCGCCAACGAATACAAACAAGAGTTCGAACATAGAAATGCAACACTGATGAATGGCTTGGGGGAGCTGGGAGGTTCTTACCTGGCAAGAGTGAGACCAATGCCATTATCAGCGAACCTGAACAGAAAGAAGAGGGTTGTTTGGTTAATGGAGGGGTTGAGAGCGAGAGAAAGACAGAGTGAAAGAGAGATGAATGTATGTGAATGTATGAGGGAGATTTCCTCCCTCATATATTGGGGGGGGGGACAATTGTCACTTTCTCAGCCTACACTCAAGAACGGCTACAAACAAACACATACGAATGGAACACATATTGTGCAACACAGAGAGTGAGGGAGCACGAGAGATAGCCAGATGGGGAGAGAGTTCAATGGCATTTGAAAAAGTTATCCCAATGGAACAAATCCCTAAGGTTTTGTAATAATGTGCCATGTTCGAAAGACATGCCCACACTTGCTGTCTCCTCCAAAAATCTATTTATCGAATCTGAAAAACAACAACAACCTGAAAAAGAACATATTGAATTTTGGAATATTCTATTTTGGAAAAAAACATTCTATGGTTCTATATCGTTCAACAGTTATACAGTAGCATCATTGTATATGCGCGCTCACACACACACACACACACACACACACACACACACACACACACACACACACACACACACACACACACACACACACACACACACACACACACACACACACACACACACACACACACACACACACACACACACACAAGGTTTTTGTCAATTACCTGCAGAAGGTGGATCACTTGAGATAGGAAATTTCCACTAACAGACCAGGACAGACTTTTTATGCACCAAGGAGGGGAACAAATATCAATATAAGAAACTCATATTGAGTTGTGACATTGAAGTAACTTTGTGATTGGCAGCTGAAGGTCAGCGAGATTGGGGGAGAATATTTTAGTTTCCTGAAACCAACTTTTCCTCTGTGTCCTCCCTACTCCCTTAACTTCTCCAACCCTTTGTGCTAATTTACAGGAAAATTGAACGTGGGAAAACAACCCACAATGCTCCCCCACCCCCCCGCTATATGTGGAGCCAAGGGGGACTGGCTAAATAATTAACAATAATTACTGGTCACTTCAACGAGGAGGGTACTCTAAACACACACTGTATATCAATTTCCATACAGCATCTGATTATGGAACTTCTCTTCGCACACTACTCAGTACACTTAGTAGTCAAAGTAAACTCAGTAATAGCGATTCGGTCCCAGTCGTCAGCTCGTTCCAAAGCCCTGGAAGGGGTCCTTGAGCAGGATGACTGAACCGCCTGCCTTATCCTTCACAACCTGCATCTCCATTTACATAAACACGTCTGCAATACGACCAAGCAGTAAATAGCATCATTTATTTATTTGTTTGTGTTGGCGGACTCTGAAATGCTGATACTACCAACTTCCCTGATACCTTTTTTTTTTGATTACCCAGGCTGTTATCCACCAATGGAGGCCCACCTCAGGCATTCAGACCCCCAGAGATGTAGAGCTATTCTGGGTTTACTTGGTCATGTCGTTTTAAACGAGGGCTTTTTCCCCAAAAAAAGGGGTACAGAGCTCATCAGGTGAAATAGTGTAAAATACTGAAGATCTTTCACAAAGGGTGGAGACCGCTATGCAGTCTGTTTGATCCGGTATTGCAGGGCCTAGACATAAGCGATGACAGCTATTTGATCATAGTGCCCGTACTGCTGCACTGGAATAACTGAGTGCAATCCAATCCTGATGCAATGTGCTGCCTGGGATTCCTGTGCTATGACATCTACTCAATGTCATTGATATATTTAGACACACTGTCAGCCGTTTGCTTACTGCACCACTTGTTCCTTGGTGGGTGACGCCTTTGAGTGGGAAAATGTTCCGCAGGCACGCACTATCAGTAAAGCAAATGTGACGTCCATTGCACTGAATGAATAGGTGCACGTCCCCAACATCTTGTGGTAGGCTATTCGTAGTTATCGAGATCGCATTATTTAAACGTTCTTATTTTTATTTTGCCATCTATCATAGTGAATTAAATGCTATTATTTATGCGAGAGACGGGGAAAACAACCGATAAAACCGAAACCGTACTCATTCACTTTTCGGTCTTGACGTTTCATTGTATGTGGGAGAACCCCTGAGCATTTGCGCCGTGAGGAATACCATAATTTAACGGCTGATGCGTCAGCTCTATCTGCTGCAAACCGATGGCTGTAGCACAGGCAGGGCAACATCCCATTCATCAAACCGCCGCGTACTGATAAATCTATATTTGCGTCACTTAATTTGCCCTTCCATTCATCCATCATCCGTGCATCCGCCCATCTGTTCATGTATCCACCGATGAACCCACTCATCCATCCATCGGTTCCCATCCACCCTCCGGGTCAGACCACGCGTGCGGTGCTTACTGGCACTCATCCAGCCACACGTCCCCTCCCCGCAACCAGGCCCCGTGGTCCTGGTTCTTGTAGGCCACAAAGTGGTGGATGAGAGCGGGCACTCTGGGCTTGAAGGGGTCGGCGTCCTCGTGGGGGCCGTACCTGAACAGCAGAGGGGACACAGGCAGACGGGGGGGGGAGGCAAAGGGGAATGACCGGTTAAGACCCGGGTGGTAGCAGAACGCGGGTTGGTTCAAAAACTCACATCTGCTCTTCATGCATTGAGGTTAACCGATCAGCACCCCATCACCATAGACATTACTTTTATAAACTGTATAAGCCTGTGTGTATGTATGTTTGTATGTATGTCAATAGCCATGTTTCCATCCAAAGCGATTCGCATTACTGGGCAATGCGCATTGAAAAGAAATTTGAATCATGTGTGTTTCCATCAAAAGAACGGACTTTGGTGAAAACTACAAATTCTACAAAGTCTACAAAGTCACGTGAGATTTTCCGCGGGTTGGCATGGCAACCAGCCTGTAAACATTCCGTCGTTCCATCAAAGCAGTCGGGGTGAAAGTGCGCTACGTCACACTTGATTCGCATACAGCTGTTTCCATCCCATTCGAATCAACCAAAACCCGGCCATAGCGAGCGTATTTCATTTTGTGCGAATCAGGGGATTTTAATGCGAATCACAGCGTTTCCATCATCATTTTCCGATGCGATACATCTAGATGCGCATCTAAACAGCTGATGGAAACGCACCTAATGATGGCACCCATTGCACTCCTGACCATCCCCGGAAGGAGGGATCCCCCCCACACTGCGTCGCTTCTCAGGATTTCTTTCTTGCTACTTCAGGGAGCTGTTAAACCCTCCAAGACTGTACCTGTGATTAAGCCCTTTACAAATACAATTAATTTTAACTTAATTGTAAATGTAATGCATGGGGTCCATTTTCTAGTAGCTAGCAAGCGGCATGCGACGTGTGGAGAGTTCAGACGATGCAGATTGGTCTCAGGGTCCTAAAACTAACCTGGCTCCCACCAGCGAGAGATAGGGCCTCTTGTCCTTGTCGTTGGCCTTCGTGGTCTTCACGCCATTATCCAATATCATCCCGGCCTGGTGATGAAAACACAGACCCAACATTTATTTATGTTTATTTCCTCCGACACCGAGGCGAGCAGAGCGAGACGGACTTGATTACGGTGGCGCCGTCTCTCGACTGTAAAAACCAATTTGATTTGTGAGAAAGTGACAAGTTGTGTTTTCTCATTCACGCACGTGTGGTCGGGCCATCAGCACAAAAACAACTGCACGTTTTTTTTGTTTGTGTACAATGTGGACGACTTCAGCAGCCGAAGTCTCATCTACAGGGACCAGGACGACCAGTATGGGCCCGACTGGGCGCCCCCGGGACCAACACATGACCACATTGGGAGCCTGACATGAGTTATGGCTTCCATTAGGGGCGGACGACAAATATTTCTTATTTCTACCGGGCAAAGAGGAGAAAACAAAATGGAACGATCCGTCCCCAACCCCACCCCCTCCTTGCACACTTCCCCCAAAATCCCCACTTTTCAAGGCCTGATTCCCCCAGTACCTCCTCAGGGAGTCACTGGTGGAATTGGGGCGAGCGAGATAGTGGATGATAAGCAGAATACTTCCCCCCTCCGCAAGCCCCTAATAAATCTTACTCTTTTGGAAGCTCTGTCTCTGTTTCGCACTCACACGCTATCTCGCTCTCACTCTCTTTCTGAACTGAAGTCCAATTTGTTCATTTTAATTTGAGTGATGACATCCAATTGCCAGCCTCAGCTGTGTTTCCACGCTCACCAGTACGACCACTGCTCTCCCTTTACTTCTTCCTGTCTCCTCCGCTCTCTCCGTCTCCCCGTTCTCCCTCAGTCTCCCTGTGTCTCCGTCTGTTTCTTCCTATCTCCCCCAACTCCCTGTTCTCCTCCATATATCCTCTGTCCTCCTGTCCTCCCTCATTCTATCCCTGTCCTCCCGCTTGTCCTCCTCTCCCTGTCTCCCTGTCCTCCTCCCTGTCCCCTGTCTCCCTGAACTCCTCCCTGTTTCTCCCCCCTCCTTCTCCTCCTTCAACCCATGATGACTGCCCCAAAATAACGGCTAATGGCTTAAAAAGGATATTGCATGAAATAAGCTTTATCGCTTTTTTCTTTTTTTTACTTCACAACATAATATACCAAGGGAATTATGTGCAATCTTGTATTATTATTATTAAAAAGTATGTATTTGTCTAGCCTGTCGGACCAGTGAAGTATGTGTGTGTATGTGTGTGTTTGTTTACGTGCGTGAGGGCATATACTTGGACAGCGGGAACACAGAATTCCTCAATGTCTGAAGAAAAGCAACACAGACAGAATGTCCTTCCAGTTCAGTGAAATCAGTGAAATCAGTGAATAATTCGACCGTTGCACGGCATTGTGTCTTTCTCTCGCCTCGCCCTTATCTCACCAGTATTGGAGGATGAATCACAGCAATTTGAACACAACCACTCAGACACACACACACACACACACACACACACACACACACACACACACACACACACACACACACACACACACACACACACACACACACACACACACACACACACACACTTGTGTTGGACTCAACAGCAACAAAGTATTGAACCAAAACACACACACACACACACACACAAACACACACACAGATGCAAGGGGGAGGGCCTTACCCGGTAGTTGGAGTGGGCCCTGTTGTTGGTGAACTGGCCCATAGGCGTGTGCTCCGTGCGTCCTGGGAAGTACATGCCCTCAGACGGCCCTGTGGGAACGTGGTGGAAAAGGTACCAGAATCCAGTTTCCTGCAGAAAACAAGCACACACACACACACACACACACACACACACACACACACACACACACACACACACACACACACACACACACACACACACACACACACACACACACACACACACACCAAGCTATTCAAAACCAATTGTTCCTGGCTATGCAGCATCTTTATAGTCCCCTATAACCTGCATGCACATGAAAAACCTGTTTTCTGAACAAAACGCATACACACACACACACACACACACGCACACACACACACACGCCCGCACGTCTAACTACTGTTGTATACTGCTACTGAACACCTTTATAATTAAGCATACAGGCACATGCACAGCAGCAGCAGGATAGTATAGAGAGCATACTGTATCTATAGTAGTGTATCTGTGACCAAATGTCCAAGTCTGTCTGACTTCTCCAGTTGACAATGGGAGCATTCTCTTAGTAAAATTGGCCCTCTATCATGGTGCATGGAGACGGAAACACCACCACGACCACCACCATATCATCACCCCTACCACCACCACCCCATCAACAGCCTCACCCCAAGCCATCTATTGTCTGACTCAGAAGCTAATGGAAGCATACAGCCATTAATCTCTGACCCAAAGGTGCATTTATGAAACAGGCGAGAGAGAGAGGGAGACAGCTAGGGAGACAGAGAGGGAGACGGAGAGGGAGAGAGAGAAACAGGGACAGAGACAGAGAGGGAGGGGGAGAAAGAGAGGGAGAGAGAGGGAGGGGGAGAGACAGAGATACTGACCTCTGAGCCTGCAGCAGCACAGTTGATGAGGTTGTTATTGGGGTTGGCGATCCAGAAAGTTGAAGTTGCACTGTGAGAGAGAGAGAGAGAGAGAGAGAGAGAGAGAGAGAGAGAGAGAGAGCGAGAGAGAGAGAGAGAGAGAGAGAGAGAGAGAGAGAGAGAGAGAGAGAGAGAGAGAGAGAGAGAGAGAGAGGAGTAGAGAGAGGGGGGGGGAGAGGGTGGGAGGGGTGAGAGAGGGGGGGGGGGGGGGGGGGGGCAGGAAGGGGAGTTGTTTTAACATTTCACAAGCATGCCTTAACCTACATTTTCTCTTTTCCCCTCCCCCTCCCCTCACTTCCTCTCCATCCCAATAAACAGAACCTGAATACCAAGAACTGCCAGACACACACTTCCAGTGTGTAGACCCGGGAGCCTTTCTCCCGTTCAGAAACAGGGGACAAGGCAGAGCTTCTCCTCTCACGG
>OLKM01000042.1:107500-110000 GCA_900291075.1 Melanogrammus aeglefinus
AATGTTTGCACAAAATACAGATTTCAGTCTGTAATTTGTAGCTCTGCTCCCCTCGGGGTCCCATAACGCTGTAGCCTCCCTTCTACACGATCCACCATGCAGGCCACTTTCTGTTATGTATACCTGTGTCACTTTGTCTCTAACTACATTCATCACCATGAGGCCACTTTCTGTTATGTATACCTGTGTCACTTTGTCTCTAACTACATTCATACACGCTTAAGGCGTTCATGGGATGATGCCATGTACAGTATCATCATGCAGTATTTATTCTTCTATAGTACTATTTTGCTATCAGTGTTTTTCCACAATATTTCTCCACTGGGAATAATTTAAATGTCAGGTTTGATGGGGTGTACTAGGGGACATCAAGGATGCATTAAACTAATTGCATTTAGGACGCCCAACCTAACTTAAAAAAACACTGATCGATATGATTAAAATGATTAACAACTAAGGAACAGTAATTACCATGAACTTACAATGAACTCACAGTTAATTAACAGTTAACTAATGGTCTGGTTATCCTTTACTTATTTTGTTCAAAGTATCTCAGTTAATGGTGTTCATTTTAGCTATTGTAACCCCTAACCCCCCCCTTACATTATGAATTGATTAACATATACCTTACAACACCTTATTGAACATCAACATCATTAGTTAATAATAACTACGTAAGTTAAACGTAACTACACTGTTCAATTTTAGTCTATGCTTTTTAATGCATTAAGTAATTGATGAGTGCTGATTAGTGGTTCATTATTGTAACCATATTGTTTTAGCGTTACCACTCAAACACATACAAACAAAAGACCTGGTAACTCTTATTGTTGCAACACGTCACAGGTCATGTTGTTCACTGATACAAGGAATTGAAATGGAAATCCAAATCTGGGAGGGATTGTCACCTCCTACAACCGACAACCTAGCACGTGGGCCGGTTGGCAGTTGCGAGCCGATATGAAACAGTGTACAAGTTAATCCTCCATAAAATAAATGATCCCCGGTATTGCGTAATCTGGAATAGCTGGGCGGGGGTTGCTCGGATGTTGTCTCTTTCCATTGGGAGACAAGTGTCTGGCTGCTATACCGCAACAGGGAGGAAGCATGCGGCATACTGAGGGCATCCTGAGGGCATCCTGAGGGCATCCTGAGGGCATCCTGAGGGCATCCTGAGGGCATCCTGAGGGCATCCTGAGGGCATACTGAGGGCATCCTGAGGGCATCCTGAGGGCATCCTGAGGGCACCCTGAGGGCATACTGAGGGCATCCTGAGGGCATACTGAGGGCGTACTGAGGGCATACTGAGGGCATCCTGAGGGCATACTGAGGGCATACTGAGGGCATACTGAGGGCATACTGAGGGCATACTGAGGGCATACTGAGGGCATACTGAGGGCATACTGAGGGCATACTGAGGGCATACTGAGGGCATACTGAGGGCATACTGAGGGCATACTGAGGGCGTACTGAGGGCATACTATGAGGGCATACTGAGGGCATACTGAGGGCATACTGAGGGCATACTGAGGGCGTACTGAGGGCATACTGAGGGCATACTGAGGGCATACGGGGGAATGAGGCTGGCTACCATTTGAATATCCATCGATTGTCCCGGCGGTGGGGGAGAAGTCAGGACACAGGTGCATAGACGATGCTGAAGCAACATCCAGCCGCTTGATTAATTGTGTTAATGGAAAACATTAAGGAATTTGTTATTCAATTTAATATTGTTTTTTAAGGGTTTAGTCTTGATGAGGTCTTAAATGCCCAAATAATGTCAGACTAATTATTATTAATGAGAGTTATATTTTTTATTTAGGGGGGTTATATATATACTGTATGTATATATATATACTGTATGTGTATATATATATAACATAAATAAATAAATAATTCTCTCATGAATAATCTCAATGAGGTAAGACCTCATATATATTATATATATTATATATATATATATATATATATATATATATATTATATATATATATATGAATGATGTCTAAGGTGTCCTGAATTTAATCGATATCTATATCATTTCCGAGAGATCGAATATAATCTAGATGGTTTGCAGCCAAGCACACACACACACACACACATAATTCTATATTGAATTGAGTATTTGATTTGATCTCAAGTTCTAATTTAAACCCCCTTTCCATCTGATCTCATGTGCATCCAGCGCCCCTGTCTGGTCGGGGTGATACATATGAATGGGGTGCATATTGTTCCCGCTCGGCTCTGCACTCCCATCCAACACGCTCGGCACGTCCCACGGGGAGAACGAAGGGAGAAGGGAGAAACCAAGACGCCGGCGGGGGACGAACGAATAAAATCGCGACGGGGCGATTAATCACAGGAAATAACGTCAACATTGTTAGCATAATTACACCTGGTGACAACAGAAGGGACTTCTTCTTTCTTTATTTTTAATGACCGATAGCGAACAAAGAAAATGGGATGTGGAAACGATTACAGAACACGGCGCTCCAGGAGA
>OLKM01000042.1:115000-116073 GCA_900291075.1 Melanogrammus aeglefinus
AGCAGCAGAAGAAGAGAGGATAAATTATATTGATTCACCAAAGTGGTAAAATGGAACAATCAGAAACTGCACAAAAAGTGACGGCCAAATAATTGTCAAAACAGAAAATAGCTTTCAAAGTCAACACCAACCACCCCAGAGCATAACAATTAATTCACAGACAACTATAGATGGCAACCAAACCGTTTGGAAGACCTAGTAAAGAAATGTATACGATAACTCACAGTATACACTTGCATTTACAGACCCGTTCTCCGAGCTTAATTAGCCCAGTGTGTGTGGGAGACGTTCCCGTGGTTATGGATGTATCTAAAAAGAAATGTAGCCTTTCCGCCTGCTGATGAGCTCTTTAAGCAGGCTGAAGCCCTGTGGAGACAGGTTCACTCTGCCCTCATTTGTAAAATGTAAGCAGAGTCTGCACTTTGCTTACATTTACTCCCCGTGTCCATGGAAACACAATGAAAGGTCAAGGCACTATGCTACTGTCTCTTTGTTTATGTATTAACACATGATTCTCAGCTCATTGTTCCTTAATACAGGGAACATTCTGTACCAAATGCAATTAGCTTGGAGGAAATGTGTGAGAGTCTCAAACAACTTCCTTGTGTGCCCTGATAGTACAATACAATTATCCTTAAAAACAACATAATATAGACGCACGTATCTATGTGATGGGTTACAAGTTGACCTGAGGGTGAGGTTAGGTTTAAGTTAAGGGGGTGTGAAGGGGTTAGGTTGTGTTTAAGTGAGGGGGATGTGAAAGGGTGAGGCTGAGTTTAAGTGAGGAGGATCTGGAAGGGTTACGTTAAGTTTAAGTGAGAGGGGATGTGTGGTTCAGTTTAAGTGAGGGGGATGTGAAAGGGTTAAGTTAAGTTTAAGTGAGGGGGGTATTAAAGGGTTAGGTTAGGGTTAAGTGAGGGGGATGTGAAAGGGTTAGGGTTGAGTTTAAGTGAGGGGATGTGAAAGGGTTAGGGTTGAGTTTAAGTGAGGGGATGTGAAAGGGTTAGGTTGAGTTTAAGTGAGGGGATGTGAAAGGGTTAGGGTTGAGTTTAAGTGAGGGGATGTGAAAGGGT
>OLKM01000042.1:124089-129089 GCA_900291075.1 Melanogrammus aeglefinus
ACATTGATGAAGAGATTTCTAATGTGGGGTGGCAGGAGCTCAGGAGGTAGAGGGGGTTGGCTGGCAACCTGAAGGTTGTTGGTTCGAACCCCGGCTCCTCCTAGCTCCGAGTGTCGAGGTGTCCTTGAGCAAGGCACCTAACCCTAACTGCTCCTGACGAGCTGGCTGTTGCCTTGCATGGTTCACTCCGCCGTCGGTGTGTGAATGTGTGCGTGAATGGTGAATGTGAGGCAATATTGTAAAGCGCTTTGAGTGGCCAATGGTTAGAAAAGTGCTATATAAATGCAGTCCATTTACATTTATCTAATATTGGAGAAATAAACAGGCAGAAGATGAAATGGTAAGAGGTAAAAAAAAACAAAAAAACAGGAGCAGGCGTGCTGGACGGAAGAGGCCTCAGGAACCAATCTGACCAGACTGCCCTTCAAGTGGCTGGGAGGAAGAGGAAGTGTTTTGGAGGAAGAGGAAGAAGACTTTCTGATGGATGAAGATCTGTGCACAATTTCTGCTGAGGAAGGGAAAAGATGAACACAGATGACAGAAAAGGTACCGCAAAGTCAAAAATAGTCTTCTGAAGAGACTGATTCCCCTCTTGCCGTAGAGGAGAGTTCTGATGAGTCCGACAGGGAATCAGTCGATATGTCACAGGCTCAAGGGGATAAAGACATCGGACACTCCTTGACCAAAATGAAAAAAAGAATGGGAAAGAAATTGTTTTTGGACAAGAGACAAAAGGCCTGAGAGTCAAGGTGTTTAAAATGTTAGTTGCGTCTGCACAACTTCAAATGAGGAACACAGTTTGGCTTGGGGAACAGCTTTTCTAAGTATTCTTTTCTCGAGGTAGTGTTACCAAGGCTCTTATGGGGTGGATAGTGCCGTGAAGGTTGAGTAATCAGGACAAAGGCACAATATGAACTTTTAAGAATAGTTTAGATCAATATTTATGCACCGAAATAAGGTTGATGAAAGAAAACAGTTTTTGGATGGCATAAATAATAGTTATAGCAATGATGCATTTTTAGTTGTGGGAGGGGATTTTAACACTACAGAGGATAAGAGAATAGACAGAAATCACTCAGAACCTGAGCCTGGCTCTCGTAGACCTCTAGTGAGGATGATACTTCCACTGATCTGACTGATGCAAGGAGAAGGTTACACAAAAGACAGCGGCAGCACACCTGGGATCACATTCGAGAAGTTATATTATCCATGGCTATTCTAGATCGGTTTTCTATTTGAATTGAGAATACAAAATCAAAAAGCCAATTAATGCATTTTAATACAGGCCTTTTAAATGATACTTCTTTTCGTTTTCTTTTAGAAAGAATACAACAAAAGCTGATTTTAAATCTTTGCAACCATGGTTGGATGTAGGTCAATGTCCGATCAAGCTACGATGTCAACAGTACACGCACAACGTCACAAGAGACAGAGTCAGGTCAAGGAGAGAATTGGAGATGGATTTGGTGGATCTACAATGTTTAGCAGAGGAGATCGAGGACATATTAAGGCTCTCACTGCAAAAAGCTTTGGCCAACCTACGAGACACTGCAGCACTGCAGCACAGGCACTACCCGTGACATTGCACAAATGGATGTGCCATCTCAGTTTTCCTTTAATCTGGAGAAAATACAAAAACCCAAAAGAAATCGTATCCATTCGCTTGCCTCTCGAATCTTGAAGAACAGTGTCAGAACCGCAGAAAATATACAGCTGACTTTTACAGACACATGTACAAAGGTTTATTGGCCCAGTCATTTTATAGTGGTCTCCCAAAATCCCAGCCTGACTCCATCCTTGAAGCAATACTTAAACATGTGCTGCAGTTCGGGGCTTGCCGATTTGTAAAGCTCCAGGCATAAATGGTCTGCAGTAATAGAAGTGGATGTTCTTTCTGTATTAAGGGACGGGTTGGCAGGAGGGCGGTTGCCTGTGAGGTACAACAGGGCATGATGCAATTTTCTCAACCAGGTTGGGGCAAGTGATTGGGGAGGTCATCCATGTGGATCAAACCTACTGTGAGCCTTGCAGGTTGATAACTGACAATGTTCATTTAATTAGGGAGATTTGGGAGGTCTCTAACAAAGAGGATTGGAGATCTGCAGTGAAGAGTTCTGCATGGGATTGTTGTGGGTAATTATTATTAGTTGATTTTTGGGCGTCAAATATGTGTCTTTCTGTTCACAGAGAGAAATGGTGCAAACAAAAATAATTATTCTGAAAGCAAAAAACTACTTTGAAGAATTTAAGAGACCATTATTCTTTTTGCAATCAAGAATTAAATAATCAAGATCAGAGCGTTATACATTTAAATCAAAAATAATTATATTTCAAACACCAAAAAAATTCTTTAAAAGTTTTAAGAGCAAAGTTTGTTTGTAACAAATATATTTTTAATTGGAATGCATGTCGTTTGGATCTTGATGCATCATTTTCAGCCTTGTTGGTCTCAGAAATACACAAATCTCCCCCTCATAGGATGGCCCAAACACAAAATAAATGGAACTAAGAGCAATCCATCTGACTAAGGGTTAGTTTTCTGCTAACTAGGTTTTAAATGTAATTTACAGAAGTACTTTTCGAAGGTCTGCTTAATTTTTGGTTTTAAATCAACTAAAATGTTCATAACACAAAAGTGCACTTTTAAACTTTATGATTGGCCAAGAAGAGAGGGCAACCTATCTGAGCCGAAAAAGAAAGTAGAAAATTCCCTGAGTGTAGACGAGCAGAGCTGGTTTACCCAATTTGTGAAGCCAAGGATTAAGGTAGATTTCAGGTATTAAATAAAAATACAGGACATCGATTCTTGCACTATACTCTGCTGAGAGCTGTTTTTGTATATATAGGCTAATTATGTATATGTATCTATATCATATGTATGTATGTGTATTTGTATGTATGTGTATACATGATAAATATTAGTGCATTTGTATATCTTTTTTTGATTTAAGCATGTAAAAGGAACCTTTACATATGTTAACTTGTATTTCATTGAAGATAAAGTAATCGGTTAAGAATAAAGAGCTTTCATAATTTTTGAACTACTCCAATTCTTTATATGCTTGAAAGCGAAAAAAATCACACTTCAGGGGGCTGACTGCAGCTCAACACACAAACTGATTCTGCTTCACACAACATTCACCGTTAATCATGGCCAATTACACAGACACACACACACACGCAAGCATCCCTGGACTACCTGAAAACAGATGCTGATGACTTCAGCCTCCCTTTGCCATGGCAGAGAAGACATTTTTTCATGCACAACGTGTCTTCTATTGGCTTTTATCTCACTTTCTTGAAAGCATGTCACAATATTAGCGCTCACAAAGTGTCAGTGAAACAGATTCGAAAGCTTGGTGAAATATTTAAGTTATTAAAAAGAGAAGCACGTATAAATAATTAGCTCTACATTAAGATGCCAGATAACTGTAATGGTAAGCAAACAAGCTTTCTTGTTTTTGACGTTAAGGATTCACATACAAGCGTCCTCCTGGCTCCGCTCATGCTCTCTGCATCGTGATTAGACCCATCTTGTTTCTGGTTGAGGGAGCGAACGCTGTGCAGACTTCAGTATGACCAAGACCGCAGAAAATGATTTTTACGATTATGCATTTTTCAGTTTTTTCTGTTTTGGCATCGACTTTGTCCCAAAGTATTTGTTGTCCTGGCATTCCTACTCACTGAGTCCTTTTAGACAACTCCCCTTGTCTGCGATAACAAGTGTGTCACACACACACACACACACACACACAACACACACACACACACACACACACCTAAACATATACATACACATGCACGCACACTATATAAATATAGCACGGATGAAGAAGAAATAACATGTTCTTTTCAATAGAGAATTTTTAGCTCAAAGATTCAAAGCAATTTGAATACCCACTTCAGGCCAACGGCGGATGTACATTAACAGAAAAGGGCACACACAGAATGGCTGAGTGCACATGTACATATATATTTTCTGAACAAACACACAGAAAGACACACACACACACACACACACACACACACACACACACACACACACACACACACACACACACACACACACACACACACACACACACACACACACACACACACACACACAAGACACAGGTGTGCCATCCTTCAAGTCCATCCCTCCTTGTTTTTCCCTTCCTTCTGCTTTTAGAACATTGTTTCACATTTACATTTTGCTTATCAATCTGGTACAGAAAGTTCCGGTTGTCATGGCATTCTTACTCACATCAATACACAGGAGACACACACACACACACACACACACACACACACACACACACACACACACACACACACACACACACACACACACACACACACACACACACACACACACACACACACACACACACACACACACACACACACACACACTAACGGTGGGCACACCCATACGCACACACAAGCAGTACCACACACACTCCTGTGGACCCACACAGCCAAAACCACACACACACACTCAGCACCACACACACAGGTGGACACAGGCAGTACCACACACACACTCAGTACCACACACACACACCGGTGGACCCACACAGGCAGTACCACACATACACACTTAGTACCACACACACACACACACACACACACACACACACACACACACACACACACACACACACACACACACACACACACACACACACACACACACACACACACACACACACACACACACACTCCTCACCTCTGACTTTGACCTGCTCTGGGGAGCATTTGGGGCAGGGCAGCAGGCTGAACTCCTCGGCCTGGTGCATGGAGTAGTCCGTGCTGGCCACTACAAGGCGGTCCCCGGGGCCCCAGCCCACGGGACGCTCCGCCAGCTCCAGGAGGCTGCTGTCCGACAGCAGGTCGATGGACACGGACGCCTGGGGCCGCACTGCGGGGAGGACAGGGGCGGGCGGTTACTATCCACTGATACTACAGCGGGATTAAGGAACCTGATCCTGACTGTGAATATCACTGCCTCTCCACCG
>OLKM01000042.1:134089-136589 GCA_900291075.1 Melanogrammus aeglefinus
ACACACACACACACACACACCAACACACAACAACACACACACACCACCACACAACCACACACCACACACACATAATCCTGCAGAGCCATCAGACGCAACGCAGAGGGAATGAGAGAGCGAGAGAGACGGGTAGGCAGGGCAGATGAGGGGGAGTGAGGAGCTGGGGGTGAGGAGGTGGGGGGTGATGGGTGGGGAGTGAGGAGGAGAGGGGTGGGGGGGGGGATTGAGGAGGAAGGGGTGAGGAGGGGGGAGTGATGAGGGGGAAGTGAGGAGGGGGGTGAGGGGGGGTGATGAGGGGGGGGAGTGAGGAGGAGGGAGGTGAGGAGGGGGGGGGTGAGGAGGGGGTGGTGGGAGGGGGGGGGGAGGAGGTGGGGGTGAGGAGGGGTGGGGGGAAGGGGGGGGGTGAGGAGGTGGGGGTGATGGGTGCTATCTCACCAGCTCACAGCACGACTCTCTGCGTAGGGCTTTGACTGTGAGCCTGCAGCACAGAGGGATTAGTGTGTTCGGGTTGGGGAAGTATCACGACAAAACCGTACACACAACAAACACAACAACCAACACTACACAACAAACACCACACAACAATCAACACAACCAACACCACACGACAAACACCACACAACAATCAACACAACAAACACTCCACAAAAAACACCACACAACGATCACCGCCACAAAACAAAACAACCAAGACTACATCAAAAACTCTTCACCACTAACCCTAAACAACAACAAACACTACACAACCAACCCTAAACAACAAACACTACTCATCAACAAACACCACAACAATAAACACAATAAACTCAACAACAAAACACCCTCACAAGAACAACACCAAGTACCTCAATAACTACACCTGAGTGACTTAAGATGCCGGTTTGGCTCCGACGTCAACAACAGCAACAGCAACAGCAACAACAGCAACAACAACAACAACAACAACAACAACAACAACAACAACAACAACAACAACCACTAAACAGCAGACTGTTAACAGCGCCTTTGTAAACAGTCTGTGAGGGCCGGGGCGCGTCAAAGGGAGGAGGAGAGGATGAAGCCGCCCTATAGTGGTACCATACAGTGGTAATCATGATTGGCTGCTTTATGGACGCGGTGGCAGCAGCTCGGCTGGAGCCATGAGCTCTGGTGACGCATTGAGGACCCCAGACTCCTTCAATTAAACGGGGAAGGAGAAGGGAGGAGAGGGGAGGGTTGAGGACGAGGAGAAATGGAATACATGCACTAGCGAGAGAGAGATGAAGGGAAGGAAGGAGGGGAGAGGATAGGATAGGACAGGGGAGGGAGGGAGGGGAGGGGGGGGAAGGGGAGGGAGAGGGGAGGGAAGAGGAGAGGAGGAAGAGGAGAGGAGAGGAGGAGAGGAAGGAGAGGGAAGAGAGAGAGGAGAGGAGAGAGGAGAGGAGAGGAGAGGAGGAGAGAGAGGAGAGGGGAGGGGAGGGGAGGGGAGGGGAGGGGAGAGGAGAGGAGAGGAGAGGAGAGGAGAGGAGAGGAGAGGAGAGGAGAGAGGAGAAGAGGAGAGGCGAGGGGAGGAGATGAGAGGAGAGGAGGATAACTCTAATACAAGCACTAGCGAGAGAGAAGTAAAGGCGAGGGAAGAGAGGACAGCAGAGGAGAATAGGAGGAGAACTGGAATACATTCACTAGCGAGAGAGAAGTGGAGGGACGAGAGGAGAGCAGAGGAGAATAGGAGAGTTGGAGAAGAACTGGAATACATTTGCTTGCACATGTAAGAATGCAAGTTCGAAAGAAGAGATGGACGATGCTCAACATCTACACACGCCACGCCAGCCCATGTTTTTAACTCCAGCGAAATGAGTTGGCAATTTTGTCCCAATTGATACATAGCACAACAAACAAACAATGAACCCTCTGACCCACAGCACTTATCCAGACAAGGGGGCTTACGGAGAGCTTCATGCCCTGCGAGGAGCCAAGCCTCACATCCGCGCTGTGACGTGCCAGCAGCATAATAATAGAAGGGCTAGCATGAGGCTATAATCGCCCCCTCATGCTACTGCTGTCAGGAGTCTTACTGTTTGAACTGAAATACCCTCGCACACAGACACGCATTGACAAAGACAGCAGCACACCTGCACACATCCTCCACTTCCAAATCTGGCTCCTCCTGACGCCAATTGCAATGTTTTCGGGTGTTAAACTAGAACAAAAATGCATTTTTTTTAATGCCTTTTCCCTATCCAAATGTTATTTTGTATTCCTTTGTTGTTTTTGGTAAATCGCTTTATGCGTTATGGATTTATCCATAGATGTGTGTGTGTGTGTGTGTGTGTTTGGACGTGAAGCCAACCGAACGTCTTTGCCAATATTTAGCTGATCCGTGTTTGTGTTTACACGTTAACGACATAATGCCGCAGGGTTTGAGTCGTGAATCGGCGGAACCGAAGTGGTCGATGAGATGCAGATGATGGACGACCTTTGCGGAATAACTGCTTCACATTGGGTTTCCTGACACCCCGTA
>OLKM01000042.1:141589-164089 GCA_900291075.1 Melanogrammus aeglefinus
TTAACGCATGGATGGATGGATGGATACGTTGACCTGACTGCATTAAACATTCTGTATGGATTTTGTAAGGTAAATGAATACTGCCTGTTGGTAAAACTGCCACATTGTACATCACGAAGAATAGATGTCGGCTGACATAAAAGTCATTCTATTAAATATTCAACACCAGGGGCAGTAGGCGACAACATGAATCCATACGCTACTTTCTGAGGACTAAATAGCAGACGAAAAATGAGTTGATCCAGGTAAAAATAATGGTTAGTCGAGTTGAAAATGGATTAAACACCTGATAGCCGAGGTCCACAAAGTGCAGTGAAGCGAATGCAAAGAGCCAACGAGAGAAAGATCATTAATGGATTGAGGGGTTCTGCCTGTGATTATTGTTGGGTGAGAGAAGAAGGTTCATAATTACTGGCTGCAAGAAGAGGAGGGGCTCATTTGACGTGGCGTTAGAAAAGTTTAAATACCGTATTTTACATCGATTTTAATGAATACCTGCTACAATGAGGCATAGTTTTGACCATTTTGTTGAATGTTGGAGCCACCACTTCTCCATGCAGAATGAGATAAGCACTGATCTGTGAAAAGTCTTGGCTAAGTTTCTGTGTTTTTCTGGTATTGACGTAGACTGTGTCTTTGTTTGTTAACGTTTCTATTAAAGTCAATAAAGTTGGGAACCACTGGTCTAGTGTATATCCAGTGTCAGAGAGGACAAGGGAGGTTGTGATGCCGCTGTTTTGTGAGATGTTGAGGAACGAGGGACCACAGCCCTTCACACTCAGAAGGTTCACAAGTGAGACCATTTGTCTTGAGATCTGATCGTTGTCAGGGGACAAAAAGCCCTCCAATCGAAAAGACAAAAACCTGAACCGAGGGTTTGAAAAGTCGTTGGAAGTTCAAACTCCATCTGCGCGTCAGGCAAACTTTCGCAAACACTCTGGGACCTTGAGTTGGGGAGCATGTCCCCGTACCTTATCTGTCTTCATCTCTAGCCTCTCACGGATTTCAAACTATAACAACAACAGAAACAAGAATGCATTGTTCGCCTACCATCAGCAAACACAAGCAGTGTCAGAAATGATTGCTTATTATTCAAAATGGCTCCCCAGACACATAGGGGGGGAATAAGGTGTTCAGGCCATTTCCCATTTCCCAAACTCTTCATCTTTCTGCACCATTAAACAGTCTGTTGAAATGGAATACATGGTTGATTATTTATTGAGTTATTTAAAAGAGGAGTTTTCCCAGCTATCTTCACCGTATGCATGTTTATCCCTCTCCGGCTCTGTAGCGGCAGAGGGAATATCGCAGTGTGCTGTCTTGAATTAGTTTCATGACACTGACTGCGAGGACGCAGTCACCAAAAAACATCCCTTGAATTTCTAGAATCGGTTCACACAGAGGAGCAATGCAAACACATGAAGACGTGCACACGCACAGATACATGTACATACACACATGTATGCACACGCCCACACACACACAATCATACATAATCACACACACAATCAGAAACACACAAAGCACAAACAGACACCAAACACAAACACAAACCCTCTCACACCCACCATAACACAAAGACACACACAGACACGCATATACACACGGCACACAAACATTCTCACACTCACACACAACACACACACACATACCCACACATAAGAAAACAAAGGTCTCAAGTGCCAAAAAGTGAATGTACAGTACATTACATTCCACTGATAAGCTCTAACCAAGAACACAGCACAGTTTAGTCTTGTCAGAAGAATGTGTGAGTGTGAGTGTGTGTGTGTGTGTGTGTGTGTGTGTGTGTGTGTGTGTGTGTGTGTGTGTGTGTGTGTGTGTGTGTGTGTGTGTGTGTGTGTGTGTGTGTGTGTGTGTGTGTGTGTGTGTGTGTGTGTGTGTGTGTGTGTGTGTGATTCTGCATCGGGTGCAACTAATTGACTCTCAACTCCAGACCGGCAAGTCAGAACTTCGGGGCCGGTCTAGCAGGGCTCTTATCACTGAGCGCTGCGGGTTCAGTCGTCCTCCTCCAGCATTCCTCACATACTAATATATAGAGAGTGACGGGACTGTTTCTCTTCTGTCTGTTTCCTGCATTTCTTCCCTTTCTGCACTTCTGCACGGGGAGAGATAGCCGAAACACTTAGCGGCTCACAGCGTAGGATTAGCTGCTCTGGAGCTCGCTCTCTCCCTCGCTCTCTGCCTCCCTTTATCACTCGCCCTTCTCTCTCCCTCTCTTCATCTTTCTCTCGCTGCAAATCAATGTGGACAGATTTTGACAGTAGAGAGGCGAGTGGCTACGTGTGTGAGAGAGAGAGAGAGAGAGAGAGAAGAGAGAGGCGAGAGAGAGAGAGAGAGAGAGAGAGAGAGAGAGAGAGAGAGAGCGAGAGAGAGAGAGAGAGAGAGAGAGAGAGAGCGAGAGCGAGAGCGAGAGCGAGAGCGAGAGCGAGAGCGAGAGAGAGAGAGAGAGATTGGCGGAAGACAAACAACGTCTGATAGACTGAAAGGTAAAAGCAATGAGAAAAAGACATGCAAGCTTTAGACAGGAAGCAAAGGAAAGATACAAAAAAAGAGTGAAAAGGAAAATAAAGGGAGACAAAGAAAAAGAGTAAGCGATAGAGAGAGAGAGAAATGAAACGTGCGTGTCTTGATCATTCTATATACCAACACCGAGCCACAGGCAACACTATATTCGCTATGCCGTGCTAGCTCCACTGGACTGGTGACAGTCACTGAGGCGAGGAGAGAGGACAGCTCATCTGAAACATGCTGTGTGCCTTGGCAAATGCACACCGCCACCAGGATTAACCACATTTCATCCTTATGGATTTACTCAGACTTTCAGGGGGAAAAATTGGTGTCCTACATGAAGAGACCAGAGCTAAAAGGAAACCGATTTCAAGTGGAGGGATCTTATAGACGAGTCATGGAATAAATGCCCATGACTACTAACTTCAAACAGCTGAAGTCCACCCAGGCCCAACCACTTCACAGCGACAGCGGTCTCCTCACATCAGAACCCTGAGCTTAGCGACGATAATCACGTCCGGCTCCTCAGGGACTGCGACGGTGGAGACGTGGACGCCTTACCGAAAGCCCAGGCGCGGGGCGTGCTGGCTGCCCAGCTTGCTGAGGCTCTTCTTGGCCGTGTCTTCCAGGTTGTTGGAGCCCTCGTCGTTGACCACCATGGCCAGGAGCAGGCCGGGCTCGACCGCCTCCACGTACTGGGCCAGACGCCGGCTCTCGTCCTTACTGCGGTACGTGTCGAACCTGGTGGGCACCGGGGGGAAAAGACGTCAGTCAGGTCATGAGGTTAAATCGTTTTGAGGGTAAATATGTCGTGTTCGATATGTCAACGGTCAAGGAAAAAGGGATTTTTGTGAAAAATCGTTATAGTTGAGCGTCTTCGATGGATTGTATGCCAATCATTGTGTTAGAATGAATCTCTGTTTCCACCTCGCTAAACTATTCTTGTTCTATAGTGTTCAATGAAAGCAATGCACCAAGTCAGTGCTGAGTGCGTTATTGTGTTCCTGAAATGGTGGTCCCTATTGCTAATTGCCACCATGAAGCAAGGCATGATTTCAAAGCAATCATAGACTGATTCGGGATCAATATAACCAAAGTATTCCAGGACAACAACAAGCTTTTGTTTGCACTGATATAAACCGCCAAACCCAAAGTGAATACACAATAACAAACCTATTCACACACTTTGGATAGAATTGAAAACATATTTTGTTTATGCATCTCAAACCAGTAACCGCGATCTAATTGTTCCCAAAACAATGCCTGTAATAGACACCGCCTGGAAACTCAATGAGCTTTAAAACCCCCATACGAAATCTGTTTTTTAATAGCTGTCACCTCATCGTTGAGACAGACATATTGTTGATGAGTTTGGCAGAGTAGGGACTGAGCAGTAAAAAAAAATGCTAATGAAAAAGGAACAAAGAGATCCAAACACAAGGGGTAAAGGGGACAGATTGGGGAACTTTTTTAATGATGACAGCTATTGAACCTTCTAGAGACGATCATTCTGAGATGTATAGTAAACCAAAGTGGCTCAATCCATCGTCTGGAAAGTGATATCCAGCCCCAAATGTGCTATCCACCTCTTTCCAATGGGTTTTTCACTTCCAACAATTCTCTCCATGTTGTTTGGTCTTTTGGGAGATTGTACAGCGATGTCTGATATTTTTTCTGATATCTTTCCACTGCACCCCCCCCCCCCCCCCCATCTTGACATCTTGAAATGGCTCCAGCACGAGTGGTCTGGATCATTTTATAGGCCAGAATGCTTGGCTGAAGAGAACCATTAGGCACGCGTCACTATTGGCTGCCAAATGTTCTCGCTACTGACTTAGCGTTACATGACTGCGTTGCAGGTTTTTCCGATGTACCGTTCTGCATCGAGCTCCTTAAGCATGCTTAGGGCAGGGGAATCGGATCGTACAATAGGATCCCATTTAAGAGCAACCCTACATGATGACACAATGCAGGAGACGATGAAACCTGGAACTACGTCGATTCTCTTGACAGCTGACAGCCAAACGTGGACGGATGGTAAATGAACAGCGTGCCTTTGAATGTTAACTCACACGCACACTCTTTCCTCTCCCCCCCCCCCGAGTTGTTGAAATCCTATGTTGAACCACAACGTCTGAAATAATAAGGAAAGCCATAATCCCTCGCTCAGTGTGTACAACAATATTCAAAACATTTATGGTGGAAATCTAAGTCTATGAATATCATTATGTTGCAAATAGTAGAGAGATTGCTGACATTTTAGCTCTTCTAGTACTTTTGCGAGTTTCCTACAACTCTGACTCCTTTACTCCTCGGCAGTCTGAAAGGACCATCTTTTATCAAGGTTTGTTGTCATGGGGGGTTTTCCCAAAGGTTTTTCTTTTTCTTCTTCTTCTACATTTTAAAGGCTACTTTGATGGGGAATGTGACTCATTCAGACTGTGTCTACTGTGATTGGGTATTGATCCAACCAATATTTACCTTTCATCCGGGCACACATTCTGTTTGAGGAAAATGTTGTGGTTATGCCTTCTTTTGGGTTTGTGATGGACCGTAACACGGTTTAGGGGAAGTTAACTGCACGCCAGGTTAAATATGGGGGAAATCAAAACTGTCAACACAATGAAGACAAGAAGGCAGGATAGTCCAGCAGTGAGTGCATTTGACTCCCAGCCGGAAGGTTCCGGGTTCCAACCCCAATGTCCCTCCTGTCTCATCCTTGAGAAAGATGCCTTGAAATCCTGCTCACGGATCACTATGTCGCTCTGGATTAAAGTGTCGGCTAAATGCTACAATACTAAATGCTCAATGCAAACAAGTAAAATACGAAAGGCACAGTGGTGGTTGGGGAAGTTGGGCTCCCAGCTGAATGGTTCTAGGTTCAAAATCCTCAGTCTACCTTTAGTTATCTCTAAATACAATTCCTGCTCATTAAGGCCACTCTTTTTAATCGTACGCTAAACTACTATTAATAGTAAACAGGATGAATAAACAGCTCGCATCAACTTCCTTCGTAGCTCTAGTCGTGGCTAAATACATTTCTTCAGCAACAGAATAAAACATAACCTAGAGACGCACAACATCGTGTCCGTCGAGTTGTGTGTCATACCGGTCGTTGCGGAGCACCTCGCCGGTCTTGGGGTCAATGACGTGGATGATGATGCCGCGGTTTCCCCAGCCCCTCTGGAACAGGTAGCTGTTCTGGTTGCTCTCCCCCGGGACCAGGGTCTTGTTGAGGAAGGTCCAGGCGAGCTTCTTCTGGCCGTGGATCTCCAGCGTGCCCCCGGTGCCCACGCCTACGTACTTGCGGCCAAAGTAGTTGTGCTCTGCGTCGTCTTTGTCGTCAGACCTAGGGTTATTGTGAAAACAATTTTATTGTCAGTATTCGTGATGAGAATATTTGTATTTGCATTGAAGGGTTAGGGTTAATTATTGGTCACCTGCATGTTTGTAACCTGAATAAAATGGAAGATACCTGGATATGGAAATGACTAATGAAATGAATAGTTTGCTTTCATTGTTATAATGTTAGGAGGCTCATACATACAAATAGCTTTATTCCCATACTTCAGCTTAAAACTTGTGTTGAACTAGTGGTTAAATATCATCTAAAAAGTACATCACTAGCTAGCTGGCCATCATTACATGACTCCAATTGATCACCATCCAACGATCAGAAACCAACCAATACTTGAATCAACCAAAAAAATGGTATCCCATTTTTTTGTGAAAAAAATACATTTTAGCCTGAGCCTTATGCAAACCAAGCTGTCCTTAAACCCATGTTCCAGTTCTTAACCACCGCCTAACAATTAACTGTTATGCCCTGTAGACAGTCAAAACCCAGGGTCTCCCTGACTGCTTGTGTGACGGTACCTTCCAAACAGTGAGATGGTGAAGTTGCCCGTGTAAGGGCATTCTGGGCTCCCCACGCGCATCTCTCCCTTGTTCCCAATGAGGATGTGTTTGGTGCGCAGTAATATAGGCCTGCTGGTGTCTGCAATAACCAGTTTCCCTGCAGGGGGGGAGACAGAGGGGGGGTAGACAGGTTGGTGGGAGGTGGGGGGGTAATAAAGGGGAGGGAGATGGGGGTGGGGGTGGGTGGGGGGAGAGATGGGGAGATTACCAGAGAGACAGCGAGAGACAGAGCTTAGCACCGGGAAAGAAAAGACATCAGAGAGTTCGAAATAACTGAAAGCCGGAACCCACGCGCACGCAGGAACGCATACGCGCCCGCTTATACACACGCATACACGGATGCACTCACACTTGCACAAAGGTGGTATAAGAGAGAGAGATGGCACTTTTAGATATTTTTTTTATTAAACAATTTATATCGATGCCTTCTGTAATTGAAAACTATGAAAGAGATGGATGATAAGAGCATGGCTTTAATAAAAGAAGGTAGTTTGGGTCTGTATTTGAACAGAGTGATATTATTAACTGTATTGAGACTATTTAAATACAAGCGTAACTGGATGTTCCTTGTTATGAGAGTAAAATGAATTTAAAAAAAGATTGTTAAAGCAACACTCTGTTCAATAATTCATTAGTGCTCTCAAATTGCATTGTGTACGCTCAAATTAAGAATAAGTGATGTGGAATGACTCATTTCTACCATCAAACTCTAATTATGCCCTTGAATTAGTGAATTAGCAGACACTTCTCCAACTGCTGAATACTTTACAGGCTGAAGCCAAAACATTTTGATTTATGCACACCAGACTGGTGTTTATGTGTGAATGTGTTAGTTCTCAGATTTTGGGGTGTTGTTGTTTGTGTTCATACTGATTCACCCTCAATTTATATGAATACTTCAAACTATCAATTTGGAAATGCTTTTAAATAAAGTGGATGAAATAGACCATGAATAGCACACTGTTTATGTTAGTCCCACGGACAGATTTCCAATTAACTACAAATATGACACCAGAACAAAGTACCAATCAGAAATTAAAATAACGTTGTCAGGATGTTGAATGTAAAAAGTACGGACACTTTAATTGAAGTGTGCGAGGCAGAACAACAACAGCAGGGCGGTGTTGAATGTGTCGTGCATCCTGCCTTCACAGCAATCGCCGCTCGGTGAGCAGAACACAAGGAGCAGTTTATTAATTTAAGGGGACCCAAGTGGAAAACTGTATTTAAATCAATAATCTTAGACTCCACGATGAGAGAAGTGTGATCCCTCTGAATTCAGTGTCCAACCCCTACCTGCACCTTAATGACACGTATCTGAATTCACTGTCCAACCCCTACCTGCTCCTTAATGACACGTATCTGAATTCACTGTCCAACCCCTACCTGCTCCTTAATGACACGTATCTGAATTCACTGTCTAACCCCTATCTGCTCTTACTGACACGTATCTGAATTCACTGTCTAACCCCTACCTGCCCCTTAATGACACATATCTGAATTATTGGCAGTCTTTAAATTAACAGTAAGAATAAAACCCCTAACAACGTGATCACACGCATGTTTGTGCTAACATGTGACAGTGTGTGTGCAGCTGTGTGTGTCCTCACCTCCGTCCAGGATCTCGATGGAGTGGACCGTTGCAGAGGCCATGAGGAGAACGCTGCGGCCGTAACCGATGGTAACGTGGTGGTCCTCACTGTGCCCTGGGTTCCAGGCCTGCAGACCCGACTCCTTATCCGGGCACTCTGCATAGCCGTACACACACACACACACACACACACACACACACACACACACACACACACACACACACACACACACACACACACACACACACACACACACACACACACACACACACACACACACACACACCACACACACACACACACACACACACACACAAACGAACAGACATACACAAGCACACACACACACACACACACACACACACACACAGCACAACACACACACACACACACAGCACACACAGCACACACACACACACACACACACACACACACACACACACACACACACACACACTTCTTATTTGTGGTTCGTCGGGATAGATGGTATATGAGGCCATGTGAAGCCCCTATAGACAAGTCATTTTGATGAAAAGTTATATAAATAAAAGGGTTGAATAAATAAACTTGACAAGACAATATATTCGCTCCATCCCCCACACAAACACACACACACACACACACACACACACAACAAATCTGAAATTGCCAGCTGAGGTTCACTGTTGACATGTCGTTCAGGGAAGCGGGGGTGTGTGAGTGTGTGTGTGTGTGTGTGTGTGTGTGTGTGTGTGTGTGTGTGTGTGTGTGTGTGTGTGTGTGTGTGTGTGTGTGTGTGTGTGTGTGTGTGTGTGTGTGTGTGTGTGTGTGTGTGTGTGTGTGTGTGTGTGTGTGTGCACGTGCGTGTGTGCGTGCGTGCGTGCGTGCGTGCGTGTATGTGTCTCACTGCAGTGGAACTGCCGTTGCCACAGGTGACACCAACAGACTGCACCATCAGCCCTAGCAGAGACCCACTAACAAGACTCCCACGGCCTGACGACCAGCAGCAAGGGGAAAGCATTTGGGGAAAGATGGGATGTTTGACACTCAGCCGAAAGGTTCCGGTTTCAAACCCCATTTTTATATAACATATAAAACCTATATAACTCCAACATGCTGCCAAATGACACAGCAAAACAATATAGATACACAAATGCACCTCTCTGTAATGGATATAACATGAAAAGTATTTTTAAAAGGGCTACCACAGAAACTTGACCCATTTAAGCGGGACGTATCCTCACAACAATAGCACTTCTACTGCAGGAGCAATTTATCTTCCCCCAGGCATCACTTTCTGCCTTTCACAGTTGACCAATATCCAGAAGTAGGCACGCAATAGGAGTAGGCCCTTCAGGATATCCACCGACCCACCCCCAGATAATACTGATTGAAAAGCCCATCTAGCTAGTGTCCATTATTGTCAGCGTACCGCACAAGCGTGTGTATATGTGTGTCTATTTCTGGATGTGCATTTGTGTTTGAGAGAGAGTGTAAATGTGTGCGTAGGGATGTGCATCGGTGTGCGTTTGTGTGTGTACGCATGCATGCATGTGTATGTGTAAGTGTAGATGTATGTGTGAATGTGTGTGTGCGCCCGTGTGTGTTTACGTTTGGGTGCATGCGTGAATGTGGGAGGTGAAGGTGATATGTGCGTAGTGGAGGTCTCAGTGTAGGTGTTGATGCTTGTGTGTATGTACGTGCGTGTGTGTGTGTGTGCACGCTTGCACACACATGTAGGTATGTCTTTGCGGATGCCTGTCTGCCTGTAGGTGCCTGTTTGCATGCCTGTGTATAATTGTCACACCTGAGTACCAACCAACAGTTTCTCCAGCTTGGGAATGCTCCTCCCAAATCCTTAATGGTTTCATCAATGCCATTCACTGGCCAGGGGACCCAAATTGTCAAGCAGATTTCCCAAAGGACTAACGCAGATGGATGGGGACCTGGGCCTGAGACAGTGTGTGTGTGTGTGTGCGTGTGCGTGTGCGTGTGTGTGTATGGCACACAGCGAGTGTTTGCTTCCTTGCTGTCAATCCTCACATATTAACAACAACCCTGAATATATAATGGCATAACGCCCACACACACACACACACACACACACACACACACACACACACACACACACACACACACACACACACACACACACTGTGTCTGACAGCCTGCGATGTCCAGCCTTGACAGCCCTCTTACTGTTAACTCTGACACACAGATTTCACCCGTCAGCTGTGCACAATAAGCCCCATAAAAACTTCCTAAGAGGGATAAGAGTGACAAGGGGAGAGAGAGAGAGAGGGAAATGAGAGAGAGAGAGAGAGACAGAAGAGAGAGTGAGAAAGAGTAAGAGAAAGAGAAAGAGAGAGAGCGTGTATGAGAAGCGTTTAAAAAATGCATACATTTGAAGAGAATCCAATTATCCAATTAATCAGGTCGATGGAGACGATTCATCACACGGCACACAGCTATGTATAATTATTCGTCATTTCCAAGATTTTTATCGTATTTAAATCAGATATGGAATCCCACAAAGTGGGTTGTGGGAATTTGCTGTTTATCATCACACATCAAAACTCCCAAAAGAAAGGAAATCTAACGGACCAAGCATGACAATAAATTACTGTAGGTACAAATTTTTAACAATAAAATGCAAGGCATTTAATTGTCTTCCTAATTATTCAAATTTTGGTATTTATTCTTCTCACTATACCGTCCGGGCTCCTTAAGGCCGTGATGGAAGGGTGAACGACAGGAAAGGGGAACTTTTGATCTACGCATCAGGACTCGCATATCTGTCAAGACACAGCGAGAAGGGAACACATTGTTTCAAAAGCACAGATCTTGGAAACAACATACAAATGAGAATAAAAACCAAGACTTCAAAGCTTATTTTCGGCTCCATCTTATTTTTTCCTTTTAGAACTTTGTTTTCAATTACAACACTGAAGAGAACGAATGACTGGGACTTCTGCTGTTTGTACTGCATCTGTGTATGTCTTCTGTGTCTGTGCCCAGAGCTGAGCCACTGACATCGGCATTTGTTATAGGACTGGGGGGGGGGGGGGGGGGAAGGCGAGGAAGGCTGGATGCAGTCCACACAGGGCATTACAGAGAAAAGCTAAAGCAGCCCGGCGGCCATCTTGAGTGTACTTACTCACGAGAAACATGAAATGTCTTTAAAAGGAAGAGGGCCATAGCACAACTCCTTAAGGGAGGATGCATGAAAGTGTCTGTTTGATTTAATGATGAACTCATACAGAAGCTGGTACTCCAAAAAGGAACAAATCTATATCAACGTTGTGACATAGAAACAGAGGGTCTAGTTTATTCCAGCATTGGCCGGTGAGAGAACAGTTTTGTTCAAGTTACATTGAAATGCATGGTGCGTTCATCAGGGCCGGCCCTCCTGCTGCCAGCGCCTTGGAGAAGCTGATCGAGGGGGGGGCCCCGACCCTTTGAATGAGGTACGGACAATGGATTATACACATCTGGACAGCTACCCATGCTCTGTGATCACTATGGGTGGGTGGGGGGGGGGGGAGATGGGAGAGAGAGATGGGCGAGAGAGAGATGGCGCGAGAGAGAGAGAGGAGAGACGAGAGAGGAGAGAGAGAGAGAGAGAGGAGAGAGAGAGGAGAGAGAGAGAGAGAGAGAGAGAGAGAGAGAGAGAGAGAGAGAGAGAGAGAGAGAGAGAGAGAGAGAGAGAGAGAGAGAGAGAGAGAGAGAGAGAGAGAGAGAGAGAGAGAGAGAGAGAGAGAGAGAGAGAAATACAAAAAGAAAAAGGAGAGGAAGCATGAGAGAGGGGAACAGTGACCCACGGGCCAAAGACAAACATCCACGCACACACACAGGTTGACAACGCCACTGTATGGTTTCGATTATGAAACCATACCATGTTTTGAGTGTGGTCATTGTTTCGTGCCACACGAGTGATCGATCGGTTTGTGATTGTTTTCCGTCTCTCCTACTGATTTTTCCTACTGTTGACCTTTCGTCTTGAGTTATATGTGGGATAGAGAGAGACTTGTTTTATGATTTGCACAACGAAGTGCAAACAATCAATAAGAAATGCATTCTGGGCAATAGACTAAACACATTTTTTTCCAAATTATATCCAGATTGCGTGTATAATGTGTTGAGTCTAACACCTGATGTGGGAGAGAGCGAGCGAGAGAGAGTGAGTGTGTACGCATGTGTGCATGTGTGTGTGTGTGCGCGTGCGTGTATGTGCATGACAGTGTGTAGTCACATCGCACCCTGGACATTTGGCTCCAACATATGCAAGAAATAGGATGCATTCTTTCTACTCATTGGAAAGAAGAAGGAACAATCTCTCATCCTACAAATATAAAAAGCCTGGACCATTTCGATAGAAGGAGACTGTTCTCACTTATTCAGAGTTTAGCCTCGTCTTAAAGAACAGTGTGGGTGGGAGACTATTGTTGGGAAAGTAGAGCATTTCAAACTCATCATAGTGCTCCCGAGTACACATTTTCGGAGCGGAAGTAGCAATCCCCCCCCCCCCCACAGATGCATATGCATAATGATGTGAATCTAAATCAGGGAGTGACTAACCTGTGTGGGAGCCCGGAACCAGGGCTATTATCAGCAGCAGCCACATCATGGACACCACAATGACAGTCTTCATCTCACCTCACACTGCCTCGCACCAGGTGACCGCCTGATGGACTTCACAAACACACACACACGCACGCACACACACACACACACACACACACGACACACGCACACACACGCAGGCACACGCGCAAAGGCCCCGGGCCTGAAAGACCTTAAAGCCAGTCAACCAATGAGTGCCTGTGGTCGCAGGTGGCTCAGTTGTGTCTGGGGGGCTTCGGTGGGGTGTCAGGCGAATACGGGCAGCGACCTCTCAGTGGGATGGAAGGGTTGGGTGCGGCAGTCACCTACGAAGATCACACAGAGAGAACAGAGCAGAGACACACAAAGAGCTTGTTAGTTCTCCCTCGACGCGGAGCACACGCACGAGTACGGCCACCCAACCAGATGGTCCGAAAAAGATTTCCCCCCCCCCTCGCAGACGCACGTGCGCGCCCGCCGCTTCATGATGGATCGCACTTGTCTCGCCGGCAGACGGGGCGAGTGTCACTCTGGCAGAGCCGTGATTGGGGACGAGGAATACAAAAACGGACGAGAAAATAAGAATAAATCAAAAGCGTTTTAGGTGAAAAAGAAAGAACTTCAAAGAGGCCGTGGGTTTCTGCAGCGTCCATTTTTTTCATCTCTGTGAGATCAAAGAGAGGCACACAAGTAAGACACGAGGATAATTAATGGCAACAACTCACTGGTAGTGGAGTGGAAATACACAAAAGTGTGAATAAAATTATACAAGCGTTTGTGGGTATGTGTGTGTGAGCGTGCGTGCGTGCGTACTGCGTGCATCCATGCGCGTGTAGGTGTGTGTGTGTTAGTGCGTGCATGAGCCCATGCGTGTGCAGGTGTGTAAGTGTGAGTGTGATCAGTGCGTGGAGGTGTGTGTGTGTGTGTGCGTGCGCACATGTGTGTGTCTCTGTGTGTTTGACACAAGAAAATGGGAGGTGTAAGCAGGTAGCGCCTTCCAGACTGCAATGCAAAGGTAGCGCCCTCGTGATTCTGTATTACAGGGTATGCAGTAGGTTGATACCACTCTTCATTCAGTGGAGCAAAAGAGTGTTATCAAGCACACTGTACAACCACCCATCACACACTGTTACTGTTCATGTACCACCACTGCAACCGTATGACATTTGAACATTAAAGTGCCACAAAGAAACAAAGCCTGTGCGTTTAAAGTATGGCATAAGTGTCATTGATTATTGGGGGGGAGGTTCATCAATATATTTTGCACGTAATTAGCCGGTTACATGTCAACAAGCGACTGATTTGGCAGAAGGTTATTTATATGTAATTTTGTTCTCACAAAGTCGTCGACTCTCTGCCTCCTGCACCGACTCTCTCTACTGTTAATTAAACTTCACTCGTGAGGCTGTATGTGCATAGGAGATGTGTGTGTCGGTGTATGCGTGTGTCTAGGTCACAGCTGTATAATAATCCCTAGTAAACATGCCTCGCAGGTAATCTCTCGAATTGCGTCAATTTGGCTTGTGTGATTATCTTGTCTCCCAGGAAATTAATCCCCATGCTGCAGCAGCCAAAATAAATAAATCAAAATAGATACAATTTCCGTGCCAGAGAGATGGCAATACTAAGTATCGTGTAAGAACATCTCTATCGAAGAGCAGAATAAAAGAAGGATATGTTTTTCCATCAAAACAGCCATTTTGGTACTTTGCCAGGCCAAGGACTCACACAGCACCTGCGACAAACCCATAATAAAGGAATGTAGGTTTAAAAAAAAAAAAGATATGTATCCATCTGGAAAGAACCTTCTGGAACAACCTATATTATCTATAAAAGAACAGCTCTCCCGTGTCTGCAGGATTGCCAGTGCGGTGGCGATATTCAAATTGCACTGGAGTCTGTTAAGGTTAAGTCAGACGTGGGCGAAACACGTGCTCTTTGGGTAATTTACAACTTAACGCCCCGGACTCGATGGATATTCATCATTGACAAATTTGTTTGTAAAGCCAGCCAGTTTGATTCTCGTAGGAATCCCTGCATTGCCGGCGTTGGCCAGGCTCCCAGAGAGAGCAGAGGTAGAGATTCTAGCAGAAAGTGAGGCCATCTTTTCAGAGATCGGTGTGCACCTCCCCACTAAAGTGCAAACTTCCAGAGCTAAATAAAGACACAGGGCAGTAGTCTGGTGCGAGGAAACAAAAGTGCAGAGTTTATTTCGATAACATTACCGTTCATTTGTTTTACTAATGTTCCAAATGCTTAACTCAGTGAATCCATTTTGTCTGAATATCAGTACGTGTTCCATAGCTATGATTATAAATCTGTGCCGCATCATAAAATGATGGACGGGAAACTCGCTCTCGAATAGAGGCTCGGATTTAATGGTCCAGTGATGAAATTTAAAACGTATAAAACATGAGAGACAGAATTAATGACAGAATGAACACACCGAAGTTATAGGCTCAAAGCCCATAGAATATAATGTACATTTGTTCATTCAGACAGTTTTAAGCTCTATGGCGGTAATGCATTGTACTTTTGGACACATATCCCTGATGTAAGATATTTTTTCGAGAAGTACCTTGAAGTAAAAAAGGTACTGTATATCTCGATACATCTAAAACAAACGTGTCCTCTTCTTATCGCCACCGCCAACAGCAGCTGCTCCCCTGGCGCTCTGAAAGAAACAAGGGACATTATTGCATTATTTTGACAAGACAGAAAGAGCAAGATTACCTACTCAGTAAAACAAAGGCATTTTTCTGAAGCGGTTTTCTTAAAGGACAATGCCGGCCTGGGTGATTAAACCTTCGTCAACCGTCTCTTCTGCCGTCACTAAAACATCTGTTACCAATAGAATTCGTCAAAATTACATTTGTTGTGCCAATTCTGCTTAAAAGCGTATAACGAAAGCATGCACCCATGTGTATGTGCCACAGATGTAGAAATAGAAAATGCACTTTTGTGTTTAATGTAATCAATGTGCTACTGGGGTTATTGACGTTGGCCAACACTGATTGTGAATGGCTGCTTTAGTGAAGCCAGGATGATTGAATCAAACAGAGCAGTATTTTTCTTTAAATACTATTTATTAGTATCTGCTCATTGAGCAGACACTTTCATCCCAAGATAGCAAACCTATTCAGATACATGTCATTAAGGTGCAGGGAGCTGCAAACTTTGGGAATCCAACTCAGGACCCAGGATCACTCATGAAGTGTGTGAATAGCTCTCCTACTGCCGTGCTGTCTTGGAGGAATTCACTGACCTTCAGAAATAATCACCATTTGATCATCCGATCGTTGTACAACTCCAAGAAAACCCTTGGTGCTCAGATGAATAAAGACGCAACCGCGCATCGCACCACACACACACATACACACAAACACACACAGCTATAATACACACTCACTTGTGATCACTGATAGCCAGATGAAGTTTATTGTGATGATCAAAGCGATGCGTGTGCAAACCTGTTCCTCTCACACACATGCACAGTAAAAAAAACGAAAATAGAAACACACACGTACCCACACACACACGCACACACACACACACGCACACAGGCAAACACGCACACGTACACACACACACACGCACACACACACACACGCACACAGGCAGACACGCACACACACACACACACTCAAACAGAAGTAAGCTGGGGCAGGCAGCCGCAGACAGGATCAACTGATGTGATACGGCCATGCATTATTAATGATACAAGCTTGTTTCCTCGTCGTCCCCTTCAAAAAGTCCAAATGTTCAAATGGTGTTGTTTTTACTCTCCTCTGATACAGCGTGGTTGAAAGGGGCCACGGTGGATCCGCTAGTCAGCCCAGCCAGTTCAGTTCAGTGGAGCAGTCTGTCATTCCAGACAGTCAAGTCAGTTCTGAGACAGCCAGTCTTGTACGATGGTAGGTAACCATCCGATCCTGTTTTTTATTCACATGTTGACTTAAGCAATGCCAGGCAACCGCAGAGACAGAAATTTATAATATATACTGTATATATATACAGTATATGATATGAAGCGTCTATGAAATGTATTTCTATATATAAATGGGTTTGGACACGTTGCAATGGGCTCAGCTGTTGTATCATAGACTTGGATTTCTTTCATTTTTTTCTCATCTGGCAAATCTGGCAAGAGAATGGTATGACTTATGCATTTGGCACGTAAATGATACGACAACTAAATCTGGTTGATGGAGAATCTCACGAAGTACTACTGGCATGCAGTACCACAATGAGTATCGCAAAAAACTAACAAAATGCCAATCCCTCGTCCCCTCCAATTTAGCACGAATCAATTGTTGTGGTTAAAGCGGGTTGCTAAGAAACCATTATCAGATAGTATTGTTACGCCGCTTCCCTCGTCTAAGTATAGGTGCTTTAATTTGCATAATACCAGTTGTTGGAAACAAGTTGCAATTTGCATTTTCTCTTTGCTCCCTTTTCAAGGAGTTGCTTTAAGACAAACTCCACAACGTGACAGAAACTAAATACATCTGTGAGCTAAACAAACAGCCTGCCAATCGACCTACTCGAGCGCAGGAAGAAGGACTGTACAGGAAACACATGGATCTCTCAGCGTTTTGAAATACTGTTGAATGACAGCCAAGGAAGGAACAGAATAAAATACACTACAATGGAATAGACTTGAATCCCATACAGTTGACGGAAATTGAACTATATAAATGTTCATCACGCAAAGAAACAACTTAAAAATGTACATACCAGATATGAAAAGAAAAGTTTGATAAATAGTTTGATCTCCGCTTTCAGATGTGTCTGTTAGCATGACCTCAGTGTTTGGATTGGGTCTGGATCTAAAGATAGCGAGAAACACTAGCAACTAGCTCAGCCACTGTCACAGAGAGAGCGAATGCATCACTGTGCTTGGGAATGTATCCAATCACCTCCCTGAATTACTTCTTGACTATATTTCGGGAGGGAATTATTTGGAAACAAATAAAATTATAAAAGTCTGTGGGGAAATGTATTTGTGTGTGTTTGTGTGTGTGTGTGTGTGTGTGTGTTGTGTGTGTGTGTGTGTGTGTGTGGTGTGTGTGTGTGTGTGTGTGTGTGTGTGTGTGTGTGTGTGTGTGTGTGTGTGTGTGTGTGTGTGTGTGTGTGTGTGTGTGTGTGTGAGGTTCTCGGGGAATGTGTGTGTGGCAGCATGCAGAGTTGAAAACATACGGTAGCTTATGGTTGTGCGAGCAAGGTGCCAAGAACCTGCCGGTATTGGACAGTTTATTGGGGCTCGGAGGAATCGTAAAAGTTGGGAAGGAAGAAAATTGGCTCTGATCTGAAGAGGCACATGCATGAACCCCCCCCCCCCCCCCCCCCCTCAATCCCACACACACACATACTAAATCACACACACTGACACCAGCACACACACACACACACACACACACACACACACACACACACACACACGTGCACACAGGCATTGACCTAAAGTGAGGAAATTCAGCAGGAAATTCTGAAGTAATGTCCCTCCAGAAGCCCTCCAGCTGTCTCACCTCACAAATTCACACACACACACACACACACACACACACACACACACACACACACACACACACACACACACACACACACACACACACACACACACACACACACACACACACACACACACACACACACACACCACACCACACTTACAGTGCGAGCCTTAGAAGTTCCACCATAATAACAACTTGCCATGTGTCCCCAGTAGAATCAGCCCATTCAGTCTTTGAATAGCACGTAATAATATACCACTGGGGGGAAACTATCGACACTACTGAGACAAAAGTACTGGGTGTAGTTCACACAAAGACACACATGCACAGGCCGCAGCTAGTCAGACATACAAAAACACACACACACACACACACACACACACACACACACACACACACACACACACACACACACACACACACACACACACACACACACACACACACACACACACACACACACACACACACACACACACACACACACACAGAAACCATCTTTAAAAGTTAGTTAATAAATACAATAAGTCTCAATGGAAAGTATAAAAGAATAATTTATAATATAAATATAACATCATTTCCAACAAACGTTAAAGAATCTAAATCAAAATTGCATGCAAGCTTGGGAACCAATGTGTGATACATGCACACTCACACACCAACCCACGCACACATACACACACACACAGACCCACACTCTAAGTATGACATGTTAGCGTTCCCAACGATGACAAATTATCTACGTCCTTGTCTTTGTCCTGCTCTGAAAGGCTGCCCTGTGCGCCAGACGGTCTGCTTCTCCACCCCGTCCGTCCCATTCTCCTGAGCATCACTGGTCACAGCACACTGGGACACCACAGAGACTCTTCATTTCAACCGTTATGTCAAAAGACGGCCGCTACCAGGACAAAAACAATGGCCGGCGGGACAGTGGGGGGGGGGGGGGGGGGGGGGGGGGGGGGGAGGAAGAGACGAGCTGGAGCCAGACCGAACGACAAGAGAAGAGTATCCTGTTCCCGTGCCTTTTCATCGTGTTCAAACACGCGGTACGTCAACCCCTGGGAAATAAGGGTTCCGCCGTGTTCCGTATCATCACATGTGTCCTATTGACCGGACCTTTCTCCAGCCCTCCCACCGGGACCGCTGAGGGATGGCCACGGCGAGGGACGTGCAAACATCACGCGACCGAGGCAAGGCCCTGGAATGAAATATCTGAATCTGCGGGAACATACCCTGGTTATTTATCAACCAGTACATGGAGGGGCGCGATGGTCAAGCGGTTAGGGTGTCGGGGCTAGGTTGTGCTACTTGTGGGCACTCTGCCCCGTGCACTCCATCCAGTCTTCCCCGAGCCTGGTCAGACCTGTATCTAAAGCTAGCTAACTAGTGAAGTGATTTTGAGGGCGTGGCTTTGGAGGGAAGCCTGAATGAAACAGAAAATAGCCATGATCTTCTCATTTGTTTTATAGACTTTATACGATTCTTGGCATCCACGTTACAGCAACCAGGGGACCAAAAGCATAGACAGATAGATTAGCGTCAAGATGGCAAGGATTTGTTGTGCCTTTAACTGTGCTAATTGCAAAATGGAGTGATGGAAATGATATCAAATATCGCAGGGTTCATCTCCTTTAGTAATATCAGGAGACAGGTATGGATCTGAATCTTTAAAAAGGTGGATTTGAGGCGTCATCTAATGATTTGTTTGCACTTAGAAGAACATGCAAAAGACAGTGTCTCACGTTAACACGTAGCCGTGATCTCCAGTCCTGCTCCAAAGTGTGTTTGACAGGTCGGTTTAAATCGGTCTTAAAAGTCTTAAAATCAGAAACGCTCTCCAGTGTTTTTTTTCAAATACTAGTCAATGAGCAAAAGAAACCCTACGCTGTCACCTAAGGATCTGAGAGATGACAGAGTGGAAGCGCATTACAGAAACATGAACGCTCGCGGGCATGTTGAGGTGGAATAATGCTATGTCGCTGGAAGTCATGTCTGCAAACATGTCAGTGAAAGCATAGCTTCTGATGGTTCAGCCATTACAGATGTGCAGCGGCATGCACGAATACACACACACACACACACACACACACACACACACACACACACACACACACACACACACACACACACACACACACACACACAGCACACACACACACACACACACATTCTTCCCCTTAGGGAACTTGTGCACGTGTGCCTTTGAGTGTGTAGCCTACTCTGAGGAGAGGTAAGAACGTCATCCACATAAAACCAACCTATTTATTATAATATCTGCACTACATGCATTATAAAACTGTAATCTACGATTAAGCTTTACTCAGTTGTTGTATCATCTCTCCAGGGAGGTAAAAAATGTAATTAGAGAGCGAGAGAGAGAGACAGAGTAGACTGAGACACACAAACCCACACACACACACACACACACACACACACACACACACACACACACACACACACACACACACACACACACACACACACACACACACACACACACACACACACACACACACACACACACACACACACACACACCCAAACTAAAGAATCTGCAGAAGACACACCCATGCTGAGGTGGGCCCGCTAAATATAGAAAGCCTGGATACTGCGCAATCAAATTACACTCATACCGAAATGCACAATGCAAACACACAGACCGCCGGGTTAGAACACACAACACACAGCACACACACAACACAAAAGTTGAACTCCCATATCTTTCCTGTACCAAATGTTACACATTCTCTGCCCAAAATTGCAGCCATACCCTTTTTTTCTTCCGCCTTCTTGGACAGCATGCTACACCGTCGCTGGCCAGGCACCCTCTCCCATTTAACCTGACATGTCAGCTGGTGATTCTGCCTGATATTCATGTTTTTTGCATTTGTGTTTTTTTTTTCAAAATGCTGACGCACGTCAAAGAGATGCCGAGATCGTTTCTAGACAAAAATCTGTGGTCTGCGCGTCTGTCACGAAGGGGAGCTGACAGCAACGCCACTAGAGTTTATTATTAAACTCTGACTTCTGTTCGCGCAAGCACATTCTTGACAACGGTGACCTTCAGTTTGGCGGCCGTGAACAACTTTGTTGAGAGACGTCGACGTGTCAATTGAGCCAAGGCAACCTGGCCCTCGTTTTTGGCTCGCAATCGTCTGAAACATACTCGGATTGCAGAACCAATACTGAGAACTAATCCTGTCTCTGTTTCCATCCCAAACATTCAAAATGAAAACTGCATGCAATATCCGTAAAAAAGATGCTCATGGATGCCAAGTCCTTAATGACATCCATCTGAAGTCACTGTCAGTTGCTCTGGGCAAAAGTTTGTTGTAAATGTTTAAATAGAAGAGAACACTGTCCAATCCCTGTAATTCAAAAGAGAATATGGAGTATCAAACACACTACCCAGAAGGCCCGTTAATTAATCCTGCAACGCTGGTTCAAAAGAGAACAGAAAGAGAAGAAGACCACACTGAGAGCGCACATTAATCAATCCTAAAAGCAGACTCTACAGCTGGGTCTGATAGCTCGTCATCTGTTGACAGATGTGCTTACTGCCGGGCGCTGGGCCGCCCGCGTCTCAATTAACTCCCATTGGCTCGTGTCTGCGGGGAGAGCTGGTGTCAGGACGGGTCAGGCAGAGACAGCAGCCCCAGACTGCACAAGCTGAAGCCAGAGGATCTGGTCACAAACAACAACCCCCCCCTCACCTCCCCTCACCTCCCCTCCACCTTACTCCTCCGCAGCCACCACTACACCACCACACACACACACACACACACACACACACACACACACACACACACACACACACACCACACACACTCCACACACACACACACACACACACACACACACACACACACACACACACACACACACACACACACTCCAACCACCAGTACCACTCACACTTTCCAACACACTCCCCAACCGCCATTACCAGACACACTTCCAGCCAGACTGACACACCCCCAACTACCAAACAAAACTTCATGCCTCTGGGGATACACACACACACACACACACCGCACGCACGCACACACACATACACACACAAACTTCTAGTTCAGGACCTGGAGGTAAGGGGAGAGATGAAGAACAGAACATGCCAGAGGGTAGAGGGGGGGGGGGGGAAAGAAACCAGAAGATGGATGGAGGGATGGGACGACACTATGGATGCAGTGGAGAAAGTAATGGGAGACTTTCGCTTGAGCTCAGCAGATTCTTAGCAGAACCGTTGATTTGTACTTGTTTTCGTTTTCAACAGACCGCTTTGGCTTTGGTAGAAATGTGGAGAATGCTGCTCGTTGTTAGACATGGCCCGGATCACAATTCCCAGGGAAGACGGAGTCTGGTGTCCC
>OLKM01000042.1:166589-286589 GCA_900291075.1 Melanogrammus aeglefinus
TTGTCCTTGGCAGCGCGATGGCTTCTTGATTGAATCCCACGGGGGGCCGGTAGTTACATTAGCGCCGTCTTGATTCTTGACAATATTAGCCGATGTCAGAAGGAAGATGAGGCGAGGAAAGCGCTTCGTCCTGTGGAACGGCCCAGGAGAGAGAGAGAGAGAGACGGTGAGAGGCTTCTGTCGGCAGACCATCGATTCAAAGCAGTAGGGATTCGCAACTTAGTAGGGATTCACCTCACAACGCTGGAGGTGACCTTTAAACGTCCGGAGATCCGGAGAGAACAACTCCCGAGCGTTCAGCGAGCCCTGACGTGCCTCCGACGCGGCTCCTCCCGTTGACCTGACCAGACGGGAGCTGATGGTTTTTTTAAGCTCTCTGCGGTTGATTTAACTGCTTGTTAAATTGATCAGGCTCCGCCGCAGGCCAGTGGGTCGAACGGAGAGTATTCCCAACATCCATCAGGCCCTGCTGGGATACAATATACCCCCAGAACAAGTTCACGGAACATTAGACGCGAAGCGGCGGGCCTCACAAGGATCAAGCAGCTAACAGTTTGTGTGTGTGTGTGTGTGTGTGTGTGTGTGTGTGTGTGTGTGTGTGTGTGTGTGTGTGTGTGTGTGTGTGTGTGTGTGTGTGTGTGTGTGTGTGTGTGTGTGTGTGTTGTGTGTGTGTGTGTGTGTGTGTGTGCATGTCTATGCGTGTGCTTATTTGTGCATGTATTTACGTGCACGCAAACAACCGCGTGTGTGTATGGTGTTTGTGTGTGCATGCGTTTGTGCGTGCATTTGTTCACGCGCGTGCGCACAACCACGTGTGCGTGCATTTGTTCACGCGCGTGCGCACAACCACGTGTGTGTGTGTGTTGTGTGTGCTGCGTTGTGTGTGTGTGTGTGTGGTGCGCACAACCACGTGTGTGTGTGTGTGTGTGTGTGTGTGTGTGTGTGTGTGTGTGTGTGTGTGTGTGTGTGTGTGTGTGTGTGTGTGTGTGTGTGTGCGCGCGGAATAGGCATGGGCACGTCCGGCCGTGGTACGATGTAGCAGCGCGGCGGGGTGGAGGAAGGGTGGAGGCGTACGCCGGCTGCAGTCGTGCGTGCGTAATGCCCGGTGCGCCCATGCAGACACGCGTTAACGTGACCTCAGTGTGATGTGTGTGGTTTGCCTGAGCCTCCCCATGGTGGGGGATCCATCGCCCCACTTCAAAGGCAGGGGCTGATACCTGCCCGGGGGGACGGGGGGGCGACGGGCAGGTGGCAGACCTTCAGAACATGCTCGCTAGTAAAACTCTGGACCTATTAGACATGTATTCTACAGCTGTGCACATTATATGGAAGGGGGGGGGTTGTTACGAGCCAGCTTAAAGTACTCGTGTTCGCCAGTGGTGTTAAAGAAAACATGGAAGGCGTTTTTGAGGGATTTTTGAAGCCACTGTGGTCCCTGCTCGCCTGTGTGTTCATCATTGGTGTGTGTGTGTGTGTGTGTGTGTGTGTGTGTGTGTGTGTGTGTGTGTGTGTGTGTGTGTGTGTGTGTGTGTGTGTGTGTGTGTGTGTGTGTGTGTGTGTGTGTGGGGACGGGGGGGTACATACGTTTTTGTGGACTTTTATTGAAATAACTTATTGAAAGAAGAATTCATTGTTGTCATTACTCATCAGGTATGATGCCTTGCAAAACTGTCAGAAAGGACTAAAACACACACTTACTGACATACAGTAGGAGGCTGAAAGCCTATGCTATGCGTTGGCGCGACATCAGCTTCAAACCAGATGTCAGGGAGAGGGAGAGGGAGAGGGAGAGAGAGAGAGAGAGAGAGAGAGAGAGAGAGAGAGAGAGAGAGAGAGAGAGAGAGAGAGAGAGAGAGAGAGAGAGAGAGAGAGAGAGAGAGAGAGAGAGAGAGGAGAGAGAGAGAGAGAGAGAGAGAGAGAGAGAGAGAGAGAGAGAGAGAGAGAGAGAGAGAGAGAGAGAGAGAGAGAGAGAGAGAGAGAGAGAGAGAGAGAGAGAGAGAGAGAGAGAGAGAGAGAGAGAGAGAGAGAGAGAGGAGAGAGAGAGAGAGACAGGAGAGAGAGAGAGAGAGAGAGAGAGAGAGAGAGAGAGAGAGAGAGAGAGAGAGAGAGAGAGAGAGAGCTTCATGTAAAGCCATAACACGACATAACCTTCGAATGACATATTCCAGGCATCATTACAAGGTTCAGAGAGCGAAAGAAATGGATGGGTGCCTTTATGTGGTGGTCACTGACCCAAAACCTACCTTGGATGACATGTTTTGATCTGTGCTGTTATGCTTTGATTTACTGGCCTGCTTCTCTGCGGCAAACAGAAATGGAACAAGTTTAGCCGTCACAAATAAATATCGCTAAGATTTTCCACATCTGGGAAAAATAACGGCTACTTTTGGAAAATGAACACAAAATGAACATAGAGATTTTCTGTGCATGTTGACAACATTACCGCTAAGTTTTTATCATTAGACGCTGGCTCACGTCAACACTGCTGACCTGTGCAGAACTTATCCAATAGGAAATGTCATTAATGTGGTCACGTTTTTGAATGTGTGCTGTGCATTGCTTAGGCTGTTGCATTTTAGAATCAAAACACGCTAAAGTAAAAAAAAACACGGGACGATAATTAGCAAGCAAGTTGCCTGTGTTCAATTCTGTCTAAACTTTTGTCGAACATTAAATACTGTAGGTACTGTTCATTGACAGCCACTAACTCGTTAGCTAAACGCTCCGGAGAGAAAGTTTGAGGCTTCCGACGGTGTTTGTGAAACAATGCTATGCATTTCTCACAGCTTGTCATGCAGAGGCTAAACTTAACGATCTTAGTCATACATCCACTCCAGGTATCTCGTGGTAAATATAGTGTCTTGTCACACGAACCACTGACCTTGAGACAGAAACGTAATTAGCGATTCAAAGAGTATTCTTCATTTACTTGGCCTTCCACGAAATAACTATTTGCAAGAATCAAGACATGCAAAGTAATATATATGCTTATTAGGAAGCTCAATCTGTTTCTGTTCGTTCTGTCTACATATAGTCCTACTTACTTTCTTAGAGTAGAAGTAGCATCCAATTTGCCTGTATCTCTGTTAGTTTACAGTTAATTCATTTATAACCAAATACGTCAAATTGAAACCTCCATCTGTTTAAATATGATCATAAAGATTCCATACGAGCGTACTTAATAAAAGTCGTTCTGCAACCGAGAATGAAATTGGTGCCAAATTGAACAGAATTCAAGGCGTTAATCAGAGCTTGTTCGGGTTTAATTCCAACATAAATGTCTCCACAGCTTCAGGATTAGTATTTCATACCTGTGAGTCACCTAGAAAGCTGCATACAAACCAAGGACACACACACACACACACACACACACACACACACACACACACACACACACACACACACACACACACACACACACACACACACACACACACACACACACACACACACACACACACACACACACACACACACACACACACACACACACACACACCTATGGTAGTCAACTTGCCTAAACCTTTCTATATTTATATTAACATAAGTTCCAGAAGCAAACTTGAAGCAGAAATTGACTTCAATGTCTGCACACATTAGGCTACACATAACAACAGCTGCTAGTGATTTTAATGTGCCGGCTACAAGGCCATGCAACAAGATTCTCTTCTCCGGGTGACCTGTAGTTCTTTCCTCATAGCGTCTGTCACCGGCCATATTCCACGTGTTAAACACTAACTTGGTTGGGATGTCAAGGACAAGTGATGGATTAACACCCAAAATATTGAAGTTGAGGTTGTTGTTAGAACATTAGCATCCACAATTAATAGTCCTAGTGTACATGTCGTATTCAGTGCATTTATTTGGTAAGTATTGCAACAAAAAACTGGGTAAAATCGTCTAATCGGAAACCTGTCAAAAACGGGCGCCGCAACAACTGATGATAGAAGATAAGGTAAATATTGTTAGATGGACAGGTTGATATCGACCGGGCACAATGTAGAGCTACGTGCGAGTGCAAACCTGCTGACAGCATCCAACAGGCAAGAACAGTCATTACCGATGACGGCTGATGGGAAAAGCTTTTAAGAGCCTCTTCATATGTTGGTAAATGTCAAGAGTCTGTCCAACATCTCTGCGGATCTAACCCTCGACGAAAACACCTTCAGCATTGCGTGAGGAGTGCGGGGGATGGGGGGATGAAAAAGAGGAAACGGCTCAATGGTCATCACCCCGCTTAAAAGAGCCACCGACCGCTTTAATTGGGATCATTACCATTAAGCAATGGGAGAAAATGGTTTTTGCGGCCCCTTATCCCCTATACCGCCTTTGTAAACTCTCAATAAGACTTTCCGCATGAGACGAAGCCATTGGACATCCAGGGCCACGCTTGCCTGCTGTGAACCCTTTTATTGATATCTGCTCCATGGTGCGTGTCCGCCATGGGTGCTGGGCTGCGATTGGCCGGCCAGGCGGGTGGGCAGAGCGTGATAATGGAGAAGTATTTTAATAACTCCGTCCATGGGGGGAATCTCCCACCGTGCAGTCAGCCAAGTCCCGGCGATTCGGCCGTTATCAAGGGACGCTTGGAATGAGGATTACGAATTTAGTCTTTGATATTACCGTGCGTGTGTCTGCGTGTCCTCACATGCACGCACGTTCGCACACGCACACACGTTGTCCTCACATGGCATGCACGCATGTCCACATGTAGGCCTACGCACAAACCCCCTGCATTACAGGACCGAGCACTGCAACTAATGAAGCGACATGTGGCCACTCCGCTTAGCTCCATTCCAGCCGGTTGATTCCATACGGAGCCACCGCTACATCCCTTACAGCCGTAAGTGGCTCCTCCATATTGAATTATCACATACCCGCCGTGTCTTGACATAAGCGCCCCGTTGAAACGCACAAAAGGCAGACGCTGGGAGCCTCAGTGGGCTAGAAGAAAAATCAAGAGGGCTTGAACATTACACACTTTCCTTTTTTTCCCTTAACGCTTAGTCACCCGGATCCGAGCTGTGACAAGGTCGTCCATCGCTGGCAGCGCTGAACCAAAGCGCTCTGGAAAGTAAAGTTTCTGAACACCAACAACTCTGCAAGTCTCCGTCCATAACTCTCTCTCCGATTGAGGCTGGATCCATTCCACTCGTCCGCTTGTTTTTTTATTCAGAGTTCTTCGGGGAGCGTCTTTAAGTGGAATTGCACACTAAACCCACCGCCGCTAAACATATCTCTTATCTCATACCTGACGGACGGGGAGCAAGTGAACCCACCAATCACAACAACAGCAACCCGATACGTGCTGATCCCGGCTAAGCGGGATCCGAACAGAGGGCACTCTGGGGTGGGGCTGGTGTTCTGCTCCAGCGCTGGGAATGAGCATTGTTTCGTATTGTTTGATATAAGAGCTCTTGTGCGCTTGGCTGCCTGGCTCTTTCTATATATCTTGGCAGCTGTTTATCTCACCCTGAGAGCATGGGGTGTGTAGGCAATTCACTCAAGAGCTCTATTGATCCACAGCAACACACGCACACACACACAAACAGCACAACTAGGCGATCTGACGATCAATTGCAAAAGAACAGATAAGTGTGAAAACAAAAACAGTAGCAAAGCCTTAAATACATACAAATATATATATATATGTGATAGTGTATTGACACCTGGGCTGGGAAACAAAGAAAACATTTATCCACAAGTTTCTCTCCACAGGTTAAAAAACAGACCAAAAACGAGTCACGGTCTTCCACAGGCATTGCAAGTATATCATCTCTCTCTCTCTCTCTCTCTCTCTCTCTCTCTCTCTCTCTCTCTCTCTCTCTCTCTCTCTCTCTCTCTCTCTCTCTCTCTCTCTCTCTCTCTCTCTCTCTCTCTCTCTCTCTCTCTCTCTCTCTCTCTCTCTCTCTCTCTCTCTCTCTCTCTCTCTCTCTCTCTCTCTCTCTCTCTCTCTCTCTCCTCTCTCTCTCTCCTCTCTCTCTTCTCTCTCTCTCTCTCTCTCTCTTCTCTCTCTCTCTCTCTCTCTCTCTCTCTCTCTCTCTCTCTTCTCTCTCTCTCTCTCTCTCTCTCTCTCTCTCTCTCTCTCTCTTGATGCTCTGGCCTCAGTGCTTCCATTCTCCCCTGTGCCGTGACCCTCCTCAGCCTCAGATCCCTGCCCTAACACAGGGGTCAAGCTCCCTCCCTCACACAACACCCAATCCTGGGATTTAGGATGAAGAACCTAATAATAAAGTGCACACTCGGAAAAAAGCAGACCATACGGCACACAAACCGATCGTCACGCGCTCCAAAACATAACACGCGTGCGAAACATACATCAAAAAGTTGACACATGTTTCCCCAGGGTGTCGATGGAATGGGAGAGCGAAGGTAATCGTCTCGACAAGCTAAATCCCGTGCGTCCCTGTTGAAAGGCCCTGTCTGCGTGTCTCTTGCCCCCAGACGGGCTCCTCTGATGGGAACCGGGACGGGACGGGAATGGAATGCGAGCGTGCCACCGTCGCCGCCGCTAATGCTGCGGTGCGCCAGGTGGGGCGTACCTTACAGTAGCCAAGGAACACACGGCCCCGCCTTGTTTTTGACTGGCAGGGAGAGGAGACGAGGAGACGATCGACGGAGCTCTTCAACACAAAAACAAGGGCGTCGTCAGAGTCGCATCTCCTCCTGTCTGCCGCTGTTAGGGTGAGGGATGGGGCAGTGAGCGGTGCGGGAGGAGGGATGGCTGGAGGTGGTGGTGAAGGGGGTGGGGTGGGGGTGGCAGAGGCCAGAGATGAGCAGGCATGAAAAAACTAATGAAAAAACAAACAAGAAGGGAGGGAGGGGGGAGGAGGGGTGGAGGAGGGGGGGAGGGGGGTGCTGTTGTTGTGATAACTCAGGCGGTAAATGTCAGGTAAATACCACGTCTGTTGAACAGCATACCCCCCCCCACACACACACACACCTCAGCACCACACACACACACACACACACACACACACACACACACACACACACACACACACACACACACACACACACACACACACACACACACACACACACACACACACACACACACACACACACACAGAATGAAGTGTCCAGACCTGCGTCACCCGTACAGTATGACATTTTAAATGTCACCATGCCGCCATCGATGGAAGTGGTGGCAAATGGACATCAGCGAATCACATTAATTGTGGATTTTTCTTTTTATACCTCGACGTGTGACAACAGGCATCACAAGGTACCCGTGTTGCACCATGTGGTGCCTTAGTTATGTTTCACATGGGTGCTGCACATTATTTAAATTAGCGTGGGCGTGTGCGTGCGTGCGTGCCTGTGTGTGCATGCGTGTGCGTGTGTGTGTGTGCATGTGTGCGTGTGTGTCTCTCAATGACCCAGAGAAGGTACTGGAAAAGGAAAGACTGACTCTAATTTAAATGCCATTCAAGTCAGAGCGCAATACATCAATTCGACGCATGTTCTCTGTCCTGCCAAGGAGTAATACAGCACTCCCACACAGATACACACACACACACACACACACTCCCACACAGATACACACACACACACACACACAAACAACTTGAAGTGAATGCCGGTCTGCCCAGTGTTGAATAAAAGCCCTTCTTTGTCCTCTGTTTACTTTGCTGCTCATACCACCATATTGATTCTCATTGGATCTCAGATGTCCTGACACCGGTCGACAGGGGTGACATCGGCGCCGTGTGAGTGACGCCGAGCCAACATCCCCGACCCGTCACTCTGGAGAAACCACGAGAACACTGGAGCCGGCGTCACTGCACTCCGGCAATTCAGTTTGAAAACTGGTAAGGTAAGACAACTTGGCATATTCTCTCCAGACGTACACCTTTTGGGAGCGAGCGAAAAGCGTGGGGAGTGTTCTCTTGCACTTGATTTTTGTATGTTTATATTTTCAGAGGGGAAGCGGTGCTATTACAGGCTTGTGAGCCACCGTGGGAGCGCAGTTAGTCATGTTGGGGACTCTTAGTCATCGAGTGGTTCAGAGGGGGAGAGTGAGAGTGAGAGTGAGAGAGTAAGAGTTTCAGAGAGTGAGTGAGTGAGGTGAGTGAGTGAGTGAGTGAGTGAGTGAGTGAGTGAGTGAGTGAGTGAGTGAGTGAGTGAGTGAGTGAGTGAGTGAGTGAGAGAGAGAGACTTGGAGTCATCAAGAGGAGAAGGCCTCTTAATCATGTTCTCGCTGGATGTCAATCCTGGATGAACCGCCCACTCGTGATTATGCTGCTCAGTGGATTACATTTTCTAACAGGACAACCGGGTCCAGAGTCAGAGTCCGGCTGGCACCGGTTCTATCTGCTCCCACGGTTGTCATGGAGCCCGCAGCTGTGTCGCCCCGGCTCCCTGACTCGGCGCACAGTGTGAAGGCCATCCCCAGGTGTGTGTGTCCATATTAACACACATAGACACACATATCTCACACAGAGAACAGAACATGAATAAGGATATTGGTCATGCAGTGTGCTGTAATTATGTCAACAAACCAACTGGGGGAATTGGAATTAATGACTGTGTGTGTGTGTGTGTGTGTGTGTGTGTGTGTGTGTGTGTGTGTGTGTGTGTGTGTGTGTGTGTGTGTGTGTGTGTGTGTGTGTGTGTGTGTGTGTGTGTGTGTGTGTGTGTGTGTGTGTGTGTGTGTGTGTGCATGGTCAGTAGTCGTGCACCCCCACTCGGTTGCGTGCACGGTTTAGCCTTCTGCGAATATGGAATGAGTTCAAAGGGGAGAAAAAAGGAAATGAGAGAAAAAGCCACCGGTGATAAAGGAATAACAACCCAATCCTATCTTCCAGACACACACACACACACACACACACACACACACACACACACACACACACACACACACACACACACACACACACACACACACACACACACACACACACACACACACACACACACACACACACACACACACACACACACACACACACACACACACACGTCCGCGGAGAGGCCAGGCATCCAGATGTTTCCCCAGCCAGAGGTCCTCCTCCCTGGCTGGGTAATTACGTGGAGCAGCCGGCCTGGAGTTCCAGAAGACTGCACCCTGTGCACTGTACTGTACGACAGTCGGCCCACCAGCCCCTCCTACCCACACACACACACACACCGCATTGCTGTCATTTCTAACGTCTATGCGCAGCACGGTGACCTGTAGCCACTTGCATCGCCTTTCAGACGGCGATGTGCGTGCCTCAAGGAATTCTAATGCACGCAAACACGCACACATGCATACAGACATACACACATGCATGCTGGGGTGATTTTGAACGGGTGCATAATTATAATATTCGGTGAGATTATTGTCTGGCTAGCACCGTCCGCACCGGTCCAGACATGTCCAAAAAAAAAGGCGGTAAATAATGTGTTTAAGAAGTAGAGGCGGCGAGCGCATAGCTTGGCATTGGAATCTGGCAGCATTAAGCGCTGTTATTGCTCTGCGTTCTTCCCACCTGATGACTGACAGAATTATTTAAAGCCCTGTCTCTGTGTGTGTGTGTGTGTGTGTGTGTGTGTGTGTGTGTGTGTGTGTGTGTGTGTGTGTGTGTGTGTGTGTGTGTGTGTGTGTGTGTGTGTGTGTGTGTGTGTGTGTGTGTGTGTGTGTGTGTGTGTGTGTGTCCATGTTTGTGTGGTCCATGTGTGTGTTTGTGGTCTGTGTGTGTGTGTGTGTGTGTGTGTGTGTGGTGTGTGTGTGTGTGTGTGTGTGTGTGTGTGTGTGGTGGGTCCATGTTTGTGGGTCCATGTGTGTGTTTGTGGGTCCGTGTGTGTGTGTGTGTGTGTGTGTGTGTGTGTGTGTGTTGTGGTGTGTGTGTGTGTGTGTGTGTGTGTTCTTTTTCCTAGCGTGTCGTGATGCGGTGAAATTCCCTTTCAAAGCCAAAATAATCGAACAATCATAGCCATACCAGCCAGGATCCTATTTAATTACAGTTCCTCTCCTTACACACATGGCTCTGACACGAGGGGACAATGCAGACTTGAAAGGCATTCAGCACTCACACAAACACATAGATCTAGACGCACACACACACACACACCGACAAAATGATAACCTTTGGAAGCAGACACACAATAAATGTGGCCATGTTGAGCTAAATTGAGGTTTGGGGGACCAGGGATTACTGGCCAAGAACAACAAGCAGGAGACACAACGTGACTCCTCGGAAGGAAGCTTTATGTGCTCCTGTTAAACTCAATGCAAACAACATTCGTCAAAACTGTTGACTGCTTCAAAAGGAGAACAGCTTGTTCTTATTCTGTGTGTGTGTGTGTGTGTGTGTGTGTGTGTGTGTGTGTGTGTGTGTGTGTGTGTGTGTGTGTGTGTGTGTGTGTGTGTGTGTGTGTGTGTGTGTGTGTGTGTGTGTGTGTCCGTGTGTTGTGTGTGTAATTGTTCTGGGTAAACAAGAGAAATCCAAAGGCACTTCTTTCTCGCGCCCAAGCACGTTGAATTGCAATCTTTTCCCCGCTATCCCTCCAATATTGACTCACTGGTCCATCGTAGCCCCATCCCAGCAATTAGACTTTCATGAAGATCGATCTCTACCCAGTGTGTGCAGATTACATTTAACATGACAAGACAACAGCACCACCCACCCCAAGCCTTTCCTCCACTTTCCATGCCCCGCCCCCCCCTGATCACCAGGGCCGGGGGGCGCAACACTCTCCACGGGGCATCGCTGTGTAACCTGGTGGGGCGCGGAGCACGGAGCTAAACAACAGCAAAGAGAACACGTTCTTTCCATTAGCTACCAAGACCGAGGTGTGTGTCTGATTGTGTTGTGTTGTGTTGTGTTGTGTTGTGTTGTGCACCTGGAGCCCCCCAGCAGGACACTGCTGTCCATCATAGCAGCGTCAGCTCCTGAGGTTCCATCTAACGAAACCAGCCCCACCGCAGGGGGGGGGGGGGGTCTCGGACTCTGGCTGAGAGCGAGAGCGAGAGCGACTGAGGTGAGAGATAAAAATAGAGAGGGAGTGAGAGAGTGGAGCGAGCGAGCGAGCGAGAGTATGTTCGGTCAACAGAGCGCAGAATAAATAGAGGAACGGCAAGCCGGGGATACACACAAATCGGGTTGGTGTTTGTCACCGTGCCGCTGGATTCAGTAGCCTTTCACACACACACACACACACACACACACACACACACACACACACACACACACACACACACACACACACACACACACACACACACACACACACACACACACACACACACACACACACACGGTCGAACATGAAGACGCATCTGAAGACAATAACACACATGAGACACGCATACAAAAGCAAGTGACAGACACTCCATCAAAGAACACCTGAGAGAGAAAAGAATGAGAGCGAGAGAGAGAGAGAGAGAGGGGGAGAGAGAGAGGGGGAGAGGGGGGGAGAGAGAAACTCAACAGGAGGGAGACAGCTCAGAAACCCCATCGTTACGCAGCAGTGGCCGCTGGTGCCAGCATTCTGAACGTCCTCTTTCCATCACAGCCGTAGAAGGGCTGTGTGCCAGGGACGCCCCTTCCAAAGCACCACCGGCACGCCAGACCCTCTCATCCATCACGCTTGCCCAGAAAACAAAAGCCAAGCGGCTGGGGAAAAAATGTTGCGTTCTGGCACTGGTCGGAAAAAGTGCTATTCGGAATAGAGCTCAGCTTGGACATGTTTGTAGTTGTGTGTGTTGTTGTTTTTTGCTACGTGATAACACAGAATGGAATGGCCTTAGGGACAGAAAGAACCAATCGGAGGCTGAGTGGAAGAGGACTTGTTTTGTTTAACATTTGTGTGTTGTGAGAGAAATTGATTCTTCCGTGTAATGGACACCTTGGCGCAGACTGCAAAGTGCCATTTTCTCAGACAAGATATAACCGGGGCTTGTCGCGAGAACAAATCTATAAACATAATGCCCATTACATTGAGGGATAGGCAAATTGTTATTTTTTGCCATTGCATGTCTGGGCTAGAGCTCTGCCGTGCGAGTGTGTGCTTGAGTGCATTTGTGTGTGTGCCATGGAGTTTCTTCTGGTGCAGACAAGAACATGGTCTAACCTTTTTTTTTTTTGACATTGTTTCGTCATCGCCCTAGTTTCTCTGCCATGTCAGTTCTGAAGGGTTTGTCCCTAAGTCCTGCTCCACTGTTTGGACGGGACAGTTCAAATCGATTCATGTGACGTAACTTTTTAACAAAATAGATCAAATCATGCAAATCTAGCAGCTGTGCACGGACACAAATGCATTTATAAGATCGGTATAATATGGAATTCATAAACAGATTAGATTATAATGAATGAAGGCTAGACGATATGGCCGATTAATGCTTTCTAGTCGTCCCGGACAAAGACGGGTAAAATCCAGACTAATGGAAATATTTTGGACAAAAGCTACACCAATTAGTCTACGCTTTGTTTGACAGATGATGCAGTGCAACAAAGATGACTCAACACTGAACCTTCCTCTGTATCAGCCTACACATCACAGCCAAGACACAACTTTTCTCGTGTGGGCGCAATGGAGGTATGACCATCTGGACTGGCTTTTTATCCTCTTTGACCACCCCCCCCCCCGAATCCTTATTTGGGCGGTCTATTTTTTCATGATTGTTCAGGGGTTTTTTATGCCTCTACCACTCAAACCAAAGAGTGAAACAGGATGTGTGAGCCGTTGTCTTAGTCCTACCTTCCTGTCCTGCCTTGTTCCGGTCGAGTAATGTGTCTTACGGTCCAATATCCAGAGGTGTGGGGGCTCGAAGGGCACCGATTAAGAATTCTGGGTATAAATAACGACCCTCCCATCACGGAGGACGGCTAATGAGAAGCAGAGGAGGGAGAGTGATCTTTCAATTCTCCCTTATTTAACTTGACTTTCATCACGGAGCGTTAACATCCCCAATCTGCCACATACACACTTATATCTTTATTTAATATACTAAGGTTATTCTATGTTATAACCCTGAGTTGAACAAGGTGTCCAGTTTAAAAACCACTATTTCACATGGTTGGAGATAATCAGCTAATCTTGTGCTCGAATTAATCGTACGTAACAAGGACTTCATGGTTCTATGAACATCGTTAATCCCTGAACACTAACGTATTTGAATCATGTCAGTGATGGCTCCGCCCAGTCCATCAACAGTTTCTTTCTTCCTTTGAGTAAGAGTCTAGAATTTTCTTTCGGTTTAGCTCCCGAACTCTTAAATAATCACCAGCTTCACATTGTCTTTGCCTTCCTCCCATGGGATCCTTACGTTACTCTCTGGGGAGCGTCTATTGGTTTAAATAAAAATGTAAACCATTTAGAAAGGACATGGCCGTTGTTTCAACACATTACCTGGAAAATCTGCCCACGTTTTTGCTCCAGCTGGCATGGTGTGGCCTCAAATAGGGTTTCTCTTTTCTAAACCAAAAGAAAGCTTTAACAACGTGCAAACATTTCAAATGGTTCTTGTACTTCTAACACGAGACCAAAACACTGCCCCTTGCAATAAAAAGATATAGTCTTTACCGATTTTTATGGTCGCTGACAGCCGGTGTTAAACAAACAGACACAGGCGCGTGTGACCATAATAAGCACACTCAGGGCTCACTGTTTGTTTGACCCCTGCAGTTTAACTTACTCAGGCGGCTGCCCTTTGGCTGGCCGCAGCACGCAAAGCCACGTGCTGCCGATATACAGATGCATATGACCGCACGCACATGCAAACACACACTCACGAATGTTTATACTTACCTTGCTGAATACAATGCATTTGATTCGGAATTTGATTTCTGATAAATTGTATGCAAAGTAAAACATGAACTCACTTGGGCATGTGGTAATGCTGTTGGGAAAAAAATTGTTATTTCTCTTGCTCTCTTGAAATTACCTTTAAATTTCTATTACTTGCTATGCATTAGTATGAGTCTTTATTTCAGCAAACAATTCCAAGCCTCAGTGATAGGCTATTTGATTCCCTATTCCTAGATTATTTTGAATACATCACACACACACACACAGAGCGACACACCACAACTCAAGCGTCGCCACGGCACCAGCCCTATTTTTTTTTAACATGTATGAGATGAAATGGAACGTCAACAAACTAAAGTTGACATTTAATGCTATATCTCACTTTTATGAACAGCACAGCAAGGTGTCGACAACATTGTACAAGACTGCTTCTCGCATTAGTATCATCGTGGTTATTAACTTTAGAATTATCTTTGATAGGAGAAACACACAGTTAGAATCCAATTAGGGAAAATGATGTGGAAGACATACTAGCAGCGTAATAAAGGCAGAAAAACAGGTAGTTTCGGCAGATGTCAAATTAGGCTGTGTGTAACCATGTGTTAACAGAAGTGTTTTACAGCGAAGACCTTGTGTCAAGTTATTAAAAAGATAAAAAGATAAACAGGGAAAAATAGCATTGAAGTATGGACACATGAAGAGGTGATTAATATTTCTCTCCCTGGACGACGGTAGTTCTGCTCTAAATACTATGCTTATTTTTTTCTGGGTCTGTTGATTTTAAAGTGACACAAGTGAGATGGAGGGGGTGGAAGACATTAGGAGGAGGAGGAGGAGGAGGAGGAGGAGGAGGAGGAGGAGGAGGAGGAGGAGGAGGAGGAGGAGGGAGGAGGAGGAGGAGGAGGAGGAGGAGGAGGAGGAGGCGGAGGAAGAAGACTTTATGACAGGCGATAACAACAAAGCACAGCGAGCTGACTGCTAGGCCGCCTATTCAGACAGCTGTCATGGCAACAAAAAGTCCCAATCATTACTCAATCTAATTTGTGTTAGAATTTTAGCCTGTAATGTCCAATCAGCGACCATAGGCTTCAAAAAAAAACTAGAACCTGGCATTCTTTCCTCTCTAATCATCTCTTCTATCTCTCCGCAGGGGCGGAACGGTGGTTGTAATTACAACGGCGGTGCCCAGGTGAATAAATCCTGGCGCTGGCTTAAAAGGGGCCCCACCGCTGTGGTTGTTTTGTGGTTGTTTTTGTGTCTGAAAACGATCTGATTTTATTTTGAAAAAGGCTAATGTCATGGGAAAACCATCAGAACTCCTTATCAAGTCACCATTGTGTGGCCCCGACTGCATTATTATTACAGAGACTTTCCTCTCATAATTGCACCCAGGCTCCTCAGAAGTCCTTTCTTTGATTGCTGAAAAAGCCACTTTCCTGCCCTCATTACAAGGCCAGAAAAAAAAAGAATTAAGTAAATCGGGTTGTAATGCCGTACGATGACATATAATGAGGTCTCCAGTGCAGATCTGGAAGCATGAGAGAGAAAAAAAAATCCTTTGTGCCAATGATTTGCCAGTAGGTTAATCCTTGAATTCTGCCCCCTGATCACCACTACCATCCGCCACCGCCCCAGACGCATCTCAACCACTCTTCACATTAAAAGCACCCTGTGGGGCAAAAGGCTACAATTAATTGCTTGAGTATATTTTTATCCCTGTGGATTCTGAAAGACGGTTGTCCGTTTAGGGAGGCGGAGCAGGCGGGGCTGTGTGGAGGTCTGGGCACAGAACGGGGAAGAGAGCTGCTGACAGGGGCTACGCTTACCAGGCCGGTGGTCTTGCTGTGTGTGTGTGTTGTGTGTGTGTGTGTGGTGTGTTGTGTGTGTGTGTGTGTGTGGTGTGTGTGTGTGTGTGTGTGTTTGTGTGTGTGTGGTGTGTGTGTTGTGTGTGTGTGTGTGTGTGTGTGTGTGTGTGTGTGTGTGTTCCTGTTACATCCCCGCTAAAGGCCTTTTCTGTTGTAGGCCTACTGTTGTAGGGGACAGAACCTTCCACTGTCAACCCAATCAAGCGATGACATTTATTGCGCCTGCATGCAAAGTAACTCAGGAGAACTGAGCGATTGTCACTGCCGGTGAACCGCCAGTAAAGCGTGGCCGCTAGCCAACAAAAAAAATGAGAGGAAAGTTATTAAAAAGCCAAACAATTATTCCGAAAAAACAAACGCTTTGCTCGACAAAACAGATGGACATGCATGCTGGCGCCTCGAGATGAGCCGTGAATCAGCTCGTTTAAAAGCGACGTCTCTGTCGAGCCTCCAGAAGAGCATATGATTTATAAGAGCCAGGAGGATTTGATGCTGCGCCATCCAACTTTGATTACGGGCATGCCTTTGCTTCACCATGCTATGGACCATCTGGTCGCTTGGAAGGGCAAGTCGGCACCTGTTTCTAATTAGCCGTCGCAGTGGCGTGCGTGTTGTGGACCGGCGATGACTTGGGAGGTGTTGCCGTCGACATTTCAGGGCTTCTGCACTCCGACTGTTTTCCCTTTCTTTTTGTGCCCCCCCAGCAGAAAATAAGTTAGTGATACTTTTGAAACATTATTTGGTACGTAGAATGTTGCGCGACCGTGATATTAGAAATAGCACAGAGCGAAAAAACCATGATGGGTTTGTGAACGGAATACCTTTTGAAATAATGTACTGTATTAACAAGCAAACTGAAAGAGGTACAAGGGCCTTACTGCATTGTACAATGGTGAATCCTTTAAACGTTTTAAAGCTTTTGCATCAGCAACTCAGGGGGTGACAAAGTTTTGCTTCAGTCTGCAGGTCATGAAAGCGGTAAGCTTTTTTTTTGTTGAGCATATGAAGTGTTATCAAACTTCTATTGCCAGTTGCTCACAGCTGGTGTGTTGCACATGTGACAGTGAGATGTAAAGGAAGGCAAGGGTGTTTAAAAACTAAAGTGAGTCAAAGGGATTTTGTGTCTCAGTACTGAGAGGCAATCAGCAAAGAGAAATATCCAAAGCACGGAACAAAAAAAAGAACTTCAAAACGCGGAAAAGGTGTGGGCAGAAATGGGTGTTGATGATGTGACTTAGCAAAGTGATATATCACATCCTTTTATGTGTCGGGACCAAAAGCGCGTATGCTTGGTGTCTGGGTGAGGAATGTTCTAAGTGTAGGCCTTCTTCTGTGTGTCGTGCAGCAGCCAATTAACACGACACAATGCAAAATAAAGCCCATGTGAAAATGTAGAGTGCGTGACAAGAAAACTCAAATCGCCTTGAATTCGTACATTCCAAATAAAAACACAATCTGACGACCGATCAAGGGCGATTCCGATGTTCGAGGAGACGAGGGAAATCTAGAGCGTGCGGCCAACCGCCAGGTCAGCCAACTCACACGCCCGGCTGGGACTCCACCGGGGCCAGAGGGAACGAAGGAACTGCATGTCCTTCAGCACGCTCAAGCATCAGACCGATCATCGCAAAGTGTTGAGAAAAGAACACAGAGAAAACATGCATAATGTCCCCCCACTTCGACGCCGGAGCCATTTCAGGCATGGCTGCTCATAAAAAAAAAATGAAATGTGCGCGTCAAGTCTTCATGCATTTCAGGCAGACGCGTCAAAGTGGCATCTGAGCGCTAATCTGTGACTTTTGATTGAAGCGCCGTATCCGAGTCACAGCTAAATTTCCCATTTATAGGGGGAAAACGTCCTCATGGAAGGACACGTGTAGAATTGTAAATTAAACTGTTCTTGTCATCTCCATTACCCTGGATGGGGAACTGGTGGGCGGCACAACGCCGTACACACGCGGCTAAACCTTCTGGGTGCGAGGGATGAATGTGAAACATTGCGCTATCTCGCAGAGAGGAGCATAAGCTGCCACAGAGATAAATCACGTATGCAAAAGGGTTGAGTGTGTGTGCGTGTGTCTGCAAAATCGTGTGTGTGTGTGTGTGTGTGTGTGTGTGTGTGGTGTGCTGTGTGTGTGTGTGTGTGTGTGTGTGTGTGTGTGTGTGTGTGTGTGTGTGTGTGTGTGTGTGTGTGTGTGTGTGTGTGTGTGTGTGTGTGTGTGGTCAGCGTGGTCCACCCCACGCTGGTGAGGGACAGTTGGGCAGAGGGTGGTGCGACTGCGTCGGCTTTTGTTCATTCCTTAATAATAAATACATAATGTCCCATGGTGCATCACATATACGAACACACATACACACAAACACCCCCCCAGACACAAACACACACACACACGCGCGCGCGCGATAGGTGCACTCCAACATGCACAATCACCCTGCCGTATTTCCGACGCCGGGGCAGCCAGCTGGGGACACACCGGGAGATTCAATTCCTGGTCACCGTTTCTATTTTTTTCCCGCCACCCTTTGACTCTAAAGGAACATTAATTCAGACCACGGGCGCTGAAATCTGCTGTGGGTGATGGTGAATATATCAGCACGGAGGATACGTGGACCATCAGTGGCGGGGGGGCTAAGAAAAGAAAAACTAAAAAAAAAGAACCACGCAGGCAGCCCGAGAGACAGGGATGCAGAGACGCAAACAGACGGACAGCCCCGGACGGACGGACGGACAGACGGACGGACGGACGGGTGGGGAATACATCAGAGGCCGGGTGGCAGTGGCCGTGACAGCAGATGGACACCTGGGAGCCCAGGAGGCTGCCGACGACAACCTCTAAGCCGCCCGCCCGCCATGTTTAATTCAGCAGATCTGTGGGAAGACTAACCAGCACCTTACCATGCGCCAGGCATTTGCGGGGTGCGGATGAATGGATCAGGAAACGCAAATACCTTTTGATTTGACGTGCGCATGATTTCGGGGAAGCTCACAACGGGATTGTGTGAGGGACGTGTGAGGGTGCATGTGTGCGTGTGCGTCTATGTCAGTGTGCGTGTGTGTGTCGATGTGTCTTGGGTAAAATAAATATCAAGATGACGAAATTAGGTCTAGGTGACACCCTGGTTGCAGCGGTAGAATTTTCCGGCAGCTCTGTTGGTGATAAAGATGGCTTTGCAGAGAACCGTTGGCGACAGATAACGCAAACGCAGCTTACACCCCATTCTCTCAGTCTCTTTGTCTCTACGTGTCTCCCTGTCTCTCTCTCTTTGGCCATCCCTATCTGTTTTTTGCACACACACACACACACACACACACACACACACACACACACACACACACACACACACACACACACACACACACACACACACACACACACACACACACACACACACACACACACACACACACACACACACACACACACACACACACAATCTTAAATCAACCAATGCAAGTCCCCCCCATGTGTTCTATAACCGCTGCCTGGGATATGTAATCTCCCTTTGGTTGCGAGCAACACCACAGCGTTGAAATACAACCTGATTAATCACCACCTGGCTCACCACATGTGCACAAAACACGCCTAAGAGCTCTGCCTGCCCAAACCCATACTTTGGCAGAGTCGACCGAGACTTGATAGATAAGCATGTTCCAAAACAGCATTTCGCTGATTCTGCATGGCTGGCCGTTTGTGTGGTCGTACCTCCAGGCATGCCAGTGTGAATGCGTAGGTGAGGCATTCATTAATACGGTTCCAATGCAATGCCTTTATGTAGAATGACTTAAGAGTCGCCAGAGAACTTTACAGTCCTAGATCTATCTCTGTCATCCGCTAAATGCCAGCCTCTGCTGTACTGCTTGGGGAAATACCCTACCTTCGGAGAACTACGGGAATAAAAATCTGGGGGAATTCTATCAAACTGGCCTCAAAGTCCGCCGTTCATGTTGACTTTGCTTGGCAGAGAATGAGCGAGCGGGCAGCACATCACTCCAAAGGCATAGCAAGGCTTTATATCTATTTAAGTATTCCATACACTATGCTGTGTGAAATCCACCACAGCCATCACTCTTTAAGTGCTTTGATCTAAATTGGCCCCTCGGGATTCTGGGTAGAGGGGGGGGGGTGGGGGGGGGGGGGGGGGGGGGGGGCGGCAGGGAGGTATCAGCCCTGAGAATATGGCCACTATGTACGATGTGTCTGTGTGTGTGTGTGTGTGTGTTATATGTTGATAAGCGTGGAGGGGAAGCACCAAAGGCTTGACAGTCTGCTGCCTTCTCGGTGACAGGCAGCACCCGGACATATAAGGGGTGGGAGATTGACTATGGAAGTGTTTGCTAGTACAAACACACACAAACACACACACACACACACACACACACACGCATGCATACAAACAAACACACACACGCATACAAACACACACACCAAACACACCGTCATACATACACACACACACACACACACACACACAAACAAACACACACGCATACAAACACACACACCAAACACACCGTCATACATACACACCAAGCAAACAGCACACATACAAACACACACAAACCAAAATACACACACAACACAAACAACACAGGCAGAGGGGACTTACGGCTGTATCATCCACTACACTGCTATGGCTTTTGAATTGAGTAATTAAGGACATTGATGGTTGCGTCTAGAGGTGGATGGGGGGGGGGGGGGGGGTTGGGTGGATGATCATAGTGTGTTAAGTGGAGTGTGTATATTCTGAAGGGTGTGGGGAGGGAAGGTTGACGATGGAGGGGGACCCAGCGTGGTTATAAAAGAAGAAAGCAAAAAACGCAATGCCTTGAAGCAGGGCAACGATGACGGCCCGTTGGGTGACTTATTAATAAACCAGCGGTACAAACGTCTGCCCGTTCGTGGTTGCACGAGTCCCGGGTCTCCCTGACTCTGCTCCGAGTACACAGACAGCGTTTTCCAAGGCAAACTCTCGGAAAGGAGAAGCACGGAGCGAGCTGCCAGCGAGGCTGTGTGTACACGCACCATGGGGGGGGGGGGGGGGGGAGGGGGGGGGGGGGACGGAAGGAAAGGGGGGGGGGGAAGGGGAGAGATTTCCTCCCCCCCCCCCCCCTCTCCGAAAAACGAGGCTGGAGTACTGATGGTTTTCCTGAAGCAAACTCTGTCCTCTGGCCGGCCGCCCAGCCATGGTGGTGGTGACCCCTGCCAGGTCCTTCCCTCCTCTGAATGTATTGGACTTTCCTGCTGGGTTCCACTGTGTATGTGTGCACGTGCGCGTGTGTGTGTGTGTGTGTGTGTGTGTGTGTGTGTGTGTGTGTGTGTGTGTGTGTGTGTGTGTGTGTGTGTGTCGTGTGTGTGTGTGCGTGTACTTGGGGGGGGGGAAAGAAAAGGAAACTTCACACAAGTATTTGCTCCACACAGTGCACAAAACTGGCAAAATAAATCACATCAAACCTGCAAACAAGCAGAGTTCAGAATGGGTATCTTTCTCACGCTCTGCTGACTATGTGTAAAATTCTGTGCACAAATCCACAGGTTCTACGGCATCGGCTAAAAGAGAAAAAAACGGACCAAAAACGAGTCACAGGCTTCCACAGGCATTGCAAGTCTCTCTCTCTCTCTCTCTCTCTCTCTCTCTCTCTCTCTCTCTCTCTCTCTCTCTCTCTCTCTCTCTCTCTCTCTCTCTCTCTCTCCTCTCTCTCTCCTCTCTCTCTCTCTCTCTCTCTCTCTCTCTCTCTCTGCTCTCCTCTCTCTCTCTTCTCTCTCTCTCTCGCTCTCTTCTCTCTCTCTCTCTCTCTCGTTCTCTCTCTCTCTCTCTCTCTCCTCTCTCTTCTCTTCTCTCTCTCTCTCTCTCTCTCTCTTGCTCTCTCTCTCTCTCTCTTCTCTCTCTCTCTTCTCTTCTCTCTCTCTCTCTCTCTCTCTTCTCTCCTCTCTCTCTCTCTCTGGAACACATAGAGCCTTCCTTTCACGATAAACAGAGCCCATCACAATCTCCTCTCTGACACTTCAAACACCACTTCCTCCGAACTGCCTGCCTGCCTTATAGCCTGGATCAGCCGTTTTGCCTTGCAGGAAGGCAGGCTGGAAAACAGCCATCATCTCAGGCAGCCAGACAGTCAGCCTTGTTGCTCGCTGCTCTCAGTGTGTGTGTCTTGCTGTATATTATTTTTGGTCAAGGCACAAGGCTGAGGTCTGAGATTCCCTCCCCAGCACTGTGGTATTTATTGTAGTCACCGGTTCCCCAACCCGCAACCTGAATGATTTGAGAGCTAATTCTTCCTCAGGTGACATCGGCATTTCAACTATCATACCCTCACTTTCATTCAAGGAAATTGCCATGGTCTGTCCCAGAAGACCTTGGTTGCATTTTAACCCTTTGTCTAAACTATTGATTGCTGGGTCACTAGGAGCTTTTGAATTGAGTAATCACCATCCACTATTGCACTGTGTTCTGCAGGAACAGGTCATTTGCTTAGGCTATACACACTTGGTCAATATCGACCGCCTGCCGATATTGACTCACAGTCTTCCACAGAAATGCAACTCAAACAACCGGTCGGAATAACAATAACAAGAGACGGATGAGCAAGAAAAACACTAACCTGTTGAGTAAGGGCTGTTTGAGAGCTCCGACGAGGCTGGATGCTGTGCACTTGACTCGGTGTTCCCTGTAGAGGCTGTTAAGGAGCGCACGTCTCCAACCCGGCGAGCGTATCAAGAGGGATGAGAGACATCAACTAAAACGACCCGGTGCAATTGCGCAGTCTAGTTCATTAACGAGATAACAGCATCTGCGCCGCGTGGTCGACAGCTCGAAGGATGGTGTAGGAAGGCGCACGCATTAAAAAATATCGAGCAGCATAAACCCGACGGTACTCTGTCTTTTCGTTGATAAGCGATGTGACACACATTTGTGTTTGGGCAGGTCAATGGAGAGACGCAGAACGGGTGGGCAAACGTTGGAGTCGAGGGACTGTTGGAGACACGTGTGCACCGCAATGTCTTATCATAGGACCTACTTACCTTTACGCCGCGAGTGACACGCACCCTAAAGTCCAACCATCAGACATAGATAAACACTCCGACAGGCTGACTGACGGACAGGCAGCGATGACTTTAAAGCAAAGCACCGACCCAATTTGACATCATCAAAGCCCACCTGTGGCTCACATGCGCGTACCCCAGAACAGAAATACGCACGGAGAAGACGCACCACAGACGGACGCCCTTTAAAGATCCCCGAGAATGTGGTTCAAGAAGTCCATGTGGGACCTATGGGTACCGACCTGCAGCATACAGCCAGTCCCGATGGCAGTCGACCCGGCGTCTCTGTGAGTAGTGATGCGCTGACTGTTGGGTTGCAAAGACAAGCCGAAAGACGAACCGTGCGCGATCCTCTCTTCGGTTGCGTTATAAAGGCGCAGCGCGGATCGCCCGGTGCGCTTTATACCTCCAGCTCCTCTGTGTTTACTACAGCTGTGAGGAAGCCACGCCCCCAGCTGGCGCTGATTGGCTCTAGAAGAATCAGAATCTGAATTACTTCCATAACATCTTATTGTACAAGTACATACGAGTATAGCCTAGTTCTAAGGCTTGGTTCCTCAACAGCCAGATAGCAGAAACAATACAAGATCAACTAAATAAAGATAAGTAAAAAAAATACAAATATGTAAAAAATAAGTAAAAATAAGTAGTAGCATAGCTCACAATAATAATAATAATGAAATAAAATAAAGTGAGTAATAATAACAGAAAATGAAAAAAAGGTAATGATTAATGGTAATAAGTAATGAGGTGTATTCAAGTGTAAAGTGTAAAGTGTCAGCACGCTATCCAGCACGCTATCACAGCGTTGGCTAGGCTCGGCAATGCAAATGACTGGATTAGTACACGCTATAAAAAGAAGCGTTAAGTTGAATTATAATGACATGTAGTGTGCTGCATAATAATTGCGCATGTTAACTCCTCATCATCACCCTCCTCGTCCCTGGTTGCCTTATTTGATTTAACAGTGAAATGGAAATCCCAAGGGATTATAAACGGGAAACCACGGCTTGGCTTGGGAATGAAATGCATTTACATAAGGAGGTTTAGGTTTAGACGTTCAAAGATTTAGATTTAACATTTAATTATTTGTAATGTTTAGGGGGAGCTTTCCGATGCTGAGCACTAACTCAAGCACTATCCAGGCCCCCATGTGTTTCTTATTGATGGCATTATCAGGACTACTAGGAATTACCTTACGTGCTTTAACAGGTTGGCTGTTCAAGGTTTGAAACGGTTGTGGAGTTTTATTTTGCTTACATGCGGTCAGAGCATGCGGAGGGCGCATCTATGCAGTCAGTGGTTCACCATGCACAGGGGCGGCTCTAGCAATTATGGCCCCCAGGCAAGATTAGGGTTTGGAGACACCAAATGGTTTCAAGACAAAAATGTGTTTTTCAATCTTTTATAAATGAATATCAAGTCTCAAACACATTTATCAACAAATATGTAAACAATGGCACAGTTTAAGCTGAACATCATAACTTTGATGGTAAACGAGGAGGAAAGAATGTAACTTTGTGGACTGTTTTCCATTTAAAATGATTTCCTGTTAGCGGAGAAAATAAAGGGAAGTTTAGGCACTTAGATTTGACTAAAGGAGCTATATTTTTCCATGGGAAATATAAAGTGCTGGTCTGACACAATTATAAACAAATTCAGACATCATTCTTAGTAATAGCTTCCACACCATGTATTATTTGAAAGGTGCTACGTTCAGTTGTCGAGATCAGAAGTCCCTTTTCTGGCAGCTTGGGGCTTCTTCATATATTTCCTAAATGCATCTGGACAGTTATAGTGTAGATAAAGGCAGTCTATTACAAGCAGAAATGTGTAGTGGCTGCTGCAAAGAAGCCAGCGAGCTGCTACAAATCAAACGTCTTACACCTAAACGGCATTTTAATGATGACATACCATCATGTGGGCTTTCCTTTCCTCCTCCTCTTTTCTGTTTTCTGAATCGTGCACCTGAAGGCTAGCGCTTTTCATTAGTGGTGCAACGGTTCAAGGATTTCCCGTGATCCGTACGGATCAACCCTCACGGTTCAGGACGCAAGTGATCCGCGGATCGGCTGATAAAAAAAAAAAAGTTGTGCGTTCACGTGATCAGCGCATGTTTAAAGGACAATTCCGATGGTAACATCATCAGGGTATCGTAGCGAAATACAGTTTCTGTTGTGTTTTATTTGGCATTCCGTTAATCCCATTGAAACGGAAACCAGAACCGGAACCGGACATGTTTATGTTTGGTTGTAGTCTTTTCGCTCGGTTCTCCGTATCAACAGTATGGCTGGAACCGAGCGAAAAGACGACAATCAACCTCCCTTGCAATGAGCAATGAGTCTTCCAACCGAAAATCAATGGATTTACAAAATGCCAAATAAAACACGGACGACAGAAACTGTATTTCGCTACCATACTTGATGAAAAAAAAGAAGATGAGGATGTCTACATTGCCTTGGGAGAGTGTAGACTCTAAACTCTCTCCAGGCAATGCAGACATCCTGAATTGTAAATCCAGGGTTAGGGATTATTTACTATCCATGTTTTTTTAAATATTGACTACGCTTAAATGAAGCAGGATTATTACCTAATTTTTTCACTTTATTTTGTTTTTACACATTTGAAGATTTTATTTAAAGTCACATTTTTCTTGTTATCTTTATTGTTGTTGTTGATCCGAAAATGATCCGACCCGTGACTCAAAAACCGTGACACGATCCGAACCGTGAGTTTTGTGATCCGTTGCACCCCTACTTCTCATGGTGGAAAACTTTTGGGAAGTGTCTGGCACTTCTTTACGTCTCTGAATTGTCGTGAAGCGTGTCGAATGGTATCCCCTCCCCCCTCCTTCAGTGCTCATGGCACAAGAGCACCCGACCAGGGCACATTGTGAAACATTGGGAGGAGCAGGTGTGCAATGTGCATTTCTATCATTTTTCTTTCTTTCTTTCTTTCTTTCTTTCTTTCTTTCTTTCTTTCTTTCTTTCTTTCTTTCTTTCTTTCTTTCTTTCTTTCTTTCTTTCTTTCTTTCTTTCTTTCTTTCTTTCTTTCTTTCTTTCTTTCTTTCTTTCTTTCTTTCTTTCTCTGTTCAATTGTTATCTAAAGATGTTGCACATTGTGAAACATTGGGAGGAGCAGGTGTGCAATGTGCATTTCTATCTTTTCTTTCTTTCTTTCTTTCTTTCTTTCTTTCTTTCTTTCTTTCTTTCTTTCTTTCTTTCTTTCTTTCTTTCTTTCTTTCTCTGTTCAATTGTTATCTAAAGACATAAATTATTACGAATAATTTATAATTTAATAATTTAATTATTTTAAATATTTTGATATGAATATATTTTATTTAAAAACAGATCATTTAGGGGGTCCAGCGCCCACCAGAAGGTGGCGCACCCTAGGAGACCGCCTACATGACCTTTGCCTTAGCCGGCCCTGACCTTGCTTGAGGGTCAAAGAATCCACACAGAACTACAGGCTTGTATGAGAGCAGCCACCCAGGACTTTTCACAAGCATGAAATAATAGCATTGAACTTGATATCCAGCGACAAAGTGTTTGACCCCAGTCTTTGAGCCCAGCCTAGACCAGGCACTCTGATGAGGAACATTGGATGTAACTATGTCTTTGAGCCTATGTTTTCATTTGATCCGTCTGCCATATTATCCATATTTACAAAGATGTACAGCAATTTAGTCCAGCAACGTTTTGATGCAACTGTTACCAAGAAAATCGGTCCCAAATCAAACACATTCATTTCTATTAAAAATGAAAGATGAAGCAAAAGTGAAAACCTTGACCAAACTTCAAAGAGAATTGTCAATCATCAAATAACGAATTAAACTGACATTTATATATTTATTGGTATTGCCATTAATAACAAATTTGTCAGAGGAACTCGCTGACATACTGAGACGAAAGAGACGCAATTCCAACGATTTTAAATTGGTTGACTATGAATTTGGCATCCGTGAATCCAAGCAGACGGCTGCACAAAAACAGTCACAAGTCGCTGAAGTCAAATTTTGAAGAGGGGTGCGTGCAATGTCGGAGCAGCGTATTAAGCCGTTATAGTAGTGGCATGTGGCACCCCCCTGAGGTCAGGCCTACGGTCTGAAGAAACCAGGGCTATCAAAGGCACCATGTCAATATGGAAAACACTCTCCACGCCTTGTCTTCACACATTGGCCTTGTGACAGCGAGTGGCCACTGACAGATGCAGCTCTTGTCCGGGTCTGCCCGCCTCTCTCTATGTATAAATATAAATTCAGAGTATAAAAGAGGAACAAGTGTTAAAGAGAAAGATCACAGACTTTTGGAAGGCAGCCACCTTCAGTCTGCCTTAATGGAGGCTGACATCATGGCATGCCCCAGTTAATTAAGTGTGAAATAATTACTCATGCCAAGGTGATTTGCATGACACCGACACTGAGACAATCTCCTTATCATCACGCGACAGGGAGCTGCAATGATGCATGCTTATGTTTACTTTAATCCTAATCGCCTAATCTGCTTTTTCTTCTTACTATAAGCGTCTGCGTTATGTGCTAATGTTACATGACTTAATTCCTCTTAGATTCTGGCTTTGATGTTGAGTTTACCCCGATTTGATTTGTTCATCTTGATTATATTTGTGTTTCTGTGGGTGAGAGTTATAGTAAACTTTGCGTCTATATTTCCTATGTTTTACTATGTCTAACCATCAACTTTTATGTCACAGACCAATGTACCATATCCGTCAATCCATTTCATATAGACATGACTAGGTTGAGAAATAGCAGAGACATCTTGAGGCAATGTGAAAGTGTACGAGATAAGGTATACCATCATTTTGTGTCGACGGAGAGACGTGTTGAACAGATGTAGCAGCAACTCTGGCACCATAGCTTCTAAAGATGGAGAAGTGTTTTCATATTTATCGCGGAGGCGTTTGCAGTGACTTAACATCTCCTGACGTGGAAAGGCAAACATCTTGAGAGGGTTAGTGCATCACTCCCTCGCTCACTCTCTCGCTCTCTCTCTGTCACCCGCAACAGGTGGTTCTGAAAGATCTCTGATGTTCACAGTGCTCAGAGCAGCATTAGGCACACAAGATGTCACAGTTGACATGGTTAGTCAATCTGTGTTGCTGGCATCCTCACCTGCCAATGCATTTCCCGGCACTTCATCCAGCCATTAGTGATAATGGGCTTCTCATGAAGGTTACACTAAGAAAGTGCCTCTTGGTCACCGCAACAGAAAGCCTCGGTACAGTCAAGTGACAGCCATTTCAAATTCTTAAATAAATCTTCACAGTGTTTGTCAGTTTACCATTGTACCTTGGTAAAGGTTGTTGAATGCAAGTAAAAATAACACGTCAAATATTTGTTTTTTTTGGACATTCTAGTTTTTCATGATCTCGCACAATGGTTGTTTTTAAGGGTTATGTTTGCTTCTTCTTTTTTTTACCATATGATACATTACTCTACAGACCCTGAAATATTTGGCATTTTATTTTCTCTCAGGATAAGAAGCAAAGAAATGTATTTTTGTTAGACTTTAGAATATATTTCCAGATTCCTAATACTTGGATCGAGGGACCGACAGGAGGGAAGATGCTAATCTCTGTAACAATGAAATTAATAAATAGAATCATATATTAGTTAGTCTGGCAAGTTAACTTCCCTCATGGTTGCACTGAATAAAATTAGAAAATATTAATATTACGTTTTGTAAAAAGTGGCCATAATATACCAGGACACATATTAATGGTCTCTGGAGACCACTTATTAGTAGGCATATTATTTGGCATGTTCGATATTATTGTCAAATAAGAATAAGCTAACATTTAAGTTACATCTGCACTCTATTTCTGTTTTTAAGTATGCAATGGCTTCTTCAGGAATTGCTTGTCGAGAGATGTAGAGAGTAGGAGAAATTATTATTCAAGGGGATATAGGCCATATTAACTTGGCATGAGCACCATTGAAGGAGGATTCCATATTTGCCCGAGGGCTTCCTCATAAAAGGACATATTAATCAAACAGTCGGGTCAATAATGTTTAACCATTCTTCAGAAGAAATGTGAAATTATCCCTTCTTTCTATATTTCATTTCCAACCAAGTTTTTTTTCATCTAGGGCTAATGTTTGACAGGGATGATGGTTTTTTACTTATCTGTACGACTAACAGTTTTTGCACTTAAATGACTAACACTTTCACTGCATTACATAAGAAGCTTTTAATTCCCAATACTTGAATGGCTGATCTGATCTTGTATGTCGGAATCATTATTTCCTTCTGAAACGCAACCCATTGTGATCTCAGAGGCAAAAAAACGTAACTATTCGTCATTGAACTGGCATGTGGAATTACAGGGAGGAGCAAGGCAGGGGATGTCGATAAAACACAAAATACATGTAACCCTCACTTGGCTATGAATATAACATTGCATAATGTGTCTTTCGTTTGCTGTCCTGCCCTCCCACACCTCACCTGATTTCTGGGTTTCAAACCTCCAAGCCTCCAGATCTCCTCCAGCACTGCACGGCTGAGCAATGTGGCCCATGTGGCCCCCTTCCTCCATCTCCCCTGGGCTAGCAGCGTCCCCTGGGTCCCCTTCCTAGACACACCCCCTCTTACAAGGGAGGAAACTAATGACATTTCCATTGCAAACCTATTCAGCACTTCAGCGCTGCTGTACAAATTGCAATTTGCACCCTGCAAAATGAATTAATATCCTTGTATTGAAATAGAGTGTGAAATATTTTCATAACATTAAGCCTACTAATCCACCTCAATGTACTTTTATTGTTAAGAATAACATACGATCATATTTGGTAAGTTGTTTGGTGAGGTTTCCAAAGACGCAAGTCATTTAAATATCTAATATTGAAATATACTTCTAGGTAAACACCATACAGCGTCAAATCATTGCTGACTCAATGCATGCATAGCTATGGTTAGGCAGTGACGCGTGTATTAGCTCTAGTTTTTCTTTATTTATTTCACTATTCACACGGTGAAATATTGTTATATTTTCAGCACAAAGAAGCCAATGTTGGTTTTTAATTTAGGAAATTGGGCACAACACACTCAGACTGTCGATGGTCAACAGAAAAACAGCCAACCATTTAATAATGGATAGAAACATGATCCTGCTGGCAATTACCTGTACGGTCTTTGCTTGTTGACAAGTCAGGTGCTCATATTTATCCATGTGCAGAATAACAATGTAACCGATCAGGGTTTGTGTTTAGCATGTGGCGCTTGCAGAGTGGCTGCTGTGGTCCTGAGAATTACCTTTCCTGTATGTCGGTCCCTGAGCTGCCCTAATGAACAGCCATCACTTCTCCATTGACGTTTTAAGTGACAAAAGACATTCTGGCCTTCGTCACGACAATTGTTTGAGTCTCAACTGTGACTTGGTTTTGGTGGAGAAAGCCAAAAGCGTTTTAAAATATTACATTACTGCAGCAGCCTACGATTCCATTGTATGTTCTTAAAACGGTTCTGGCACAGACCTTGCACATTGAGTGACTGAGCAAGTTGCTTCCCACAGCCCCAGTGGCTGTCATGAGGATGGTTCCTGGTTTGGTGGAACACCAATCACACACAGATCTTATAGTGGGACACAAGTGTCCCGATGACAGAGTGGGTGTGTGATCGTGTTGCAGACGTCCCCACTGTGTCCGCCCCGCTCCCGTTCCCACAACCAAGAGGGGCTTCCCAAAATATGGGCGGACAAGAGCCTTATTTCAACTTGCGTGCGTCACTATTTCAGTATTCAGTATTTCCCTTTAAAATGAACTTGTTGTGTATAGGTCTCTGAACATTGTTGAAGAGGAACACGTTGAGGTTCAAGCAAAAAGACAAAATTCACTGACAATGAAAGCTGAGCATTAGGCGAGTGATTTTGAACATTGCGGGCAGGCCAATGTCAGCACAGTGAAAAAAAATATGATTTTATACATCACCATGATATATTCAACTTTTACTAAAATAAAGAGCTAATTAATCCCACATGGGAAATAATTTATATATTTTCTTTTCAAATGTCTTGAAATATGACAAAACAAATTATTATGCATGCTGAACTTAGTTTGCTTTGGAAGACAAAATTGGCAATTCCTTCATGAAAAACATCATCCCCAGCGGAATTAAAAGATTGAAGATCTGGTACAATGTGCAAATGGACAGATATTAGCAAGGAAATCTTTGTGTCACTCATGGGATAGCCAAGTCAAACAGCGAAAGGGAGACTTATTAAATTCTTATTAGGGATTAAGAAAGTACATATCCTATTTTTATTGTGAGATCATTTAAAGCGCTCCATTACTTCTAGCCAATGCTAAATCTCCCCATCACCAAAAACATGATTCTGATACCTTAAGTAGCCCTTATGCGCAGGGCTTAGAGAGCTTGTTTCAGGAAGCCTGTACCTTGGCTATCGTAAGCCGTGTGTGCGCACACAGCGAGTGTCTAAAGGCCAACACAGCATTCTTGCTGCTTCTGAGAGCACAGCGGGGACTAGGCAGGGACGACGCTGGGAACGGCAAGGCGGTACTTACAGGTATCCAACAGTGAATGAGCACCAGAGGTAGGCGATGCACTGGCTGTCATGCTAGCAGCCATATTCAGTTTCTTGTTGGAATGGCCAGTCTGGTTGGAACTTGGTATGGTAACGGTGTGATATACATAAAAGACGTAGTTTAACATTTTTATTTGATAAGCCCACTCGATTGTGCAGGTGTAGTGCATTTTAGACTGAACTATACCAATACAGAATACCCTTATAGAAGTGTACAAATAAACCTTGTACAAAATCATAGGCAATGCTTGCAGTCAATTCTTCCATCATCGCTGGGGGAAAGACACAACAGGTCGTCCAAAACATCATTTATGCTCATTCAGATCTTAACTTTATTTCTGCAGCAACATTTGTGTCCAATTCTCTATAGATGTTGACAAATGCCAGCGTTTGTTCTTAAAGAAAATCAGAATATTTATCCCCTTCTGCAAGGCCCAGGGAAGGAGAGTGAAAAACAATAGAGACATAATTCATGCATCCTTTATTCTATTGTAAGTGATAAAACATCCATTGAGTTGCTTTCTCTCCCAACAGCCACACTAATGACATTAATCTGTTTAACGGCACATTTAAGGCTTTTTAAGTCATTTTGCTTCACACACTATTACCAAAGTCTGGCTCTACTAGGTTTTTTTCTGCATTTGATTTGCATATTACAATTCCAGTGTTAAAATAAAATGGACTAGGACAGGCCCTTTGTCTTCTGGCCGTGAACGTCAAGAGAAGATATTTAAAGTTTAACATTACATTAGTTATCTTACAAACTGGCTCCAAAGACAGTGAAAAAATCTATCCACATTTATACTGAAAAACCTCATAAAAAAGGCAGTATCAAAACAATAATTACAACTAAAGCAGGGAGGTTAAGGTCTTCATTTAAAAACGGGAGCGAAGAAAGAGCATATCGTGGACTGAGATGGCAATGATCAAAATCACCTTCCACAAAAAAAAATCAATACAAAATAATAACAGTCTTCAAAACGGGCGTCAAACCTCACAGCAGTACAGATCCATAAGACGATTACAATGTCGTTTTTGCAAATCTCCTTCAAGTAAAAAAATCCTTCTTTGAAAATGTATGCATGTGGTTTAAGGGTAGCGTTTACTTCATTCATATCATAGAGAACACGGCGATACCATCAGAGAGCGGGATGTTAGTCAAACAAAACGAAAAACCAAACCACGGCTCAGGGAAAACCAAAATCAGCCAGCGCTATGTTGAGGTGGAGATTCAAGTGCATTGCTCGCAACTCCTAGAAGCACCTAAAGGAGTCGGTCCCTGGTGGAGGCAAGAGGTCTGGGGGTTGGTAGCCCAGTAAAGGCCAGCCTCGTTTGTACCTTAGCGGTTAGCTCCATACATCACAGTCTTGGTTGTTTTACTAATGCGTGTTTCACAGTGAGTGACTGAATCCTCCAAACGAATAGCAGCAGGTTTCCGGGTCATCTCCACAACGAGAGACCGCGAGAGGAGGCGTAAACGCGGAACAACGTAATTACTTATCACTGCCGTCTTTTGCTTATGGGAACAACAACAACAACAACAACGAATGTCCGTAGACATAAGGCTTTGTTTTGTCTGTAGTGTGTGAAATGACTGCGTGTTGGAACACGCTTTCACATAAAGCTAACAATCTTCAAATGGAGCGAGGTCACGGAGGAAACCAGGCCGAGAAGGGTGGAGGAGGTGCTTATAAGTAAAAAAAAAAAAAAAAAAAAAAAAAAAAATAAATAAAAAAAAAAAAAGAACACTTTCTCTGTGACCACAGGTAAAACTCAGCACCCATGCTGACTGGCGCAACGTTACAGTACGATTCAGTCCACTCTAGAGTGTATACACAGGTACCGAAAGGGCATCGTCCTCAACGTGTTTCTGCACACAGATGAACGCTAGAGCTGGAAAAACTCAAGAAAAATTACAATTCAGTCATTTCCCTTAAGAGAAATATGGAATGCAAATTACACGCAAAAAAAGAAAAACACTTGACATATACAAAATCAGAAAAATAAAATACAACCACCTGAAATGACAAGCACAAAAAAAGTGCAATTATTAAATCAAACCTGAATGGACACCTATTATATAAAAAAAATCTAAATTACATGAAATATGCGAAACCTTCAATCATCGATGGAGGTTCGGATTTTCAAATGTATCAGCAGGTTCCAAAATAAAATCAAAAAAAACGTGTGCTTGAGAAGATGAAGAAACAGTCAGAGCAAAGTGAACTTGCCCAAGATTTAAAGCCTGATCCAGAGGTCCCAAAGCACAGGGCGACAGAGAGCTGGGGACCATCGGGACAGAGAGGGGAGGTCTAATGGAAAGGAGGGGTGAGGCGGAGGGGTGAGGCGGAGGGGTGAGGCGGAGGGGTGAGGCGGAGGGGTGAGGCGGAGGGGTGAGGCGGAGGGGTGAGGCGGAGGGGTGAGGCGGAGGGGTGAGGCGGAGGGGTGAGGCGGAGGGGTGAGGCGGAGGGGTGAGGACATGTGGGTCAGAGAGGGGATGACCAATGGGAGGGTGAGGAAGGGACCAATGGGAGAGTGAGGAGAGGGCCAACGGGAAGGCGGGGCAAAGCGTTGGGTCAGTGCAAGGTAGGAGTGCGGTGGGGAAGACAGACGAGCACTGCCGCTGATTGAGAAACACTGAAGCAGGGACCCGAGTCCTTGGCAAATGTCACGGTCCCCATAAGCACCTAGTTTGGGTGCATGTGTGTTTGTGTGTCATGGTGGGGGAGTGGGGGAGTGGGGGGGGCTGGGGGGGGGGGCAGCAGGGGCAGGGGATCAAGCAGAGGAGTGCAACAACAGTTTGGGGGTCATCCGGGGGTTCCGGGGGGGGGGGAAGCTCCACTCGCGCGAAAAATCAGCCGGCCGTAAAGAGATGAAGACAAGGATGACAGGGAGGGGAGACGAGGAGAAAGAGGCCTCTTAATAGTGGTGAAATGCAGTGCGGGCCCAGCCAGTCGGGCCGGTCAGCGAGCCGTCCGACCCACCCATCGGCGGCGAGCCAGTGAACAGGCCGGCCTGCCGGTGGCCTCAGGAGGCGGGAAGCTCCACGGTGATGAACTGCTTGAGGCGCTCCAGGTACTGGGCGTAGAGCTCGATGTCGTTGTGGCCCGCGCCCTCCACCCAGAGGGGCTCCACGGCGCGCGGGCAGCGCTCGTACATGGCCAGGCCGTGGGAGAAGTCGATGACCTCGTCCTCCGTGCCGTGGATGACCAGCACCGGGGACGCCACCTTGGACACCTTGTCGATGCTGGGTGGTAGGGAGAAAGAGAGAGGAGGGCTGGAAGTTAGGTCTCGCTCTCAATGGATTAAAAATAAACCGTTATTCAAAAGGAATAGGGGTTGAGTTCCGCTGTTCTGCAATATGGTAACAATGCAGCTATATTTGTAGGGGCATATTATGCAACAAGAGAAATCACATCAAGCTAGACAACGTGATTGGTTGAAAAGTATTCATAGGGCATAGGTCTCACCCTCTTTCTGACACTGTCGGATACTGGTTTTAATTGCCACAAGTTTGTCCAGAACTTTCCTCCAAAACCCAAAGGCACAAAATGTATGTACTGGAACTATTTTGCAGTACACATCGCCCTGTGGAAAGAGTTGACCCTTGGTGGGTCATTGCCGACCCAAGAGGCTCAGTGGGACCCATTGCAATGCATTATGGGAGACAATGGCGGTGTAGGGCATGAGGGGGAAAAAAATCTTGTTTATGTTTTGGTCATTTGATGGGGATGCTGGCGGTAAGCGAAATATGACCGTTGACCTTCATGCCACAAGGAACCTACGATAGCAAGGCCAATGCTAGTGCTGTACAATTTGAAAGGGTTAGGTTGCTTCTCATTGGTTCCCTGCAGGAGGGATATACCAATCAGCATCTCATTAGGGCAAAGCAGACATGAAATTAAAATGTACTTACGAATTTTTACAATTTGATGACTTATTTAATAAAAAGTTAAACATCTGGTTAGTGAAAGACGGGAAGTCTCTGAAGTCACAAAATACAAAAAGGTAGTGTCCTTTGAATGAACTTTATAAGCGATTGCTAAAACAATTTAGTCCTTTACCCCAAGTTGAAGGATATTTTAGGACAAACATTAACAAGCCTATTATTCCTTTGTGTCCAGCAATTCGTTAAACGCTGCCACAATGACACCATTTCGTGTTTCGGGCAGGTTCATTTAATGAGTGCCTTTCAAGGGTTAGACAGAGTGTTTGGACATGGCCGCGGTTATCTGCTGACAATGGCTCGCACACAGTGCGCGCTGTCGTTTACACAACAAGGGCTGCTGTACACAGAAACCCAGGAAGCCATTTACCACAGTCCCCACACCACATCATTGTCCGGCCGTCGCCAGAGATAGCCACCCGCTCTGGTCAACAGATTGCCATCTAACCGCAGACAATGTGGAGACTGGAGGTGTGAGCGAAGGCCTATGTCCAAAACGCATAGGCGAGGAAATGGGTACTCGCACGGCTTTGAATGGGCTTAATGACTATGAAGCCTCCCTAACAGACTCTGTGGGGAGAAGCCGGCGTTCTTTTCTCTGTGATCCTTTGGTCCCCGCTCTGCATGCTAATTGTTTGGCTAATCGCAGCGGCCCATAACTAAGTGTAGCGAGGGTTGAGCACCGCCACTGCCCCTGCTATTCAGATGGAGGTTAGCTGGAAGATTAGCACAAGGGAAATCATCGCAGGCTAATTACTTTCCAGATGGGATAAAACTATTATCCCATTCGGGGGGGGGGGCAGTGGGGACATGCAAAAAGGGAAAGGGACATGCAAAAAGGGAAAGGGACATACATGCGCACACACAGGCAAATAACTTCAGCAGACAACCAACTGCAACTAACTGTGTGAGGCTCATGAATGCACTTTCCCACATACTTTGTGGAGGCACTGGTAACTTCCCTCACCTTTGCGACCAATTCCCAAACCTTTTGCACAATCAATTAATATTCCAGTCCATGCCACAGTGTAGGATGGGATATCCTACAGAGGCAGGCAACTCATTAAAAATTAACACTGCCTGACCGTTCATTCACAATTCACTCACACCCAGACGAGTCGCTAGGGTGGAGTGATATTTTCTCCCTAAGCCCGGGATGACAATGATAAGCCACCTCAACAGCTGGGATCCTGAGAGCTGCTAAAAGGCCAGGGACGCCAAGGTGTGACGGGCTTAAAACTACCAGTGGATGAATGGTCATGATTCTGGAGGCTCGCACCTCTTCCCATGACTCTGGAGCCCATCATTAAAAGTACAAACACCAAAGCATACAGCTTGTGGTGCCGTGCATCCGAGTCCTCACCTCCAACAGCAGGTCCACCTAGTTTCGGACCACACGCAAGGATTTTAAATATGCCATTAGGTTTAAGAGGGTCCTCAATTTTGTTTTAATTAGCAATCCAAAAACCAATAGTGTCAGACATGGAAATAAATGTGTTTATTTCAAACATTTTGCAGATTCTTTCTCTACCACATCTGAGATGGGAGGTGTTCACTGCCCGTACTGGCAATTTCAAAAACAGCATGATGATGAATATAATTGTGTTTTTTCATATTTGCTTGGTTTTTATCCACAATTTTGTGGACGTTTTCATTCAACTACCTTTTTCTCTTTTGGACGTCATTTGCTTTATATTTTGATAATAAATAATTGTTTGTGTCAAAATAGAACAAGGAATAATAAAATGTTCCCAGGGCTAGACGATATGGCCAGAATTTATATCCCAGGAAGTTTTTTATATTGAGCGATATAAATTCTCACAATATACATTAAATAATATTGCTTGAATTACAGTTTTAAGAGTATTTTTAGGTCAGAACCCTGAAGAAACTAGAAGGTTACTTTTTTGCAGAATATGCAATTATTTATTATCAGAACCAGTGGCGTTATATAAAACTGAATAAATAAAAAACAAACAACTGCTGTGATTCCCATCACATCAAATAGCTTGTTTCAAACGTCTCAAACATTTTAGAAGTAGTATACTGAACAATCGTTTAATTTAAGAAATATGTAAGAGAGTTGAGGGAGTGATGTTCGAGAAGAACATCTTTGCTCAGGCAGCGTGTACTTGGCATCCATGACACTCATTAGCTGCTTGAAGCCCTGATTTCCACTTATGGGCATCATGTCATTAGCGATACAGTTCTCAAATTACACTGGTTCTTTTTTTTTCTTATTGCTTCGATTTATATTTGTAAAGGGGGTAATAGCTGAGAAAGCTGACTCATTTGTAAACTTTTGACTAGCAGTAGGGCTGGGCTGTCCGCGAAATGTGAACCCAGAGGGCGCCGTTACAGATTTTCTGCACCTTACGATGGGTAACCGAATACGGTGCAACAGCGGCACTCCGAGTACTGGAATTACCATATCGGGATTTTTGAGCTTGTTTGGGAGGCATTGCAAGTCATCCCGCACTGACGTAGCCTATATATATAAAAAGGTATCACAGTTATCGTGTCAGATATTATCTCAATAGATCTTGATATTGATTTATCTTCAAGCCCTTCATGTTCCTTTTGTGCTTTAGGCTAAATTCATGCAAAGGATTGGCCAAGTACAATCTTGCCTTTGGTCTGAACCCCAACATACATTCTCAGCCTGTATGGTGACCCACCATAGGAAACCTGTCCTGCAGCTGTCGTTCCCACTTTATTTCAAACTCGACCAACCCTTGAAGCCTCGAGGCCCTTCTGAGAGGGATTGTGAACCAAGTCAAGTTCTGGATGGGGTTCTTGTTGGTAGGGCTGACCATGTTGAAGTCGAGCTGTGGTTCATTAAAAAAAAAAGAAGAAAAAACGTCACATAGACTGAGAAAGCGGGAGTGAGCCGGGAGATGGTGAGGGAGCAAACGAGGGCCTGGCTGGGATCCCCCGTCGGGCTTCATCCCAACTACAATGTAATCACCAACACGTGATGACTTGTGATGAAAAGCCCCACGCCGACAGCCCTCTCCTGCTCAGTGTGCGTCTCTTCCACCTGGGGCCATCATCTCGGCGCCTCCGACTTCTGATAGAAGCTGCTGCACCTCACTCCCACTTCTCTAATTATTCTACGCCCGCGGCGCACCTCCTGCCTGGTATTCATCAGAAAGAGAGGAGGCCATGATTGGAGCCGTTCACTGATGGCTTTTTTTTCTCCCAAGCCGTCTAATTGCCTGCAGAAGACCTGCGGCCCTTCTAAGGGTAACCTGCGAGACACAATGCTTTGGTCCTAGAACATTTAGGTCGGGGAGTCTGTCTGATCACCGGTTGGGCTCGCACATCAGAATGCATCGGGAGACTCTTTGTAAGCGACGCTGACGCTGCTCTGTAAATTCCTGAAATAGATATGAATATAGTGTTAAGCAGGCTAATGAAACTTTGTTTTGCTGTGTCTTAGATGGGGGCACTTCCAAACAACAATGTCTCCTCATGACTAAATAAAATAATTACTACAACCATATTATGGTTCCTATGCTAATAAGCTCACAAAATGGCAGCCGTCATTGTGATGCGATGTACAAAGCCCTATTATTGAAAATAAATCAAGTTGTCAAGAATAGGTATTGGGCTGAATATTTTAAAGGTTATTTACTGTTGAATAATTAAAAAGATTTACGCATGCGAGCCCGAAGAAAAATATCAATCTAGCGTCAGTGACAAACCAAAAATACCCCCAATTTGCAACCCAAAATAAAAACGCACACATCCCTGCCAACCGAAGATGCCTCTTTTCAAAGATTTGTTGGGTTAAAAGAGCCGCCGGGGTGCCAGTAGAGTCGAGAAGCAGACTTAACGGTGCCAAGTACATTTACATATCCACCTGTTGTTGAAGTATGCACATTAGAGACTTATTGAATGTTGAAAATACAACTAAGTCAATATGCAGGTAAAGGTTTTCTTGATAAACCCATCAGAGACCAAACTATCTATCTACATCTCTTTATATTCATGAATACATGGGCGTCATGTATGAATACACGCAGAGGACAGTTTCAGAAGGGGTTTCACTGCCTCGGAAGACTTAATTTGACATGGTTGGACTAGCTTGACGAGCTAATGGGGGATCTTAAAAGGACTCTAGGTGGGAAACGGTGCATGTGCATATGACCCTGCGATCAAAGCCTTAAAAACCAATACTTTGGTTTGAAAGCACATGAATTACCATTACATTTCTTATTTTATAAATGTAGTCATTCAGCAGGCAGCTCAGATCTAAAACGACGAGGGGTAGGGTTAAGGTATCCTATGTGTTAGATAGACGCATAAAAATAGACATTGGACAAACGGAACCTTTTGGTTTCGAGCCAAGCACCAAAACCTCTACGACTATACAACCATAGATTGAAGGGCCCCTTGTTTTACCATCAGATGTGAATGAGACCAGCCATTTCAAAATATTCCCCTTCCTGTGACATTGACATCACAGGTTTATGTCACATAAACCTGTGATTTAAATGTCACAGGAAGGAGAATATCCATATATCTAGGTGGAGAGATAAAAAAATGTGTCCACCTAGATATATGGATAGATAAGTCTACCAAGTGGTAAATTCAACTGGGTAAGCTGATCTACCCATCGTACATTTAGATAGAAGCATGTGATTAGGGATGCAGCGATACAACATTTTCACATTCAACACACGCTATTAAACCGTCATGGTTTGGTAACCGTGAAGGCTTAGCCACATGGAGTTCCTGGTCTCATTCGCAAACATTGGACAATGCTGCACAATGAGGAAAATTAAACAAACAGAAAATTGCTGGCCCAACATGCAGACTGAAGACGGAAAGAAAATTAAGTTTCAACAGCGATGCACCAGCTTGTAGGACGGGCGTCACCTGCTGTCACGAGAGAGAGATTCATTTTTGAGGGGGGGGGCGACAGAGTTGAAGCTTTGCATCTGCCCAAAAAGCGCCTGTTGCCATCAGTGTGGGAGTATTTCAGATACACAGATTGACATGGGGGCTGTTCAAGAAGACCAATATCAAATCTGTTAAAAAAAAAGTATGAAAAAAAGTTATTGCTATGGGTGCTTTTACACCAGACACGTAGCAAATAATCTATGCCAAAATCAGTATATTCTTATATAATCAGGCCGGTGAAGAATACTGATGGATTACTCAACCTAAATAGCCTTGTGAAGACAAGCTTAGAGTGTCCTTTGACCAAAATATCCAGTGTATTTAGGGGATTCAATTATACTGGCGATTTACTTTTTAATCCTAGTGTAAAATAGTGTAGGGAATTGCTGTTTACCAATGAGGGAGATTATGATAAGGGGGTGTGTTTTGGGGATGTTAATTTTTGAGGTGGCTTCGCTGTTTAATAACTAAAATTAGGATATCACTCTCCTCGAAAGTTAGTAACCTAAAGGAAACTGTTGCGATACAACTGCATTGTGGGAAGTGAAAATAGGTTGATTTTGATAACATTAAAAGGTTCATGTTATCAAAGCATGCCCGGGCTGTTATCTATATTCACGCCCCATAGTGCGGATGCATAGTGGGGTAAAGTTGCTTGTAGCACAGACCGCTAGATAGACATTAGGAACTTGTAGACTTCCAGCACTATACCCTGGGATCTAATTAAGTGATTAATATCAGCTGCATAAGACATGTTCTCAATTCCATTCTTTCATGTTTTACAAAAACTGAACACAAATACAAAAAAATATTTGGAAATAAAAAAAAGAATGGAAATATTGTGTAGAAAAAATACAATAGAACCGCTAATAAAAAAAATGCTGAAGTGATTTTGTACATTTAATTCTGAAATAAATCCATGTATCAGAATCGTCAAAACGCGTTTTTTCCGAAGACTATCACACAATCTTAATCTATAATCGTTGCAGCCCTACTTCTGATGTCAGTGTCACAGCGCAAAAGAGTTTGAGAGTGCTCCTAATGGCTGGTCCAATGATGGTAAAACAGCTGCCCTAGTGTCAAAACCATACAAAGACCTCTCCGTTCGAATTGGAAGGCCGTCCCTTCCCTCCCGTTGTGTGTGGGCGTTTGCGAGTCCTTACCTGGGGAAGGCGTCGAAGCAGTAGGTTTTGCGCGTGTCGGGGAATGCCACCCGCAGGCCGGACATGAGCGGGGAGTGCAGGATGACGGCGGCCACCTCGTAGCGAGCCGCCAGGTCCACGGTGGGCACGGTGCCGATGCTCTGCCCATACAGGATGATGTTCTCCGGGGTCACGCCATACCTGGAGAGGGGGGAGGTAGGTGGGGAGATGGGTTGATTATGATCTCGAAAAAGGGCAGATTGCGCGGAAAGGTACACCCTCAGGGGGGGAAGGTCTTGAGAGACAGTGTCGGGCACGGCGTTCGCTGTGTGGAAGTTTCTTCAAAGAACATCTTATAAACACTGACGGATTAAAAACAATAAAACAATGAGGGGTATCCTTCCAGTAAGACTGGCGCCACAAAAGGTGAGATGCATGACCCCCGGACTAGACCAATGATTAATGATGTAATATCTTATTAATCTATCTAAATGGTCGGGGGGGGGATTTTGATTAAAATATTACATCACCCGGATGAGGGGCAATATGAAAGGCAAACAAAAGGGGAGAGGGAGAGTAAAACCAGGCCGAGGATGACAGGAGAGCCAGACGGAGTCAAAGAAGGACAGAAAGGGGGGAAGAGACGTCTCCTGTTATTTATAGGTCGTGTGTCAGACGGCGCGCTGCTCCACGAGCCCTCCAGCACCGCGCGGCGGCGGCGCGGCAGACAGAGAGTTATGTCAATATGGGAGTCTGATGAGGAATATGGGCCGGATAAAGGCATGTCTCCAATCTCAGCCCCATCAAATTGCTCCACGGTAAGAGATCACCGACACTTATAAAACTGTCAGACCGGACGGAAGGCAGGTGGGGCATGGCTGCAGGGAGGGGGGCAATGGGGCTCATAGTCCCTGTGCAGCATGCAAACTTAACCCCCCCAACCCCCATTTCTTCTTGATGAGCGGATGATGAAATCTCCGGCTGTGACAGCTGGAAGACTCTTGACTTTTAGACACCAACACAAAAGATCTCCGCAGTCACCCGTGCACTATAAAAGCCTGCTAAGAAGGATGAAGGATGAAGGAGAGAGTGAATGGAGATGATAGAGCAAACACACACACGCACGACAGGGAGTAGCCTGACACGAGGTGAAGCGGTAGTAAATCTGACACAAAGCAGGAGGCCAGCAGGAAACCACGTTAGAAAAGAGCTTAAGAGAGGTGTTTGGAGCTGCAGGACGGAATGTACCTTTGGCTGACACTCACAAGGTGCAGAAACTCAACTCTGAGAGACGATCACGTCTATGATATTCGGTTGGTCTTCAGACATTCCCTTCCTCCACTCCCGAGTGGATGCATTTAATGTGGGCCAGTGTTTAAAAGCCGATTGTCTGTATGCATCGGATTGGATCTAAATCAGCTCAATTGTGATTGATTGATTGATTAGGCTTCATGGGAGTTTCGTCAGATGGGCTGCTACTACAAACAGCCGAGTTGGGGGTAACCTGCTGGCACCAAGCTGTCATTTGGCAATCAAACCTCCACCTTTGTTATCTTTTACGGGCGGTACATAAAACAAACGCAAGTTAATTATCTGGCAGAACAGAGTGCTCCCGTATGGCAATGTGGGAGCAGTAACAGGATTGCAAGGCCTCAGACCATAAACACAAAGCAAACAACAAAATAGGGACCGTCACTTGAAAGCACGGATAGAAGACAGGAGCCTGAGAGAAAAGACCGGTCTAGGCCAGCCCCATGTCAATTTCTTAAGCGACAAGCCATTTGACTAGTGCACGTTATTTCAAGGCAACCTTCGGGCTACATGAAAATCCCATCAGAAGAGCCAATCCTAAAGAGTGCTGAAAAGACCGGCAGTACTTCAAAAGCCCAAAGTAAGTTCATGGGTAAAGCTACCCTCTTAAATGGCAACCACTTCTCTGGAAATGTACAATTGTTGTAAAATGAGTGCCAATGTTTTCTGTAATTTAATTTACTGTAATAGAGCTATATTCAAGGTTCCCTGACTATACCTCACAATACAAAAACGGGACTGCAGGCAAAGCAGAGAGCACTCAAGCGTAATGACGGGACCTTGTGGGAACGGACAGGCCATTACAGAGGAGTACAGAACCAGATATGATAAAGGTCACCACTGGGCACTCCATCAACTAGGTTAGAAAGGGACAGTTAGCCGTCAGGGTTTTAAGTTTCGATGTTCAAACCTGGTGTGCTTCAATGGCTAATTAGAAACCTACATGCACATCGCGGGACTCAAACACAGGTACCCTACACCACACACACACACCCCCAAACCAAACGCCTAATATATCTATTAGTTCAACTAGGCCAAACACACCTAATGACATACTAATGACCGTCTACTCTGGGGTGGTTATCAGTGGATCGAACAACAGTTTCTTTCGTTTAGAGATGTATTGCACATAGTAATGGCCATGGATGTTACTTCCCTAGCAGTTCAAATGATGGCCTTGTTCATTTCGCATACAAATATTGCTCCATGTTTTGCATTTCAAGTGCAAAACATCACTCTCTCCCCCCCTTTTCTTTTTCTCTTAATTACTAGTTCACACCTGCTAGCAATTAATGTTAATCAATTTCAACTGGAGACATTCATTCACTCATTACATACCCGTCCCTGCCGCTTTGGGAAATCTTTTTTGTCAGGCTACATGGATAGACCAAAAAGGTGAAAGAAATGGAACAGAGTTCAGAAGAAATGAAGAATCTAAGATGGAAAGTGCAGAAAACGGATGAATCTGTTGGTTTGACTGCAGACTCAGCTGGAGGAAGTGGGGGTTTTCTTGTATTTTCATTGAGCCAGGAGGAGCTGGCTGTGCTTTAATAATGGCACCCAGAGTTCAGTTTGAGCCCTTTTTTTTCTGCCGGATAGCACAGTGTTTACATGTGGGGCACGTTTCCAAGGTCTGGCCATGCGATCTGGTGGTTAAACCTTCCACTTTAGAATGGCCAGGCCACGTCTCTTTTCGTCCCCCTCAGAAACCAAAATGCTAATATAGAATATTTTATATTTTTACAGAATCAACCTCAATATTTTTTAACTGCTTTATTTTAAATCATTATAGTCCAGTACAGTGGTTAGGGTGTTTGACTCCGAGCCGTGTTCTGTGTTCAACTCCAATGTTCATAATCTACCGGTGTCCTTGAAGGTTGACTCACCAATTACTCCTGAAAATAAATTAAAATTGTCCTAAAAATTTAGTGCATGAGTGTAACTGGGCAATGAGTTCAAAAAGGAAGGTTCAAAGAATATTAAACTCCATAATGATGGTGAAACACACACACACACACACACACACACACACACACACACACACACACACACACACACACACACACACACACACACACACACACACACACACACACACACACACACACACACACACACACACACACACACACACACACACACACTTTTGCTCAAGAGTCTGAAATAAAACATGTTCCATTTGTACAAAACAAGGCAATTTCCTTGCACTGGATTAATCTAGGAGCCAAGCTTTGAAACCTGATGCCGGAACGACATTACCGTATTCCTATTCCAAATGAGTGGAGAGAGAAACAGAGCTCAGTGAAAACACTTGTGACTGAATGGAAAGCTACTGTGAGGGAGAGAGAAAAATCGAGAGAAAGAGAGGGTGAGACACATTGAGAGAGTACTGCCTTGGTTCCGAATGCAGGCTCTCTGACCAGCGTGAAGCAGCCCGTCCAAATATCCCATGGCGAGCCTCCTTGGAAATATTGTTCGAGTGCCACGACAAGCATGGCCAAACCACGGGGTCAATGTAGAGCCGACTTCAAACACAGGTAATATAGGACGTCTTTGTCTTCCAGGTGTGGAAAATCCATCAATTGAATTGGCAACGAACCTGCGTTCAGTGTCACCCAGACTTGACACGGAAGACAGTTTCCTTTGGCAATTGAATGATAGGTACTGGCAGGAGGAAATAATGATAACAAATTAGGTGTTATGAATCCTTGAGTAAAAACACAGGTCTCCCGTTAAGCGAACCATCGGACGTTTTGTCCAAACTTTTTTTTTAATTCACGCCTTTAATACTTTGGCAGGCGATTTGTCCCCAGATCAATGTTACATTTGACTACCATTGAATCTAATAATTTTATTCATTTCATGTAGCCCATTAAAGACTGTAGGGCTATGAAATATTTGATAGAGGCTGAACATTCCCCGTCTTCTGCCATTCTTTTCATCTGTTGATGTCATGGTGTGAAGATGACCTCATGAGCAGTGCCAAAACACATTGGATAAAAAGGGAATCGCACAACAACAACAACAACAACAACAAAACATCAAATACACAGTGCAACTGGACAGCGGCTCGACTTGACCAGGTTCAACAACATACCTTTGCGCTTGCTCTGGAAAGGCCGTTAAAAACAATGATAAATGAGGTGGAAACCACCAAAACGCACAAGAGATTAAGAGAAGGTCTCTAAATAGGAATTACCAGCCTGGCTGACATCCCAGCGAGGGAAAGCCATGCCTGTACACAAGTCTGGGAATTGGGGATGACTGATGTGGTATTCCGCTCCAGAACAGCCACCCACCCAAATGAAAATGCTACAGCTGGATAGGATTATAACTGGTCATAGCAGACAAGAGAGTTTTGCATGTCAGATTAGTAAACCCCATTCTCCCAATTATTTCCGGTAATAACCAAATCCCTCCTGTATGTGACTTTGTCATTGCATCCTACTCTATAGGGGCATTAGAGGAGGGGCAAATTAATTTAATTTGATTGATAAAGCTGAGCCATTTGCCAATTCATAATTTCCTAAAATGTAATTAAGTCTGTACAAAGCCAAGTGGCAAAAGATTACCATTAGCATAAATGCTGGGCCTCAATTAGGCAGACATCGCACAAACTGGGCGAACTTTTAATTGTATTCCGGGCATGCAAAGTGAATATGAGCAATGACCTCGTCGACAGTGCACCTGTGCCCGTGCGGCGCCAGGGGCTATCCCGTGAGGGAATAGGCACCGGGTGGATGATCTGATCTCCATCCATGAGGACAGCATGCCTAATTGTGTAATCTCTCAAAAGGATGGAGATTGAAGTGGAGATTGTCTCGGGGTAAGTTAAACCGAGGCTCACTGTTCGCTTTATCAGACAGGACGAACGGTGACAGCCAATCGATGTGATGAAGTGGCCCCAAATTCACCTCCTGGTCCTAGTGCTGAGCTTCTGCGGTGACATTTAAATTCAGCTTACCCCGTGTTCCCGGCTCTATGGAGGAATAAGAAATCATGAGCGCACGGTTCTCGAACGCCTCTAAAGCCACAGGCTAATTAATTCACTGGTATGACAACCGTGTCACGTTTGTATTGATGCCCCAATAAGAGCTATGCTCTGCTGATATTTCTCTTTCCAAATAATTGTAGTACGTGTTGGTCATGTTAAGTGAGTTTGTACCATTTGTTTTCATTTTCTGGTGTCTGATGAAGGTCAACCAAGACGCAAACAATGCTTTGTTTAGCAAAGAAAACATTACAATGGATCAGGTCACGATAGTACGATCTAAAACGTTACACCGTGTTCGATAGCATTCGAATAAATATACAAATGCATCACCGACGAATCCTTGTTATGGTACTGAAAAACTAAACCAGTCGTTTGCACAAACACAGATCTATATCAGTAAAGTGTCTGCTGCTTTGGTCGTGCAAACATAGGTTTCTAGACGATACCTCCAAGGCGGAGTAATGACTTGAGTTCCTACAGCTTGGCAATCAAATGAGTGTTTAAGGGCACTGCCTTAATGATTATCCACCAAATGTAATTAAAAAGATATTGAATAAACATAAACCTTCTCCACAGGCACTTGGACCCCCGTAAAAAGAGCGGAATGATTAACATGGTTTTCACGGACGGGAAAGCAGCGTTCTAGTGCATCAGTTCGATTTTTAAAAGGGTTATTCTTGAGCTGGGTGGGAGGAGATGTATGCAGAGCATCTGTCAAATTAAATTTGAAACTGGGAATGCATGGAATGATAAAAGATACAAGTCTGCTTGACACAATCAGAAACCTCAGCATTAATCACACTTGGACAAGATGGTTACACTAACCAAAGTTTAATCAGACCGAAGCCTGGACCTAACCAGAGCCAGGATTACATGCCGTGACAGTTCACTTCACAATTTTCGATTAATTAATGTAGCATTTCTTTCTAACCATGAATAAAACTACACGTTAATAGGGAGAGGTTGTCGACATCCTTGAAGAAGATGTCCTCCTGAATGTCTATAGATAGGTGGCAAAGATCCGGAATGGAACGCAGACCCTTTCAGCTAAAGATAAACATCCTAGCCATCACGCTATCTTGCCCATTTAAAAGGAGAGAAACCATGCCGAATAAGAGACTGTGGTAAAACCCCTCAAAATGATCCCGGAGGCAATGTGGGAGAGAAATAGAAACTGACAAAACGTCTTTTTTGTTCTGCTACTGTATGATCTAACGTTTATTTGAAGGTGGCATCAGCAACAAAGGAACTGCGGGAATCTCTTGAGGTAAACCTGGTAGGTTGGCAAAATAAAATCTAAACCCGGACCACTTTTTGTACAGACGGCAGAAACCGAGGAAAGTGGACTAGTTCTCCACAGGCCAACGTACACTTCTGTTTCAGTCTTTGGTACCAATTATAAAAGATCCTTCCTAATGTTAATCTCACATTTTTTATTTCAGGCAGTAAAGTATGTCAGCTGGCTGTTTGAATGCAAAATTAGAAGGATTAAATAGAGCAAATAGAAAAAGGGATATAATGGCTGCGATAAGGGGATTGTGAAGTCCATTGTACTGCACTGAAGTGCTTCTTCGTGAACTCGTTTGGGGAGATACTTTGCAAGGACACATTTTTCTTGAGGGTCGTTAATCAATTGCGGCCATAAATAAAGCGGTCAGCAGCAATAGACACTGCAGGTTTAGCATTATCACACCTGTGAGTGTCTGCACTCCCCACTTCATTACAACTGGTGCTGGTGCGACTCTTGTAAAAAGAAAAAAGGCCATTTGAGTGGCCTTGCTGCCACCACGTTCGGCCGCTCTCATTAACACCTAGTTAACGAGGGAGGTTGTTAATGATGTCTCATTAACATCCATGTTTGTTTTTCCACACCATTATCTGTACACAGTCTAGAGACGGGATTGTATGAAAAACCGGTTGGAGGTTACAAAGATTCTGAGATGCTTGATATAGCCTGTGTGAAACCATCCTCAAACTATCAGAAGCTCCTAAAGTGGTCACTAAAAGGTGAATTATACTTATGGCATTGGTACGAGTTTGGCAGGGCTGTACAGCGAGACCATATTGCTTGCATATGCAAGTAAGAGATCCCTTGTGCGAGCAGCGCATCGAGTAGAATTTATCCTTTTTAATTTTAATAAAAATGACATATTGCCAGTTTTCACACATAGCCTCACCAAGGAAATAGCTGCAACATCCCACTTCACACATTGCAGTAGAAGTTGAGTGTAGTTCATTTACCGCGTTCGCGACCAAAGCTTTCAGACGAAACTGCTTCCAACTGGCGACTGCTTGCAAAGAATCCCAAGACAACGTTGTGAAACTGAATCTTTGACGTCGTTGCTCCAAGCCGTATGTGAGTGTTGAAGTGGCAGAGACCGGGGGCCTACGTTAATATTATGCCAGGGGAAGTGCCCTGGCTGGTAGGTCCCAAAACAAAAGACTAACTCCAAGGAGTGTGTGTGTGTGTGTATAAACAAAAGAAAAGAAAGTGAGTGTGTGTGTGAGAGAGCGAGAGTGAGAGTGAGAGTGAGAGTGAGAGAGAGAGAGAGAGAATCGGTTTGTGTGCCGTATGGTCTGCTTTTTTCGAGTGTGCACTTTATTATTAGGTTCTTCATCCTAAATCCCAGGATTGGGTGTTGTGTGAGGGAGGGAGCTTGACCCCTGTGTTAGGGCAGGGATCTGAGGAGGGTCACGGCACAGGGGAGAATGGAAGCACTGAGGCCAGAGCATCGAGAGAGAGAGCATCGAGAGAGAGCATCGAGAGAGCGCATCGAGAGAGAGCATCGAGAGAGCGCATCGAGAGAGCGCATCGAGAGAGCGCATCGAGAGAGAGCATCGAGAGAGCGCATCGAGAGAGAGCATCGAGAGAGCGCGAGCGCATCGAGAGAGAGCATCGAGAGAGAGCATCGAGAGAGAGAGCGAGCGCATCGAGAGAGAGCATCGAGAGAGAGATCGAGAGAGAGAGCGCATCGCAGAGAGCGCATCGAGAGAGAGAGCGCATCGAGAGAGAGCGCATCGAGAGAGAGAGCATCGAGAGAGAGCGCGAGCGCATCGAGAGAGAGCGAGAGCGAGAGCGAGAGCGAGAGCGAGAGCGAGAGAGTTAATTATTGAGAACGCTTTGCTTCTGGGCAACTGGTGAGAAACTAAATATTAGCACTGGGATTTTTCGCTTGTTACCATTTAGTTATTCCCCCCTTTTAAAATAAGTACCTATGATGTCAAACACAAGCAGGAATGTTGCGTGATGTAAAAGGTTAAAATGCACAAGTTAATAGGGTTAGGTAGATGCCAAGGCATTTGTTCTGTTCCCTGTCCATCAGTGTTAAAAACTGGAACTGTAGGGGGTCTTGGGAGAAGCTGGTCAAATCTTCAAACAGATATTCACACTCCATAACAGTGATATGACACGAACAAAAGACACAATCATCAGTATGAGCCCCGTGTCTGGCGGCGTGTAACTGCCCAGGAGAAAGGGCTTCCAACCAAAGCCACCACGCAGCAGCACTCCTCTCTATAAAGCCATCATTTGGTCAATATCTACACCATCTGAAATTACAAAGTACCTTGCCCTTAAATAAATGCAATTCAATTAGCTAGGTCACGTTTTAAATGTTCCCAAATGGGTATAGCATTACAACCACTGTCTATAAGTGTATCCTGCAAGCTCTGCAACAGTAAAAAGAGTATAAAATAAAAAATCTATTAAAATGGCCTGACCAGTTGAGCTCCATTGTGGCTGTAACATAGAAGACTGTAGAATAGAGGTTAAACTATTTTAGCATAGACTGCTTATATAACAGATTAAACTGACTGATTCAGTTAAACCTGCATTACATTACAGATAACACCCTGTAAAACGCAATTTGGACAGCCAGTGAGCAAATCAATGTGTTGCGCACATGTCTATAATGAAAGACAATTTCCCCACAATTTTGCATTAGCTTGGTGGCTGGCACTTCGTAGCAAGCAAGCTCAATGTTTAAATGTGTAAATAAATTTGTTATTCGCTACTGGATACCTCTCGTTATCGTGCATTTCCCTGGAAGTTGGGGGGTAAAGGGCATATGACCCCATTGACATGTGACCAAATGTAACGGGCAGTTACCATGAATAAAAGTTGTATCTACAGCTTCCTCTGGGTTTGAACATTGTTGAAAACAACTGGGATAGGTAAACAACATAAAACATAAGTTTTAGATATTTAAATGGGGAAATATTACATATCATACCGTTAAACTGATTTTCGATATGTATATTTGTGGAAACTATTGCTGGAATTTACAAAAAATTAATGTGCAAACAATTTAGCATTATCATGGGAGAAAAAGGGTGTGTCCAGGAAGTGGCAGTACAGAGTTTATTTCCTCCTTTCAGACTTGACTGAATCAGAGAGGCAAGGTGTGTTCCTAGAAACATTACCCTGAAAGGAAAATAACGATAAGTCTATAAAAAAAAAATCCTGTTGACACATTTTCATGGCAGCCCTCCTTGGCTCTGAAATGTTGCATGGTGGCCGAGGGCCACTCGGCTATCGTTTAGGGAGAACTCTGAACTTATATGCATACATTTATTTTGACCAGTATAGAAAAACGGCTTCTCCAACAAGTTACTACGCAAACTTCTGCATCCACTGCCTGCGCTAAATCACAGCAGAATACAAGTCAGTGTTTACCACATACATGCATGCATGAGCTACATAGCTTTGCATAGTTAGTGGTTATCCAAAACAAACTGTTAGCAGAACCACCATCACAACGAAAAACCATGGCAGGCCGCAGAAAAAACAGCATGTAGCTAAGCAGAAGGCCTGTGGTAGCTAGCTAGTGAGTTGAACCAGCCGCCAAAAATAAATAAATAATAAGTATACTGAGGAATCACCCGTCATACAGACCACCAGAAAGAGAGGTAAAGCTTACCAGAAGGAGTCCAGAAAAGGCTGGACAGTCTAGAATCCAGGATTAAAAAATAAGGGGTGCCGGGCACAGCAGACCATTTAATAGTCACATCAGGTAAAAAACAACTTGAATGATCAAACAAAACAAAAATCACTTGCATGGGCAAGTGATTTTAGTTAGTTTGATCATTCAACACAATGCTGCACTTTTTTTTACACCGGCTCGATTTGGACAGTGAGTCAAGTCGTTTTTACCTGACGTTACTATTAAATGGTCCGCTGTGGCCAGGCACCCCTTCGTGTTTACTTCACTTAAAAAAAAAAAAAATGTGAAGAGGTTTGGCTGAAGTACAAATAGTCTTGGGGTCACTGTGTCAGACCCAACTGGAACTTACAATGATATTGAATCAAAAGTGTGTTCGCATTTTGGAAAGACATTATCCAGGTGCAGTTTCAGCAACTAGCCACACATTTAGGTTAAACAATCCTAGTCAGACATTATGGCAGTGACGCAGCAGATAAATCGAATTAACTGATCTAAACAAAAGAGCAACAGTCAATGCAATTACACTCAAGTTCCAAACGTGACTAAAATGGTAAAATGTATGAAGTTTCCATCTCAGAATATCAGCTCTGTTTACACCTTTATCAAACTTGTATTGATAGAACTAGGTCCATTAAGTTACTGAAACAGTATCAGATACTGGTGGCTGCCGTTATCAAATATATGACTTTATCAGCCGCATCCTGGGGATTGGAGAAGCAATCTCAGGATGTTACAACCCAAGCAAATGACTCATCTTAGTTTGACTACTTTTGTACTTTTGGTCCTCCATGATGATTTATTTTGTATTAATATAAGCGTTAGTAGCCTGATAACTCCATACGTAGTAGTGTATTGATCACTTATCGTGACATGATCAATGTATTTAGCTTGAAAAACAGTAGTTGAACTCTGATGCTGCAATCAGCGTCCCCATCAGCAGGTGCATATTGCACCACCCCATCCAACTCACTTGTTCCTCAGCACCTGCCACGCTGCCTCGATGTCTGCGTAGAGGTTCTTCTCGGACGGCTTGCCGCTGCTGACCCCGTAGCCCGAGTAGTCGTAGGAGAACACGTTGCAGTTGATCCTGGAGCCCAAGCCGATGTAGAAGCTGCACATCTGCCCCAGGTCCACGGCGTTCCCGTGGGAGAAGAGCAGCGTGTACCTGCTGTTGGGGGCGCAGCGCACAAACATGCAGCCCACCCTGTTGCCCCGGCTGCTCCTCGTGTTGAACACCTCCACGGCGTCCAGCTCGCGTTGGGAGTACTGCCAGTCCGCCCGCTCTGTGAGGTGCAGGCTGGAGGCCCCCTGCGGGTCGGTGTGCACCGAGTAGGTGGGCTCTGGGGGCAGGAAGGCCAGCTTGGCGGCGATGCGGCTGGGGCAAGGCGGGCAGCAGAAGAGCCAGCAGAGCTCGCCAAGAGAAAACACATTCATCCTGGGGCCTTGCTCGGGCATCTAGGCTCCGGGGGACCAGAGACACTGGGTTTGGGTTGGGTTAGCAGCAGAGCAACGTAAGCTTTGGTGAGGTACCGTATGCCCGTACGTGTGGCGGTGGTTAAGAGGCTGTTAGGAGGATTACTGCAGGCAGAGTCTTCAGGCAGCGCAGGGTTGGTAGGTGGCTAACGCGCTAGCCGGCTGCAGGCTGTTAAAACTCCGGCTTCATCTGTATCTCCGAGCGGTTACGCGCCGTCAGAGGTTCGCTGCAAAGCAGGACACATTAATATGTTCGGGCAAGCGATTTTTGGTCGACTTATAATACATCCATAAAGTGTTATTTGCTAAGCGAGCAGGTTTGGTAGCAACACAATGTAAGCGGCCATATCTTAAGACTAAGCCAAATATAGCACATCCGGGGAAACCGGACATCCTGTTGCGCTCCAATAGCATGGTTCAATCCATGTTAATATTTATTTATGTTACCACAAACATTATAATATCAACGATAATAATACTTCGTATCGTGATATTTAATTTCATTTATTTTAAATTTATGTTTTCTTCTCCACCAACTGTGCATCTTCATCGTACTACTACTAATAGGGTCAGCATTATCATCAGCCTCAGCATCACCATCTTCATCATCTTCATCAACATCATCCCAATAATTTCCTCATTGTCTTAAGTCTGTATATTAATAATAAAAAAATATATATATTTTTAATATATGCTTTTAATTGTAGCTTTTAACAAAAAGTTATTGACATGTCCTACTCGAAATGATTTATCTGTACTTTCATAGATCTAAGATAATAAATAAATGGGAGGTATTTTGTGCCCATGGTAAAGGGTGCACAATTCAAGCGCTGGCCGTGTTTGAATTGGTTAACTTGTTTCATTCCCTGCTCCCTATATTAGTTGTTTCCAACATTTTCTCTCTCATGACCGCAACATTGCAAGAGTGTTTATACGGGACCTTTATTATAACCTTTTACAATTTTGGGGTTATTTTTTTATTCAAAATGAGTTACAAAAAATTACCAAATGCATATCAGGTGACGCCAAGTTTTGTCCTGACCAACAGGTTGGTAAAGACTGCCCTACATAGGGAACACTATATATTTTTAGGAGACAAGTATGGCAGGACAATTTTGGAGACTGGAAATCTATCAGCATGCCAGGATTGGTCTCATAGAGAAGAAAACATGAAAAAGAGCTGGTCTCCCATTGGTGATGGCATTAAAGGTAAAGAGGCCATGTTCGTATTTTCACATGTTATGTGCTTCGTGTGATATAATGTATATAAGCTGCTCATTATCCTGAATATATGTGGAAGAATGCCAAATTAATTGATTAATTTAGGCACATTGATTGACTGATTGATTTGAAATCATTATGAATCACATTACAACATTGTAAAAAAAAAGAAAAGGGCCTCCACAGTGTCTTACTTTGAAAATTGTTGTCTCATTTACTCATACAAATAGCCTTCAAACCAAAGGTAATCTCAATTTGGTCTATTGAACAGACAAAGGCATCTGTGTGCCCGAGTATATTAGCACACATCATTAAACCAAACAAGGTTTTCTCTTCCTGATGTGTGCTGCCGTGCATACAGAATAACTAATCTGCACCCATCAGCATTAGAAATGAGTCAAAAGATTTGTGCCGAGTCACCATTGCCTCAAAGCATTATACCTCATTACAATTTGTTGTTTTTTTCATTATGTTGATACGACTCAAAGACAGGACAGGATTGACTTTATTAACTTTTAATCCAGGCTGGGAACGACGAAATAAAACATTTTATGCAACACTATTGTCTCATAGAACACCAACGCACATACCTGAGCAAAACACTGCAAACTCAACCCTCTAGCCAGAGTCACGTTGAGGCTTGTTTACCATGAAAAACATGAAAACCTCTTCCACTGCCACAACCCGGGGATAATGGACACATGTTTCTAAACCACTCATAAAGAGGAAGAGCAAGTGGGGAGGCCGGATTTGCAGGCCTGCTATCTCGACCAGCGAGGAACGCATTGGAGACGCAGGCGAGAGGAGACTCTGTTAGCTTAGCCGCAGCCCTGGAGGAAGTCCGGCTAATGGGACCCATTCTAACAGACTTGGGGAAATATCTTGGAAGGCAAGCTTGGTTACATGAGAAATGGACCTTGCCTTGTCCATTAATCCCATCTGTTTAGCATTTGGGTAAGATAATGTAAAGTTATATTATTTCCCCTTGTATAACTAGAATATTTTGGTCTTGGTGGCTCTGGAAGGGCTCGCGTTTTCGAACATCGCACTGGTTGGATCAAGAGCTTTACAAGGGCACGCTGGGTTATGCAAATGGCTGCTGCTTCAGCCAAGCACTTGGCATTACCCTTCGCTTCCCCCGCCTCCCCCAACTCTCCTGCTTGTGTCAAGACACACTAATGATCACACTTGGTTCCTGCAAAGGGGATTTTTTTTTTATATATATTGAAACAAATGTAGATATCAGATCACGACCTTGACAGACGTCAAACTTCATGAATCTAATTAAAGCAAGCCTCTTACATTGATGCCCAGCAAGTTATTTAAATGTGAAATCTGATATGGATATTGTCCAGCTGCATGCAAATGTTGTGTGCATTTTTTGGAGCGCAGTTATTGCCATCTTCCATCTTATGTGTCGAGTTTGTAGGCAGGAAAAATTGTAATGCAGTAAAATGCTATATATAGGCAATGTTGCTAGTGTGCCAATTGTGCTTAAAGCTGTGCCTGTAGCAACAGCTTTTCCCCTTTCGCAACAGTGGCCAATTTAACCGAATATATGACAAAGGTAGAGTCAAAGGAAGGATTGGCGAGCTGACGTGTCAAAGAAGGTGTCCTCTTGGTCAACGTGTCTCAGAATGTAGTCTGAAAAGCCAGCCATCACAGAGGGCTGGCGGAGAGCTGAAACCAGAGAAGACTCTGAGCCGTTGCATAACTCAGTGGTAAGTGACTGAGGGCGGCCAGAGTTGAGACGGTGTGGAGTTCAGATCTGATGGTGAACGGCTGGCCAGGCCTTCCCTCTCCTGCATGGTCTTTGTTTTACTTTACACATCTCTCTCTATCACCTACCTATCTCTATAGTTTACTATCCTCTGTCTCTTTTATCCTCTCTATCCTCTCTCTAGCTCTCTTTACCTCTTACTCTATTTCTATCCTGTCTTTTTCATGATCTCACCTGATCCTTACTTCCTCGTCCATCTCTCTCCTTTTCCCTCTTTACCCTCAGCCATCTCCTTCTCTCCTCTATCTCCCCCTCTTCCATCTCTCCCTCCTCACCCCTTTCCCCCATCCCCTCTCCCTCAATCTCCCCCCCCCCCTTCCCTCTCTCTCTCCCCCTCCTTTTCCTCTCTTTGTGTAACAGGTCATGGCTTATTTTTGCCTCCAGCCCCAAGGGTTATGAATGATGTGCGTGGTGTGCAGAGAGATGGCTTTGGCTTGCCCTGTCTTGGTATTTAGTCGGGTCTGAGCATTAGCACAGTGCCTAGGGGAACACCCCTATCAGGAGGGTTATATTGTTGCAAGATCATGCACAGCCAAGAAGCGTCCCAGGTTGGATGGAGATCCCAGTGTAACACACAGTGACTGGGTGTTCTCTCCGGGGGTCATGCCAAGGTCACCACAGACAAGTGCAAAACCCCAGGTCAAATATCTTCTTGCAAGAACAGACAGACTTGTTGGCCGGCACATTGCAAAAAAACATTCCAATTGCCAATTCCATCACCGCTTTAAAAAAACAACAACCTTGGATTATTCCAATGTCGACACTTGTTATACCTGAAGTAAATGCTAGCTATGTTAATATGCAATTGACGCAATCGATTGTGAGCCCATTCTAAAACATGAATTTATTAGCAAAACAAAGAGGAGAAACACAATTTTCAGTTTCGTAAAATTATGTATGAGGTCAATTCCATGTCGGCCTCATTCAAAGCAACAGTGCAACCCTCTACGTGGAAATGTTATTTTTATGACTCAGTGTCTTTAAATAATATTCAGAAAGATGTTGTGCCATTGACATCAATAGCAGACACCTGAACATCTGCTAAAAGTCCCTCCATTTCCCAGTGGTTAAGAGATATGTTCTTTATTAAACCTGAGAAAATACAATACACAGAGTTATTTCAGAAATGCTATTTCCTGCTTCACTGGACTACAGGTACTAGCTGTCTAAAGATATGTTGTGGATGTAAGCAACAATCCAGTCCTAATGCCAAGGTTGGGTTTGGGTAGGTGTGTGTGTGTGGGGGGAGAGCTTGTGTGTCTGGGTGTGTGGGTGTGTGTTAGGGGGGGAGCTGTATTTTATTATTTTCTGTTCTTACAATTCCATGTGGAATATTTCTTATTCATAAATGTAAAATTGCGGACTGCACTTTAATCTTTGTGACATTGTTATTTCTGCTCTTCGCTCAATAAAATATCTGACCTCCTTGTATGCAAATAAAATGCTTAGCCTTCAGCATTTGAAAGTAACTTTTATACAAAAAAAATATGTTGACAGTGAACTCCCAAAGAATACTGCAACAAGTCAACCATACAAATGTACTTCTATTATTCAGTGAGGAGGTGATTGTAGGACTCAGTTTGGATTTCTGGTGATTTCACATTGTCTCTTTGGTTGTTTGTGTGTGCCTGTGTGCATTTGTTTTTGAATGCATGTCCACAATCTGATATCCCCCTGAAATTCCAGTTAAGCCTGCCATCGTCGTAATCTTCCTCCTCACCATCCTCTCTCTGTTCATGTCCTTGTGGTTGAGTAGATACATTCCAATGCTTTCTTTCAACACACGATATTTATGCTAATTCACCCGTACTTAATTCCCACTAAATCTGCTTTTCATCAGTATTGGCCTTTGCCTTTGCATCTGCTTGTGATCAAAGTTGCCAAAAGGGTGCCAGTGGGAGCCAGGTACTTAGGGGATAAAGCCACAGTAGAACAAGCCTTATTTGGGGATTTTGTTTGCAAAAAGTCAGACTCAAATTAACTGTTCTATCTTATTGATGCAGTGCTGAAAGCACATTTGATCAACAGCAAAAAAGAGCTTTTCACACTTTACCATAGGGGTACATTAATTGGCCATCAATTCACCTTCGTTAATGTAGTTATAAGAATTCCGTAACAATTAAGTAGGTACATTAATTACACATGGACCAACACACCGAAGGCGACAGCTAACACATGCTAAAATGTAGCTTACGGTCATCATGTCACAGCCATCTTTTCTTACAACCATTAGGCTGGCTAATGAAACCATGGGCCATAGCTGGGAACTTAGTGTACTTAAAGTCCATGCTCTGACAACAGATATCTGCCCAAGAAATAAATGTACTAGGGGGGAGAAATATTCAAAGTAAAATAAATGATCGTACTCCCACACAGGCTATTTCCCATTGTTCGTTTCCAGGAGAGAACCCCACGAGGGTTAAGATATTCAAAAACAATGTGTGGGCTTCTTTTTATGTCGCTCTTAATTGTTGCCTACCGCTGTGGTTGAAGTAAAAGATGTAAAGTGTTTTCTTTGCCAACAGTCCCAAGCGGCGACAAGCTGTAAGTTACTTATTCTTTTCTTCTTTTCTTATTTATGTTTAAAACACCCTTCAAAAAGTGTGTACGTGCAAATAGATTAGTGAACTGCTCAATTGGGTAACACATCCAGTGTTGCTGAACCTTGCCCTCAGTGATTCGCACAATTTATACAATTATGCTGAACAGTTTACGATGAGCCGTTTTAATTGGAGAGGACATTGTAAAATGAGGTACTTAATGAAGACACATAAATGTACATTAATTATGCATTCCACTGATAACAGATAACATTGCTTTAATTGTTGCCACCATGGAAACAATGAGAAGAAAATAGATCATTGGCATAATATACTCTGAGTCTCTCAGTCTTTTCAGTTGTTGCTAGCATTGAAATGATGTTGGATTTATTGATTTATTTCTAAAAGTGTTTTTCTTCACAGTGAACAGGCCAGAACATGGTGGCGGTGCTTCAGCTAACCTTTGAAACTCGTCACTGGTGTCAGTTAGGCTGTTTTCTGCCTCGCTAGGACTCCCGAGAGATTAACAAACAAAGTTGTTGTTTTTGGCAAGCTCTGATAAAGGGGAATGATGGCAGAAGCAATTGATCCAAAATAAATTCAACTATTTTGAAGAGACAATTCCATTACAATTTGGATTCAATTAAAAACAATTATATCACAATAACAGCCTATGAAACACCAATTAAGCATGCGTGCATGTCTCTAATTAGACAGCATGCACATAAAAGAGCTTTTGATTTTTCTAAAAATGAGAACGATTCTGTTTCTCTTTGGACGAAGAAAGATGTTTCCATTTCTGTGCATCCTGATATGAGCATAAAAATAGATCAACCATCTCAGCCTGTGCTACTCTGAGTCACATTAACACTTCAGGAGGTAGTTTCTGGAGGTCTGACAGGGGTTTACTTTCCGGCTCGGATAGATGTAGCTTTCAAAAGAACGCTCGGCCAATATACCCCTCCTTCCCGGATGGAGAGAAATCGAATCGGCTCTCTTGGTTTCACTAAACGAAAAACAAATCCCAATGAAGGAGAGAGCCCCCATCATACTACTTCTGCATTACTTTTCTTGTATGACGTGGCAGCAGAGCGTTAATGTCTCGATTCATTCTCATGTTGGGCGTGATTGAAAGGCATGTTTGATGGGGCTCATGGTATTATGAGCTCCATTGTTAGTCTATCGCTGTGTGTATCAGAGATCGAAGGAAAGCCCTGGTACCCCGGGTATCTGTACGAGCATGCCCAAGGCCCGGGATGGAAAACAAGAGATCTGGAAAAAAAAAACATGTCAGCAAGGATGATGTTTCCTTAGAAGGTGTTGTGTTTTGTGTGTTGTGCTTCTGAACCAAACAAGTAGTTCTATTGAGGGTGGGAGGAGTATCCTCTTGTTCAAGTAAGGGATGCATTTGTATGCAAGTTGAAAACCAAAAGCCTAAACGATAACACAATTACTCAAGCGGTGAATAATCTGATATTCCATCAAGTATTCTGTAGGTTTGTTTTTGTACAAGGAGGAGGAAGACACTAAAGTGATGGTGCAGATCCTGTGAGTAACAGCTACAAACATCATTTCCCATCCTAGACGAGTAAGGGTGACTGGTGGAGCGTGAAAGAAAGCAGAGGCTTGAAAGCAGCACAATATCTTGTTTGTTTTTTTCTCTCAAAAAATAAACCCTTTATTTGAGGACGGCGCCTGAACAACTTGATAGGCCCTGGATGGGGATTCATCACAGCCCTCCTGATTCTGGGAAGATTAATATTACGTTAGTTTGGAGCACATTCTGATCTAGTGGACTCATAATGTCAGTACGATGTTGTGAATGTCATCTTGAGTTTAAGATCCAGGCTTATGTCTTGGTTAATCCACTGCAGTCAAGCAGACTTTAAGCAGTAGTCTGCACAATCGATGCATTTTCCATTAACTTTATTATCAGTATATAGTATTCAAAGCATTATCAAAGTAAGATGTAGGATTACAATATATGCCATTTCTTAAACGGCCTGGCCCTACCGAAAAATTAATCTACCAGATGAGCTATACATAGAGCAGAGGACCAAATTGAAATAAACATTTGACTATATTTCCTTTTTAAATTAAATGTGCTTTGTTAATTGAACCAAAACTCCTTGCAGGGCTTCTGGCTTCAACCAGAAGGTCTTCCACTGGCGTTGCCTTGATGTGACGCAGCTGTGAGCCTCATCAAGAATATTTTAAGTACCATCAAAACTCCACCATGTTTCTTTACGCTCCATCTGGGAAGAAATCATTGCTTCAGCCAATGAAGATGTGTTTAATGCAGCTAATAATACCGGCTGAGGCACATAAACCATAGGAACAAAAACAGATGAATATCACTGTGGTGGAGATATGCTCCGCACCATGTTACTCATGTTAATCAGGTTTAGCATTGAGGGGATAACTGGTTTACTACTTCACAACACTATTAAGATTCAACAAAGCAATATCCTGAGGTTTTAATATTTTCTATGTTTAACTCAAACGATATGACTACACCAAGCCAGTTCTTGTCAATGAAATTGTGAGCTTTGATAAATTGTTTTCTCTGAAGAACCACCTGACTGTAGACATCTCAAACCTTTTAAAAGCAGCATTGCCGAATCACCCTTTTTAACAATGCTAATATGAATACATTTTCTTAAGTCTATATATTTCATGAATTTCATTACCCATGTTTAACAGTCTTTTCGTCTTTTTGTGAGCGGCGGCAAACAATGATATAAATCGACATCCATTGCAACCATAAGCTCAAAATCTCTCCAGCTATGCACACGTTTTGTTGAGCAATATTCACATAAAGTACACCACAGAGGGTCTTACAATTCTGTTAAGTTTCTCCTTTGCTTGTTTAAACAGTTGCTAGGGCCCTCAAGAGCATTTCCAGAAGGTAAATGTTTTTTTTCCCTCTCTCTCTGCACTGTATAAATGTATAACTCATGCAATTTAAGTGTATTAAGCCTCATTGTGTTCACAGGCTGAGGCCGGTATGCTGGAGCCTTTCATCATGAAGGAGGCTTAAGGAACAAGGTGGACATGTTTGTGAGGTCAAGCCCAGATGGTGTTGAATATTAACAGGCTCTCTGTGATGAGTGGGGATAGTTCCTAGTGAGATATAGGAAATGGTTAGCATAGCGCTCTACAAACACATTAAATGACCTAAAAAATCCCTACCAACTTCCCATTCAACAATTGGCATGTATAATATGCATTATATAGCGACACACCATGATTATGATTCACACCAAAGGAAACAAGTGAGTAATAGGCATCTTATCCAAATAACTGTGCTATTGGCCGGTTAGGTCATCATTACATTCCACACCACACACTCAGACATGCCATTGAACATGGAAGACACATTTCCAATAAGAATTTATTGTCACAAGCACAATTTGTTACACAAAATAATGGGTCACATTTACACAATTTATACAGGTCTAGAACTCAATGTACAATTAACAGACTAACTACATACCAATAGTTAAATATGTACTCACATTGCACACAATGATATCATTAAAACCTACACAAACATGTACTGTGTAAAAGTAACACAGAGTTCAACATAAAAATCACATTATTTACAAAAACAAACATTGATTGGACGTTTATTTTTTTTTTAACAAAAGGATTTCCAAGATCAGTTCAACAATTTCCTGTTTTGTGTTGCCCTGGTACACATTTATACAATCTATTGTGTAAAAGACCCCCCCTCCCGCCCCCTCTATAAAGTGTTATTCAGTCTCTGTTAATAGTCGAAAAAAGATAATTGAAAAGTAATAAAGTCAAGTAGCAAGAGCAACACCAAATACACTAGTAAATACTGCGCTTTGACCGTATGCCGTGATTTTTTTTTCTTTCCCATTTTTCCTCCACCCCCCCCCCCCCCATCAGGCTGGTGAGTAGCGAACGGTAGCTTATGAAGTGCACTTTAAGCCTTAGCTCAGCCACTGTAAGCGGTTAGCTTGTTGTTCGTGCGCGCGTGTGTGTGTTTGCTTACTTCGTGGGTGTCTTCTATACCCTGGGAACCGTGGGGTAATGTCCGAGGAGGACGAAGACGAGGGTTCTAGACATCGAAACGATAGTTTTAGTCTTTATTGATAGGTGTTTGTTGAATTTACAACCGATGGCTGTGCCCCTGGGCGAGGGCGTGTCACCGCACCGTCTCGTACCCCTGGTGCGGCATTAGCTGTTTGTCAAGAACTAAGTTGTGCGCAAGTTGCGGCTCCCCCCCCCTGTCATACACGCCAACACACACACACACACACACACACACACACACACACACACACACACACACACACACTCTCACACACACACACACACACATAGAGACAGACATTTAACGATGGACCAGGTGGTCAGAAGTAGGAGTGGGAAATAAACCCATTGGTACACTTTGTATATCAACGTGTTTCTGAAACATGGACAACACTTTTGAACTGAAGCTTTCTTCTTCTTCATCATCTTCTTCTTCTTCTACTACCGGAATGAGGTACGCGCGTTACAATGAGCTATACATACTGCAGAGGGGGCATGGAAACAGGGGGGGGGGGGGGGGGGAAGGAGCGCAGAGTGTGTGAGGGACGTACACACACACACACACTGAAACGGAACACCCGGGGGGGCGACGCGTGCAGCCCGTGTTAATACATTGACGCCGCGTGTGTGAGGTGGGTGCGTGCTCGCCCTGCGTTGCACCCGTGTGTGTGTCTTTCTGCGGAAAAGCCGTTAAAAAGGAAGGTTTTTGCGGCGCGTAGGCCATCGAAGAAACGCACCCGCTCCCGCAACGCTCTTCGCCCTCCGGCCGCGTGTCGAGGGGTTCGGCCGAGCGAGAGCCAGAGAGAGTGCATGAGACGGGGGGGGGGGGGAAACAGAAAACAGACTTTTGAGATTTCGGAGGAAGGAGGGTGAGGCCGTAACAGGGGAGGAGGGGGGAGGGAACAGGGGGGGGCGGGGCGGTGCGGCTACTCAGAGAATGGCGGGAACATGCCAAGGTCAGCAAAGTCCTCAATGTTGTAGTTGGCCGTTCCCTGGGTGGGGTCCCCGGCCATGGGCAACATGTCCTGCAGAGAGATAAGACACACAGAAGAGAGGGCGGGGTTAGTGGGGTGGATCACGGGTTCTCCGGGTCGCCGGTCGAGAGAGAGGCTAGCGCCGGCCGTGCTCTGATGTTGTCTCTGGAGCCCGGCCAAGCACTGCAGCCTTTGCGCTGGAGGCTCGGTCCAACGCACCACGGGCGGCGCCCCGGGGCCCGAGAACCCGGCACAGCCTGTGTCTGGGAAGTGACGGGGCAATGGTGTGTTTGTGGAAGGAATGAAAGGAAGCGATAAAGAAGGAAGGGGAGTAACGACGTTACGAAAGCAAAACAGGAGAGAGACTTTTGTGTTTGTGTGTCCAAGTGTTTTTTTGTCCCCGTGTGTGTTTAGGTGGGATTGTCCGTGCGTGCGTGCGTGCGTGTATGGTGCGTGTGTGTGGGTGCCAGGGAGCAAGACCTGGACCTGCCCGGGGTTGGGGCTCTCTCTCTCTGTGTCTGTGTCTGTGTGTGTGTATGTGTATGTGTGTGTGTGTCTGTGTGTCTGTGTGTGTGTGTGTCTGAGTGTGTGTGTGTGTGTGTGAGTGAGTGAGTGAGTGATGTGTGTGTGTGAGTGTGTGTGTGTGTGTGTGTGTGTGTGTGGAGTGAGTGAGTGAGTGAGTGAGTGAGTGAGTGAGTGAGTGAGTGAGTGAGTGAGAGACCGAGACCGTACCTGGAAGACCTCGGTCTGTCCGGGGTTGGGGTGCGTGTGCTGCTCGCCGGGCTGCTGGGAGTGGTGCTGGTTCTGCCACTGGGACCACACCTCGCTGGGACGCCCCTGGAACTGAGCCCCGCTCTGGCTGCTCTCCCCCGACACATCTGCACAAACAAACACGCGCAGGAAATGAAAAGAGACCCCGCTTTGAAAAGGGTCTTTGAGAGAGCACAATGAAACCCGAGCCGGCAGTCAGGTCCTTCAGCAGCAGAACAAGCATAAGAGGGCCATCTCAAGAGCTGACCAAGGGGAGGGAGGGAGGGTAGTCCGGTGGGGAGGGTGTTGCACTCCCGGAACAAGGGTTGTGGGATTGACCCCCGATGTTCGCACTCTGACCGTTATGGTGTGTTCCAGATGCCTCGTAACACCACCTGCACGTGTTGTAAGTGGGGAAATCTCGCCTGCACGCCCCCTTATGGTCGGTCCCACTCGGAAATCTGAGAGTAGACCGAGTTCAGTGAGGCGATGTCTGCGCCCATCAAGAGAATTATTTTTATTTGTACTACGTTGGTTATTTTGATGTGACTTTTTAAATGCTCTTACACACTTGATTACATTTCTACTTGTTCTACTTGTTCCGGTCACCAATTTAGGGGGGTCTTGCTGTGTGTGCAATGTAATACAATGTAAAGTTGTGTTGTTTGTTTTCGAGCTGGTTTGCTATAGAGGCTAGTGTAGCTAACAATAACAATGACTAGCCAACGACATGAACGCTATAAGGGCTACATGCCAGGAAATGACGTCACAAGAGACACCCGTGCGGGGAGGTGCACGAGGCATCTGGAACACACCATTATCCCCTGTGAGCAGAGAGTCAGGACCCCTGCCTGCTCTTTAATGACCCAAGTCCTTCACTAAACATGTTTCAAGCTGAAAGCGCCTGCCTCTGTATGAGACCATTAACATTTCACTCCCTGCTTATTCACGACCGATTAGGGACATTATTTGGGTTCTCTCCTGTTTTGTTTTTGTTTAAAAAAATAGTCCCCTCTCCGTGCAACTCTTGAACCTCACCTCCAGCACCTGTCATAGGAACACACAGAGCTATTTGTTGGATCTCAAACGTCAACAAGCCTGGCCGCCGCCCAGTCAGTGGCGGCGCCACGGTGGTGACCGTGGCGATACTCTAGCCGTGATGACTGTCTGTTTGAGGCATTCCTGGTTAAGGCAGAATGCTGGGGTTGATGGTATGAGGATCATAATAACAGGCCTGGGAGTAGGGCCCGAACCTGGCATGACTGTGGCATTGTGCCTTGTCTTAATGTCAGACATACACGTGAGCTGCAGTGATGGCACACACACAAACACACACACACAGCTGCGTGGGCACACAAAACCCTGCCACTCGCAGTTGCTAAGGCCCACACAAAAGCAAACAAAAAGGACACAAAGAATACAACACACACGCACACCACACTTGGACCCACAACACACACACACATACCACAATTGGACCCACAACACACACACACACACACACACACTGGGACCCAAACACAGCTACACAGCCACACACACACACACACACACACACACACACACACACACACACACACACACACACACACACACACACACACACACACACACACACACACACACACACACACACACACACACACACACACATTAAAAGACTAACAGCAAAAGGTTGCGCTGCAGTCACAATCAAATGTTCTTGTCCTCTGGCAGATCCGCCGGAAAGCACTTGCCACTTTTTTCGCCGACATTGGAGGACGGACAATAAATCCTTTTAAATCATTTCTCCAAATGACTGGCAAGGCCACGCTTCTGTATCATGCTCACTGCCAGTAATGACTAGAGGCCGTCCAACGCGCGGGGATTCACGGCGCGGCGGGTTACTGCCCACCGCCTCGCTCCACGGAGCAGCTGCCATCATAAGGACTGCGGATGTGCTGAGTGGGGGACTTTCAGGCAAATACTGAGTGTGTAATGAAGCGCTGCCAGTTAACACCGGACACTCTTATTGGCTGAGGGAGCGTTCACAGGCCCTGGACCCCTCTCTTACTCGCACTGCGTCGCACACACACACACACACACACACACACACACACACACACACACACACACACACACACACACACACACACACACACACACACACACACACACACACACTGCCACACACAGACACACACACACACACTCTAATAAAAATAGTTAACATGAACAAGCAAATTAAATACTATCTGTAGCTGAACTCTGCAAATACACACATACACACACACGCACACGCACACACCATGCACCATATGCCCAATTGCTGCAGGGCTGCTGTGGGAGCTTATATGGGTAAAAAAAAAATGAAATAAAAAAGTGAGCGCCAAGCCCATTAGAGCAAGACAGATTGTTAAGCTGATTGCTCCGCCTGGCGCATGGAACACGCCCGCGGTTTGACAATCAACACTCTGAGCTCCCCTCCTCTCCTCCCCTCAGAGGGTGCACGTGGGGAGGCATGTCAGTGGGTTGGACGCGGAGGATGGGCGGAAAAGGAGAACATTGAAGATGAGGAGCAATTAAGGGCGGAGGGTGTAGAAGGGTGACGCCAAGCGCGTTTACAGAGGCAAGAAAGAAAACACAAGAATGTAAATATGGATGCGAGTGAGGGAGGGGGGGGAGAGAGGGTGAGACGGAGGGGGGGGGGGGACCGGGAAAGCATCAACAGAAGAAATACGAGCTTGTCGTGTGAGGGCTTTCCTGCGCAGTAGACGCACGAGAGATAAATGAGTCGCTCGGCGGAGGGGAATGCACACAGAGAGTCGTGTGTCTCTCTCCGTTGCTGTCGCTGCCGCTGACGGCCTCCACTCCAGCTGTAGAGGACGCCGCCCCCCCGTCCACACACAAGAGCGTCAGATCCCGCCAACACGCCAAGGATTAGTGCGCACAGGTGGCGAGCTTCGGCGAAAAACTTAAAACGTCACGATTGTAAACGCGGTGCATCAGTACCGCTCTATGAAACTCGTACTGTTGTACAAAGCGTAAATCAAACTCGACGTTGTGTTTCCTACCACTCGAGACTCTAAACAGAAAAGGCGTTAGCCGGCGTTGGCGTTGGCCAGCCGCGGTCCGACCCGACCACGGGGAAGGGAATCGCTCTGCGGTGCTTCGACGCGAGGCGGGAAATGTGGCCGCGGCTGATACGCTTGGAATTCTTCGGCACAATGCGGCGTCCCGCTGACAAAAAACGTGGGCCAAGGGCCCGGGAGCGGCCCCGCGGGCTTTGCCGGCCCTGGCGGTATTCGCGGGAGAGTGGCGTGGGAGCCATTAACGCCGTGTGAGGCCGGCGATTAGCCTGACACACTTGAGTGATACATGTGAGCCCCGAGACACATAATGGACAGCTTTAACATTGTCTGCGATAGTAATTACCTCTTATTCACTGGCGCAATCTCACAATCTGGACTTTCTGTGGCGCAGCGGTGCTTTTTTTTTTACCATAAGTGTTTTGAAAGACATGAGCCCATGGCCATTACGTTGCAGGGTTTCCGCGTGTCTTTGCCTGCTCGGTGGTAGGGGTGGGGGGGTGGGGAGGGCACGGGGTGCGTGGGCGGGTTTAATGGGGCTGGGCTGTCAATCAAGGCATCCAAATGAGATGGGCTAAAGATACACCAGAGATAGGACTCAACCCCACCCCCCCCCCCCACCCCAGGGTCCAGTCAATCCCGCTGCAGACAAGGTGTCAGAGGAAGCAAACAGAGGGAACAATGCCCTTGTATACAGAACAAGGAATGCATAAGGGGAGTTTGATTAGGTCTTTCTGAGGGGGTTGGTTGGCGGTCAGAAGGCATTTACAGGATGCAGTTGTCTTTCAGTGAGGATCACAAGGTCGATCCCCATGCCAGACTATGGGTCTTTTCTAAGTCTGTAAAGTCCTGGCAGTCATGGACCTCAAAGCAGACCCTGCCCCAGGTGGCGGTCTGCCCTGGCAGACAGGGGACTCTGGTGTCACAGCGTCATGGGTGTGCGTTTCAACGTAAAGGTGAGATTCATTAAATGCTACAAGTACCTATGTAAAATCAAAATTTACAGAAAAGCAGTGGAAATAATTGACATTACCTTTAAGCATACATTTGTCAATTAAAAAAAACAAGGAGCAAAACAAAATGGAAGCACAGCACATGCAGGTGCTGCGCTCTGACGAGTACAGAAAAGGTCACTTTTCCCATGGGACCTCTTACCAAAAGCTGTGCTGCGGTTGGTCAGTCCTGAGTAGGCGTTGCCACTGGGGGAGGAGGTGGCCGGGGAAGACAGGGGGCTGTAGGACGCCGGGTCCGCCTGGTAGCTGTGTCCGGAGCCGATGCCAAACGGGCTGGACTGGGCCTTGTTGGTCTGGAGGGGCAGAGGGGCAGACGCCGCATAAACAACCCCACTCCAAACAAAGCTCGGGGGGGGGGGCCCTCGTGCTCGGGTTGGCTCAAACAAACTTTGCTTCGAGACTTGGCGGACAGTAGGTTTTAGCGGAGGATGTTGAGTTAGGTTTCATCCTAACTTAGTGGAATTATAGTGACGTGAGACTGTGGTGTGTGTGTGTGTGTGTGTGTGTGTGTGTGTGTGTGTGTGTGTGTGTGTGTGTGTGTGTGTGTGTGTGTGTGTGTGTGTGTGTGTGTGTGTGTGTGTGTGTGTGTGTGTGTGTCTGGTACATGCCTTGGTGGGCCGAGCTAAGGAAGATGGATGAGCCTGTTAAGAACCATATGCTGCTGAACACACTACTGCTCTCCTCGGGCTTTCACACACACTGACACGGGCACACACACACGCACACGATACGCCACGCACACACTCGCATACTGAAACGCACACACGCGCACTAGCTACACACACGCGCACGCACACAAAACCAACTATGGGACCCATGACTCCATTGCCTGGCAACCAAAAAATTGGAGAGATGGAGCGAAGCAACAGCGGTATCCAAGGAAACGGGGAGGGTCTTCTATTAGTGATTCCAATGGCGAAGACCTGCTGGCCTAAAGACAGGGGATCAGCATTCAGCTGACCGTCCGGACGCCTGCTGTCACACGACCACTAAAGTACAGCTTCCGGAGGAGGTATGAGTGGGGCACAGCAGTAGCTGAAGAAGGCTCCCTTATCTCTCCCAGAGGAAAGAACGTTTTGGAGTGCCGCATGGCGTGTCACCGTGTGTCACATGAGCAATGTTGAATGCAGAGAGAGAGTGTGTGTACGTGTGTGTGTGTGTGTGTGTGTGTGTGTGTGTGTGTGTGTGTGTGTGTGTGTGTGTGTGTGTGTGTGTGTGTGTGGTGTGTGTGTGTGTGTGTGTGTGTGTGTGTGTGTGTGTGTGTGTGGTGTGGGGGGGGTGGGGGGGTGGGGGGGGGAGACACTCAGGTGTTCAAATCCCATCTGAACACTACTGAGATCCCCAAATGTCTGAAGGGTACCTGTGGGCACCCTTGAGCTAGATTCGCAACACCTACTTAATCACTAATGACTATTGAATGTGGATTATCTTAACCTTCAGTTCACTTAAAAACCCTTCCCTGGGCTATGCCTAAGGGGGGGGGTCGATGAACGCATGGGGAAATTCCACCAACCTTTAGCATTTCATTACCCTCATTTAGCAGACGCTTTTGACCGAAGCAGCTTTCAGTGGATCAAGGAATGGAGATTTACCCCAGAAATGTTCAAGAATTTTTTCTTTTTTTTTCTTTTAAGTACTTCAATACAGATACAAGGGATGGAGATTTATAGATACATAAATAAATAGTTAGAGAGAACTTGAAAGGGAAAAAAAGGGAGATTGTTTTTCAAGTAATAATTTGATGATATGATCTGTAAAATTTTCCATCTTACCCTTAAAGAGTGGAAACATGATTCATTGTTTTGCTGGTCTGTATTGCCGTTCAGGGATTTGAGATATCCAAAACTCACACGAGAAAAATGACCTATTGAGCAACAATAACCTAAGTAAACTTCATTACGTTTCTTTCAACAATCTAACCTTTGTATTGCTATCAATACTGACGTTGCTATTACTGTAACAGCACGGCCCCTATTGTTACAAACTTGCAACGGGATGAATATAAACTTTACATGTTTTTACCAGTTCCAGCACCTGAAGCAAGTCTGTCCTCTGATTAAATCCAGCCAAGATCCCCTTCCACAAACAGAACCAGAGCAAGCACAACAGAACATCTGCAGAGATAACAACAGCATCTATCCGGTTCTGTGTGTGTGTGTGTGTGGTCATTGAAAGATTGAGAGACGGATAGTATGGTCACTTTCAGCCCGCAGATTGAATAGCACAAATTCCTTTCAATAATTCATTTTCACAGAATTTCTCTCTTGTCGGAACAAGACAAATATTTGGAACAGGCCAGGGTGAGGCTCTCACATCATTTAGCAACCAGATCTTGTGTTAACGTCTAAAGTAACTTTTGGATACAATGCATGGATGCGTGGACTGAACAGTCCAGAGAGTGCAACTTTCAAATGACTGTGCTGAAGTGGTCTCTGCATTGTAAACGCAGAGGTAAACCTGTGAAGTTACCAAGTAATAAATGAATCCATTAGACTGGGATGGACATCAAGACGTACAGTGACATACCAAACAGGCCTACAAAACAGACTCAATCCCACTGTGCCAGTGAACACGCACTACAATGCTGTTGGAGGTTATCGCATATGAGTCCTGGTCAATTTGACCACTCTCGCCATCTTCAGAGTGGCTCTGACGGGCTCACCTGTCCAGAGAAGGGGGGTCTGTTCCCTGACCAGGCCACCTGTCCGGGGTTGAGTTGTCTGGAGATCTGCGCTAGGTTCTGATTGGACGAGCCTGATGGCTGGATGTCATTCACGCCTGGCACGTGGATCACGGAGGAACTGGAGGGGCAAAGCGTCCACAGGCCAAGACACACATCAATATACAAAACAGAAAAACATGGATGCCTTTCAGAGCAGCCGGTATAACCCGAGCTCGGAAAGTGAGCATTCGAAAGAATATCAACAAAAACTAAACAGAATCCATACTTATTGGACTAAGTGGTTTGTGACGGCAGTCTAGTTCACCCCGGGACAACAATTTGTTGTGATTAGTCGCCATCATAGAAGCCCTCAGGCGCTCCTTAACTAGCTCTGTCTGTACTCATCGTTATCAAACGATGCCAGCAAACTCAGCCTCAGTCAAAACAATGAGCTGCTGTTTAACTTTCCCACCGATACCACCCAACCCACCGCCCATCCAGCACATTCCTTTGGCTGGCCAGGGGAAAAATCCACTCAAACATGGACGCCTACCTTGGGAGTGAGAACCACTAGCTTTGGCTCCCCCCTGATAAGCGTATAAGCTCGCAGTTCATTGCTGACATTTTTGATTATGTTGATATGTGAGGATACATTTTTACGGGGGATATATATTTAAATAGTCCAAAATAAAGACGTTGCCATTGCATTGTTATTGAGACCGAAATCGGTTAGTTTTCCGAACCTTACTGGCTGGCACGGGCAGGCGTTGTTCCCTATAGGTACCCCTGCCTACCCCAGAAAAATAATACGTTTCAGCTTATTTATAATAAAATAATAAGCTGAATGTGAAAGTGATGGCAGTAGTGTGCTGCTGTGGTGGTGCATTCAAAGAATCTGATATCTTAACAGCTGTGCATGTAGCTTGAAAGTCATTTTCTGGAGTTCAAAGAAATTGAAATAGCTTTCTTCCAAAGATGTTGGATATTAATATTGGCTATTAGAAACACTGACAATACATGCTAATGGGCCTTCTATCAACAGCAGCTCAGCTTTTATGTTTGTTTATTACACAACCAGCGTCATATATCGTATAACGTGGAGAAATTTCGGGAAGGTATGACGTTAGGACAAAAACATAATAACCCCCTAAGCCTACGACTTCATGATTCATAGCCAGAGTAAACTACAACCACTCATTTAGTATGTGGATGATCAATGGGATTACGGTCACCGGGACATGATATTACTGGCAGATGGGGATTTGATTAAAAAACTATCTGAGTGGAATCAGATGCAGAAAAAGTTAAAAGTCGGGGGGTACCAAACTTTCCAGAGCTAGAAACAGGGTCACGGGCCAAAGGAGGTTGGGAACCACGGCCTGATATCAAGGAGGTGTGACTGGTGTACCTGAAGCTCTTCCCAGAGTGTCCCTGCTGGAAGGGGGAGGTCTGAGAGTACAGCTGCTGTCCTCCAGCTGTGGAGGCTGGAGCCATCATCTTCTTATCTCCAGCTACACACACACACACACACACACACACACACACACACACACACACACACACACACACACACACACACACACACACACACACACACACACACACACACACACACACACACACACACACACACACTCTTCTTATCAAAGCAGTTCATAATCAGACAGACACACATGGAAGACAGGTATCCACACACGCCTGTCCGTGTAGGTCCGTGTGTGCCGTGTTTGCTTCTCTGCATGAGATGTGTGCACATCTCTTGTGAGTGCCTCTCGATCCGCAATCATGCACGAGCACGGTGTGTGAGTGCGTTTGTTTTGCGTTTCATCGTACCGCCAGAGATGCCGGTGTACATCTCGGAGAAGCGGGGGTCTCTCTCCTGGGAGAACAGCGCCTCCGTCTTCTCAATGCTCTTCCCCGTCTCGTGGACTCCACCTCCGACGCTGGTGACTGGCACCTGCGGAGAGAGAGAGAGAGAGAGGGTGAGGGAGAGACAACAGGGGGGTGACAGGGGAGGCGGGGACGTGGTGGGGGTTCATAACGAGACGAGATGGAGCACACAGCCACGCATTGTATGCGGAGACGCAGGGCCACGTGCCACGACAGTGCACGCCTGCTATCGAGCGAGTTCAATCCAACTTCAAAGTTGCGTTGCGTTGCATCAGCCCCGTCGGCATGACGACCCGTCTCTCAGATTGAACGGTAGGAGGTCCGGCTCGCGTGCCACAAAAACGCAAATCAAATGAAAAACTGAAATAAGATTGTGACGCGACTGCATTAAATATTAAATCAACGAACACGTTTTTTGTCGTCATTTTCTATTACAATAAGATTGGATGGTAGCTTTAAGGATGCAATGCATACTATTATTTGAATTGTTATTTAAAATACAAAAACAATTAACTCCAATTATCAGCAGAACATGATAACAAAGGGGAGGAACTGTGCATTTCCTAGTTTCTTACAATAGGGGTGGATAGCACAACTTTCTGCTACAATTCGGCCTCCGATATCATGACTCATTCGTAGTTGGCCTCGCACATTGCACCTTAAACATACTCTGCTGGAAAGTATCTTTGCAGTTTGCGACGGTTTCTACAGCTGACACCTGTGATGGACGGGACGACGGACGGCGTTACCTGAGAGAGATCGTAAGCAGTCAGTCCATCTCGCTGGTGGACCTCCAACTCTGCCTGCTGCTGCTGCTGGAGCTGCCTGCACAGCAACACAGAAACACAGAAACAACCGTCAGGAACCATCTGGCGCCCGCCCTGAAGACCAGACCCGTCGGAGGCATCCAGAGACACCCTGCCAACCCATTACCGTCAACCCAGGAACTGAAAATCACGAGAAAACTACACTGAACAAATGCAAATGGATTAGGATAGAATGGGGGGGGGGGGGGGTTGGGGGTTTTGACTCTGAGCCAAGAGTTTGAGTTCGAAACCAAATATCAACAGTTTAGATATCCCTGAGCAGTATGCCTTGCTGACTACCTACTCATTAATGGAATGTGACTAAAAACAATCACACAAAAAGGTCTTCTACATCAACCAATAGTAGCAAAGGATAATATGAAGCACTCAGTAGTAGTCTCATCATAAATACGAATCAGTGTGTCAAGATATGCTTGTGTGTGTTTCTCTGCCTGCTATCTAGCCCTGTACATTCTAGCCTCACCCTCCTCATAAAAACAAACATCCCTTGTAATAACTGGTTTGTTACTAGACCTTCTGGTAATTCGTTGAGATCAGACATCTGAGATCTGTTGCCATACAATGGAAACCGTTCGACATCTGTCAAAGCTCGGGTAGGCAATTTATAAAGCGTTTAGAAGTGTTTTTAGTCATATTTATCCTGACCGCAATCAATCGCTCTGTTAAAGAAATCATGTACATGCCCCGCACTCTCATGGTACATGACCAGGGTCTTCCATAATGCCAGGTAGACCTCTTGCTAAAACTAGTGGGAAAGTCATATGGTTTGGGCTCAAGATTTTTTCTTACTCTAGTTTACACTAGCTCGTTTCTCAAAATTGCCTCGCCTCATTTAAATCATCCAGCGAAACATCATTCATGCTAAGATTAGGCGGGATTTCAGCTTTGTTTTCAATCAGGTTCCCCATTTGTTTTAGAAAAGCAGCGTTCAGTAACGTTTCAAAAACCGTGTGGCTTAAAATGACCTGGGCATATACTCCCATGTCCTCAATGCCGTTTGCTAGTGATTTCAATGTTATCTAAAACCCACTCTATATATATGTATGTATGTATTATGCAAATTAGAAATGCTGCCAGGCCATACGGCTCCCTTTGTCTACAAGAATTCTACCATCAACATCCCCTAAACCCCTCCCACTCACCAATCAGCCAGCCCGGGTACGTTAGTTCGCGTCATACAGCTGCACATCCAGTTAGTGGACGGAACAATGTTATTTCCTGTTTTTATTCTGAATGACTCCCGCCTACTCACTTGGAGGGGGGGCGGTGGGGGGGGGGGGGGGTATTTCACATTGCAACTTTAAACAACATGGAGCTTGAATCTGACGAGTGAGTCACAGGTCGAATGCACCAATAACCATGAGATTGAAAAACCTCTTGAAGAAACGAGTGGAAGTAAAAACCAATGATAACATCAGGGGAGGCTACCAATTGTCTCAGACACAATTGGTAGCATGCTTTATTCTGCCTTTGAGTGTGTGTGTGTGTACGTGTCCCTGTCCTTTTCGATGTGTATGCTTTATTCTGCGTGTGAGTGTGTGTGTGTGTACGTGTCCCTGTCCTTTTCGATGTGTATGCATGGGTAGTGTGTGTGTGTGTGTGTGTGTGTGTGTGTGTGTGTGTGTGTGTGTGTGTGTGTGTGTGTGTGTGTGTGTGTGTGTGTGCGCGCGCGCGTGTGTGTGTATGCTGTAGTACGTCAGGTGTGAATATGGTTAAAACTGTGCATAGAGGCCTTCCATTGACTGTAGGAAGGCCTGCACTGTTGTCCTCTCTCTAGAGGTCTTCAGCAGAGCTCGGAAGTTCTGGAAACAGCAGAAATTGGTGGGAACACACTGAATATCCCACAAACACCCTTAATCCAATGGACTGAGGCAATGATGTTCGATCTCTTATCCAAGAAATTGCCACAGATCCTTTTTAGTAGAGAAGTCATTTATATCTTGCTTGTGTTCTGGCTCATTAGTAGCATGGCAACTAAACACACTCCAGAATTACGCAGAATCCATTTGGTTGCCGTGCAAATTAAACTAATGCACCCACTTACTTCCAAACACACTCTGTTTTTTATTTCTGTTGTTTTTGCGTCTTTTAGCAGTTTCTCTCCATCTCTCCTGCTTGGCTTAGATCATCCTTTGCGCTGTGAAAACGTCGCGTTTTGAACACAGAAGTGGAGTGAGACGAAGCACATCTTCTTTATGTCAATGCGTCAACTCACCGACAGGCCCTTAACCACAAGCGCTCAGTTAGTATCTGCGGGTTAGCGTTGAGCTAGGTCCTTTAATATCTACCGTAAATCGCACAAACACACACACACACACGTCCTTGGCGTGATTATCCTCGACTGCATGTTATTTATTCTCAAAATAAGTGTTGTGAACATTAAAGGTGCAGTATATAGAATTTAGTGGCAACACTAAATTCAGAGATTGCAACAAACTGAACACCCCCCCATAAAATCGTCCCTCTCCAACGACGAACGAGAAGCTACGATGGCCTGCACTGTTCCCGAGCGGCGAGTGACGAGGTTCGCTCGGGAGAGAGAGAGAAGAGGATCTGTTCCCCTGCGTCGATAATATAAATATATTCACGGGATTATACGCTAATTAAAAACATACTTATGCGTAATATATTCCGATTCTGCCAAGTCCGTTCCGCTGAATGCCACCAGAATTCCACACACGCCACATCTTTAAAACCCCACAGCCGTCTGTCGCCGTTTTCTTTTCTGCAGTGACAGCACTCACCTGCGTGCAAACACAATAAAGAGTTGTGGAATTTGTTATCTCTGCCAGAATGCCGCAGGGGGCCATCTGCAGACAGGGAAGACACGCTGAAGGATGTGCTGAGCACTCAATGCGTGGACGTGGTGTGCTGCAGCGGCTGATGCGATGCTAGCCCGGCCTGTTGTTACTGGCAGCCCCTTGGACCAGCCACAACAACAACAGCCGCAGCGAGATTCGGTTGCGGGCTGGCTCGCTCGCATGCGTGTGAAAAGAGGGAGAGGCGTGGAGATGTGGGCCATGGCCTCTTCTTGCTTAAGCCCGCCACTTGAAAACAGGGGGATTAGGGCTTTGGCTGCTGGAATGGCTTCCATGGGGCATGGCTGTGTTTGTCTATGGCCTCCGCAGATGGCCATTTGGCCCGTGGATATCTGTCCGAGTGTGTCTGTGTGCGTGTGTGACGGAGGGAAAGAGGGAGAGGCCGAGACCGAGACCGAGAGACAGAGATAAAGAGAGAGAGACCGAGACAGAAAGAGACCAAGAAGGAGAGACAGAGTGAGAGACACAGAAAGACAGACAGAGACAGAGAGAGAGAGAGACAAAGACAGAGGGAGGGATAGACCGATTGAGAGGGATGGACGGGCACAGTACTATCCTCCAGCTAAGACTGCACAATATATCGTATTTTCATCGCGATGACGATATTGGCGTTCCACGATGATACGTAGTGTTCTCGCAATATATATATATTTTTTTTGAATAATGCATCCGCAAAAAAAAGAAAACGAAAAAAGAAACGAGCCCCGCCCATGCAGTATACGCTCTACCTCCGCTGCAAAGCAAACCAAACGCTCCCTGTACACCTTTCTGCGACTGCGTGAGTCCTTCCTGCACGGCGCAAAGCTTGGGGGGGGGGCGTGGCCTGGCGGCAATTTGCCGCTGAGCACAGTGTGTGGCTCCTACCACTAGGGGGTGGTAGAAATTCGAAAGATTTTTTTTTTCAATGAATAATCGTGGTAAATAATCGGGATATCAATATTGATCACAATAATCGTGATAATCATTTTGGCAATAATCGTGCAGCCCTACATCCAGCCCATCGAATCAAAAGCTTGGCCCTCCGAGAGGGCTAGTGAGGGGTTGGGGGGTTGCACCATTTGGCTTCGTGATCCCAGTTTAATGGCTTTGGACTTTGTGAGCGGTGGGGCTGAAGGAGAAGGAAACTAAATGGCAGGCACTAATGGACAGCGACAGAGTAATTGCAGGACTTGTGGCCACAGCAACAAACCAAAAAGAACACGGTTTACCCCGTTACACTGTTTAGTCTCTGCAGAGAGCGGGAAAGCATCAGGCTGCAGATTCTCCTCGCCTATTCCGCACGTGCCCACAAGAGTAAATAGCATCACATCTAGGTCGAGAGCGGCGACCAATTGGAGAAGGACACAAACGACTTCCATCGCAGGGCAGAGCACAAAGAAAAGCACACCGAAAGAGCCACCCCTGCAAAGCTGCAGTCAGTGGGGGGGCACTGCAGGAGTGACAACACACATACACAGAGCCGAGTCCTTTGTGAGGAACAGCGCCCCCTAGTACGCCATCCTCGATTTCCTCAAAACAGCCATCCATCCATGTTGTCCCGATCCATATGAGCACAAGGTGTACGCAGTCTTCACCAGGCTACTATGGAGAGAGCTGCACGTGCACACATCGGGGAACTGCTACCGGTCAGAATCCGAGGCACGTGCAACCCCGAAATCAGCGGATAATCAGAAGATGATCCGATGACCCGCTGCAAAGCTGCAAGCACTGCGATGCTGTGTGTCCTTTGCTGTGACACAGGCAAAGGACACACAATGGACAATTACCTGCTGAAAGCCCAGCTTTAGTGAGTCAACAATTACCAGGTACAGGGCTGTAACACTTCGACTGAATCATCTATCCAGGAGCTGCATGTAGGGTTAAGGAGCCCTAATACGGTTAACAGCAGCGTCTGTCCAAAGTATCCCAATTGATGTACCGACCGACTATCTCCCTGCATATCAACTGGCTCTCCGGTGTGCTTTTATGGTAAGGAGACAGTGTGTGTGTGTGTGTGTGTGTGTGTGTATGTGTGTGCGTGCGTGCATGCGTGCGCGGGCGTGGGTGAGTGCGTGTGTTGACTAGCTGGTGTGCATGTATAGAGCACTGCTGTGAGGGGGCTGCTGTGTGGCTGAGCGGGGGGGTGCTCATATATCTGCTGCCTGCTGATAAATGGAGTTCCATTTCTTTTAACTAGGCCCTCATAAATCTTCCCCGCGTTCCGCTAATACCAGGACTCATGGCTCTCACCTCTGCCGCTAAGCATACCCAAAGTGATGCATGTATTTATGCGCCACAGACCACAGAGGCATCAATGAATAGAGAGAGAGAGAGAGAGAGATACCCACTTTGTTTGTCGCGAGTAAAAAAAAAAAAAAATACACATAATAATAATAATAATAATAAATTTTATTTATAATGCACTTTATATTCAAGAATCTCAAAGTGCTTCAGAGAAAAAAAAAAAAAAAATACCAAAAATAAATTATAATAAGGAGAAAATACTATTAAAAAGGGGGAACCTCAAAGAAAGTTTAGCTAAATGCTCTTTTAAAGAGATGGGTTTTGAGGTTCCGTTTAAAAAGAGCTGTAGTCTGTGGAGCCCTCAAGTGGTCAGGGAGGGCGTTCCATAGTCTAGGGGCAGCAGCAGAAAAGGCCCATAGGCTCATCGATACAGCCACACTCGCACACGCACACACACACAAGCCAGTCCAAATGCACACACACACGCAAACAGGCTTTATAGAGATGACAATGTTTACACAGCGATACGACGGTCTCCTTGACGCATGGTGCGACCCCCCCTCCTCAAAATCATGCAACGCCTCATTACATACACAAACGACAAGACATGGGTGACACACATGCACAGGGAGATAGAGAAAGATAGCAACCGGGGAGGGGGGGGGGGGGTTTGGGGGGAGAGAGAGGGAGGAAGGGGACACAAACAAACCATCTGTCAATATCCATCCCCAATCTATGGTGAATCTGGGGTGTTTACAGGCCGCTGGAGGGTGGGCCATCAATGCGTTTGACAAGATAGGGGAGGGGTGTAGTGGGGTGCTGCGTCATTCATGCTTGGTCTCCCTTCTCCCTCTCTGCTCTCCCTCCCTCTCTCCTCCCTCCCTCCCTCCCTCCCCGTGGTGGGAGAACCTCAGCAGGGGCGCCACTGCCCCCTACAGTTGCGCTCCGCTGCCTGCCGGTGCGGCCGGCGTTCCGTGGCCGACGTACTGTCACATTAAATCTGTCTTCCGTGGGGAGGCCCCCCCCCCCCCGCCCCCCGCCCTTCGATTCACGGCGGCCATTACGGCGCCCGGAGACCACGGTGGCAGTGAACGGCCGGCGCGGGGGCAGTGAATGGCGACGCCATTTCCATTTTCATTCGATAATGGGATAACTTTTAGTGGTTTCAAGGTTGGGTGGAATGATAGAATTGATGAAATATCGTTATCACAGTCTTATGAAAAGATTTCAGTATCAATATATTACAGCCGGGCCTGAATATTCGTACCTTAGGCAGGTATTCGAATCTCAAGTCAGTATTCGAATGCTTTGTTAAAGTTTTATTTGAAAGGACATTCTTATTTTTTTGAGTCGATGGATATTTGTGAACTGAAGGGAGAAGGCTGGTTTACATTTCGTCCAAATATCCCAATGATCAAGTATATATGAAAGGGTGCTAATACGTCAGAGGTCGTGTCATCACGTCAACGCCTCAGTTGAGGCATCTTCACGGCGGCCGAATATGAGATGAGATTTTGTCGCTGGATATTCAAACATTATTCAAACATTCCAGCAGCACTTTTGACAGCTGATGTCCTTTAACACCCCCACAGGGTACGCAAGCCATTAACCCCCCACAGCCGTCAAAGCATTCATGGTTTTAAAAAGGGTTAAGGGTTTTGGAAGGGTTTGAATAATGAACGCATTTAGCAGCTATTTCGATGTTCCAACGAGTTCAATAGACACTAAAAAGCTCCACCTCCTAATAATGACAACGTGTTGGTGATCACGTAAACGTGGTTAGAAGAGGCAGTGGTGTTTCTCCTTTCATGGCGATCCTTCCCCCACAGCAGCGCCTGTGTGATCTGTGGCCGGGTGAACAGCAGTAGTGCTGCAGAGAAATGTTCAAATCACCCATTTGCTTCGTGATAATTGGAAGTAGAACTACTCTCACACTTTGGGGACAATGTGTTGGGGAAACTTTTAGGCTGAAGGGTGGATCTGAAAGCCACTAACGTGATATGGTTGTTTTGCTAATTGCATGTTAACACTCTTTTACCCATTGAACCGCTTTAGAAATTCAACGTTTTAATTATGATATAAATTATTTCAACAATCTGTATCGTTACGCTTTCACATTGAGCTGTAAGGGATTATACTTAGCACTCCAATAATGTAAAAACATGCTCTGTTCTCGTTCCAAGTTAAATAAGGGCCACGTTTTAAAATGCAATACAGAACACGGCCACAGAGCCTTTGAAAAATCTGCATCATAAAATAAGATGCTTCCTTTTAGAAAAATGAAATAGCATAGCTTCAGTTTCCGTATTTCATTTTTTGGGTCAACTCCATTTCACATATTAACAGCATCAACAATTGTATAATCAACAAAGCTGAACACATCTTTACAAGCCGACAGCTTTAACAGCTATCTTCCTCATTCTTCCCCTCTTACAAGTGACATCCCACTCGCCCACTTTCTATGGTTCGGTGAGAGAAGTGAGCTCCATCTCCGTCCTGCCAGGATTTTTAAATCTGGGCTGGAAGGGTGTCAGCTCCATTCACATACATGTGGTGTAGGTGCTCATTTCTCAGCCTTTAAAAAAAAATGTGGTTAATCACAGAAAGAGCTGCCTCCCAGCAGGATGTGCAGCCGAACATGGTCAACATGCATAAACGCCACAGTCTCGTGTCTGTCCGTTGTTGATTGAAAGCTCTTTCTCCACTGTTTATTTTGCTCTCTCGTCTCTCCCCTGTGTTTGCATGTCACACTCAGTGACGTGGGTCGCAGAGCTTATCGGAATGCACGGATTCCTTGGGCAGATTTCTTGGGCCGCTACACCAGTGGCCTAAAGGCTATTACGGCCAAGGCTAGTCTAAGGCTAGTCTCAGTCAAAGGGAATAATTCTTAATAGGTCTGGTTATAGGTCCGGTCCGGATACGACCATGTCTGGGTCCAGACCCGGGCCGCGGTCTGCATATGAGCGACCTCTGCTAACCACTAACAAACTATGGTACAATGACACAAAATGATGCTATAGTAATATATTTTTTCTTTTATATACATATATCTTCTAGAGCATGTTAATGCACAACACGGCAGTGCCACAACACAGCAACACATCGACGATGCGCACACACGATCAATGTCCCTCCCCGATATTATTGACTTCCTGCCTGGGCCTGCTTAGGGTTCCGGGGTCCAATACCGTGTTAACAGCTCGCATATCAATATTACTAGGTCAATATTAGATTGGGCACGGCGAGGAAGCGACCAAGGGTGTCGAGACAGTGGCTCTCTTTACGCGGCGGGCACAGAGTAAATATTGGTTCCCGGTCGAGGAGAGAGGCAGTAGTGTTTGACTCCGGACGACGTAGTGGTGGAAGTCACAAGAGAGTGTGTGTTACTGGGCTGCAGTGTCCACACAACCCTGGTTGCTCAAAGTGAAGAGTGCCCAGATGTAGTCACATCAACCACTATTTTCATTCATAACTTGTCCCTTACTGTAAACGCAGGATTTCCCACCAGAAGAGGACACACTATGAACTACTAATCAACATATATTTAGTTGAAATAGAAATGACCAACTGTGCTGCATTACAACAATAAAAGCAGAGTTATGCTATGATGTGCTTTTAAAATTTTCCATCTTAACCTCCTATTGCTATTCTGCCCATTATCCAGAAGTGATGCAGTGATTCAGAAACTCTCCTGTGCAGCCACTCCAATTGTTGTTTGCATGCAGTTATAATTCCCACGCGCTACGCAGCTTCAAAAGGAAGTTAAACATCCATGGAGGGCAGAGAGCAAGTCTACGCCATATATCCATGACATACTCATGACATCGTTCCGTGTTGTTGCGTGGTGTAAGCCCGCTGACGGTGGGCTCGCGGCCGCCCCGGGGGGGGGTCAGTGGTCGGGGGGTCCGGTCGGCTACTCACTTGACGTTGGTGTTGGTGCAGATGATGTACTCGATCTCGTCCGAGTACGGGTTCTGGAAGGTGAAACTGCTGGTCCGGATCAACATCCACTCCCGGTTCTTCATGCGGAACCGGTACATCACCGACAGAACCTGGCCCTTCAACTTCACCACCTGGGGGAGGGGGAGGGGGAGGGGGAGAGGCGGACACACAGGTGGTGTTAGGGCGGGGCTGGCACAGCGCTGTTACCGCGGTTCAATTCTTCTGTGGAGAGCATGACCGTGACATCTGCAATCTTCCATCTTCCCCTCTGTATTTATGACAGCAAAGCCTATGCTCTTCCTCTCTTCCCCCTTCTGCATCATTCCATGAAACCAAAGAAAAACACAAAAAATCACTCAAAATACAAATTCAAGTAGGGCTCCAAGCTAAAGAACGTAGCCACTTGTCACACAGTACTTCAGCAGTGTAGACACACACTCTATTCTGGTCCATGTCCACCACGAACATGTCTCTATTCTGGTCCATGTCCACCCCCAACATGTCTCTATTCTGGTCCATGTCCACCCCCAACATGTCTCTATTCTGGTCCATGTCCACCCCCAACATGTCTCTATTCTGGTCCATGTCCACCCCCAACATGTCTCTATTCTGGTCCATGTCCACCACGAACATGTCTCTATTCTGGTCCATGTCCACCCCCAACATGTCTCTATTCTGGTCCATGTCCACCCCCAACATGTCTCTATTCTGGTCCATGTCCACCCCCAACATGTCTCTATTCTGGTCCATGTCCACCCCCAACATGTCTCTATTCTGGTCCATGTCCACCCTCAACATGTCTCTATTCTGGTCCATGTCCACCACGAACATGTCTCTATTCTGGTCCATGTCCACCACGAACATGTCTCTATTCTGGTCCATGTCCACCCCCTACATGTTTGTATTCTGTTCCATGTCCACCCCCTACATGTTTGTATTCTGTTCCATGTCCACCCCCTACATGCCTCTTTTGATCCGCCCCCTAGTTGTTTGGATTCCGTTCCGTGCGCAGCCCCCGGTTCACTCTGCTCCCTGCCATTCATACGTCTGCTCTGAGGATCCTACCCCGCGGGCGACCCCCCCCGCCGCCCCCTCCAGAGGAGTCAGAACACCCAGTTTCCATCTGACTATGAAACTGATTCTATCCACAAGCTGGCACGGATGGCTGAGATGAAGCAGTATAACGCTGCGGCCGGCCGTTCAAGTCCGACAGGCGGGGTCGGTGGTGGTGGAAGCTGTTCTCCAAACAGCTTCCTATTGGGGCCAGAGAGGTGGCTGACCTCTGAACTCTGATGGGGAGAAGCGGGCGGTTATTATTGCAGGGTGGGGGTGTTCGCCGCAGGGCCGCTGCAACCGCACGCCAGCCAGCGACGCTTAGCCTCTTCAGGACATAGAGGGACCGTGTTAATATTACCGTTATTGTCAGAAAGCAAGCTTTAAATGTCAGCTCAAATGTCAATTGAGACACTCGGGGGAGGGACTAATGATACATCAAGGACAATAAATATGAGATGCAGAGAGTCCGGGCAAGATGGAGCCTCTCTCCACTCTGTTGTTTGTTGACATCGCCGGCGTGTGTGTGTGTGCGTGTGTCCGATGTCGCTAGGAGCGAGTGTGTGTGCGTCCGTGCGTGCGTGCCGGTGTCGACGATAACAATACTGTTGGGACGCCCGCGGGTACGTTAACAGGATGAGTTACGGCGGACGTAGAGAGTCCAACTGTTTCATTAGTTTTTAATCACGTTAGCGAGCAGCACGTGAACGCGGTAATGGCACCTGACACGCCAGTGGCCCACAGCCAAAGCCGTTTGTCTGCGGTTAGTGTTCTGGGCTCCTGTGATTTACTGCGTCTTCAGCGTGGTACAAACTAGCCTCGGCAGAGATGTGGACCAAAGGCACACACACAGCTGAAATATACACTACACACTCGCACAGGTAAAACATGGACTACACGCACACAGCAGTAATATGGACTAAGCATACGTACCCACACACAGCCGAAATATAGACTACACACACACAATTAAAACATGGCCTACACCCACAGAGCAGGAATATGGACTACACACACGCTCACACACAGCCGAAATATAGACTACACACAGTTAAAACATGGACTGCAAAGACAGCATAAATATGGAGCACGCACGCACGCACACACACACACACACACACACACACACACACACACACACACACACACACACCACACACACACACACACACACACACACACACACACACACACACACACACACACACACACACACACACACACTATAAATGTGGAATGTGTCACGTAGACAGCCCTGTCTGTATTCATGAACCTCCCAGTCTCCTGGTCTTGTCTGATGTATACTAGGGGAAGTGATGCATGCTCATATAATATGGGAACAGACAAAAAGGAGCGAGTGAAAACATCGCGGGCTGTCAGCTCGGTTTCCATCCGTCAGAAGTCTCTGGAACAGCAGGTTGCAGAGAGAGTGGGATAGTGTCAGTGATGGAGTGGAAGCAGCATGGGCTCCATATGGCTGTGATGGAGGCCCCTTCTCCGCCCGCCCCTTCCCCTCCAGGACCAAACACTTGAGATCTAACGGGCGCGCCGGCTCTGTACCTGCTGAAAGCTTTCCCTCAGGTGACTCTGGTCTTCTGGATGACAGAACTCCAGGATGTCTTTGCCCAGCAGGTCCTGTGTGGAGGGAGAACCAGAGGGCACTAGTTGAGTCGGGTTAAGAGAATGAATCAGTCAGGTGAGGTGAACTGACCTATGGAGGGGTAACTGACTGAATAAATAAAGACGTCATTTTATGCGCACACAGCACAAACTTTACAGTATATATTTGGGATCTGAATAAGAAACTCTAAATAAATAAGGCTCAAAACACATTTAGGATACATAATGTTAAGCAATCAATTACACATTTGTGTCCAACATTTTTGAAACATTGCAAAAGATAATCTTGCATTAATTATTCCTGGTTCTACCTTAGCTGTGCGATAGTCACTTCCTGGACGTGTCTCAAAGGTATGTGTCCCAGGAGACACCTACTGTGTGCCTGGCTGGCCCGATTTTAGGTTTTACAGATTATAGACAGACTTCATATTTAATACTTTATTACGTAACTTTGTTACGAAAGCAATATCAATGTAAATTCAACTTGATTTAATCTCTTTAGCGTTTCTTGTGTGGAAAACTTTCTAAAAGCCATTGGAAGTGTTTTGATATTAAATGGTCACCGTAGGGTTCAACTACCGTACTCTAAATTAAATTAAATTATATATATTATTATTATGAAATGTGATTTTATAATCGGCAACGTTACCCCGAGAGCCAAGCACGTGAATAATAATAACGAGAAGATATTCATAAGTACACAAAACCCATCAAGCCAGAGGAAGCAACAGGCCTGGTTATTATCCCCCGGTTCGCCTGCGAAACAGAATCACGTGTTGGCTGTCCTCGATCCAAAAGGTCGAGAGGTGAGAGGCTGGCTGCCTTCTAGGAAACGCCGCTCTCTAGGAACGGCGAGTGCTCGTTCCATCCCCTCCCGTTTCTGTCCCCGCGGCAACACAATAACCCTGCAATGCGCTGGAATGCATCCACGGCTGTGATTGGCAGGCACGCGTGCGCGCGGGGGGGGAGGGAACCAATCTCAGAACATATAGATCAACTCCGAGCACACAGTGTTCCCCAAACAGAACTCCCCCCCTAAAAAAAAAAAGCTCACATGATGGGTTATGGGAAATGGGGCCCCCTAGACACATTGCTTTTTTCCCCCGCATTGCGGACTCGCTTGCACTAAAGGTCAGAGGTAGTGGAGGGGCGAGCTGGGTTTTTGGTTACCACTTCAAAGGCCGTTTTTTCATTGTAATAAAAAGCCCTGTTTGAAAGGGAGAAAACGAAAGCAGCCGAAAATAGAAAAGTTGCTGACACGCTGAACCGCTAAACTCTTTGGTCTCGAGAGTCGAGACGCGGACACAGTTCCAGTCTGACAGTTTAAGGAGCAGAAAAATCCTGCCGTCGTTGTCATCGCCGTCTCGTCGCCGTTTCCCCGCCAAATGAAGACGGACACTTTTAGTATACTTATATCATTATATGGGGAAGGACAGCCTAATGGCCGGCTGGGGTGTTTGACTCCAGGCCTGTTCCGGGTTCATTCCCCGGTGTCTGGAGTCTACCTGGAGTTATCTCGGAGCAACGATGCCTAACTCCGACCGCCTGCGAGGTGGAATCTGTCTGAAAAGTCCACTGCTGCTGAATAACTAAACAGTTGGGTATCGAACAACGGTGCCATTTGGCACCGACCAAATTATTTCGGTCCTACCGAGTATCAAATTGTTTTGGAAAAAAAGGTGCCAAATTTCAATACTTTACGGTAGACGACGTGAACGCTGTTTATTTTATTTATTTATTATCTATCTATCTATCGCATCCAGCCAATCACTACCATTGTTGTATACAGGCGACTTGACTGACAAATCAGTATGAAGCTATTTGGGTGACGTGAGACTCGTTACTGCCTTCGAGTCGAAAGCGGGGCAATTTCACTATAAGCTTCGCGCTAGCCACAAGATGCGTTCTAAAACGTGGTTATATTTTGTCAAAATTGACAGCAATACTGTAGAATGCAACCGTTGCAAGGCGACTATAAAATGCAAGTCCGGGAACACATCAAATATGATGAAACATTTGATCTTCCATGGCATCAACTTAAGGCTGGACAACTGCACCGTCTTCAACACTCCATCTGCTGGGTCTTATTCTGCTGGCAACGATGTAATAACAGGTACGGTTCCTGCTAGAAGTTAGCTAACTAATAGCAGGTTAGCAGTGTGCCAGCTAATATTGTGGAAGCTAACATAATTTACTAGCCAAGTTAGTCGTTAGTTGAGTGAAGACACCAACAATGGCGTGTGATTGTATGTACAGTGCAATGTAAATAAAACACTACAGTTCGTTAGTTAGTTGGCTCTGCATTTGCCTTTGACTCTATCTCCTATTTCATTTTGTACTAAGGTCCATCTGTCCAAGCCATCAGCAGTGTAGCTGATTCCGGCCCCTCCATGACTCCCTTTACAATGGCAGTTAGTAATACTAAGCTGGGGACACAATTAGTCTGGAAAGGGCCCGTCTCCTCCCAGAAAAGGCAGATATGATTATCTTCCTCCATAAGAATTCTAACTGAGAATGGATAGATACAAGTTACTGCAACTCTAAAATTAGTAACCACGTAGATGGCAAATACTTAAAAATATGTGTTATGTATATATGATCATTTGAAAATTAGGAATATGAAATTGCCGCACTCACAAGGCTGTAAAACTGCCAGTCTGCACGGTCACGATTACCTCATTGCTGCATTGCTATGTATAATCTCAAGAGTGGCTGAGATTACACAAGAAACCAATATACAACAATGTGTCACTTTCCAACGAATTATGGTGCTCAATGTTATAATCATTTATAGAAAAGTAGTTGTACTGATATAAGTCCTATAAGGTTTTTCCACAATATTATAAGTATTCGGAAAAAAGCTATTCGTATTCTGAATTTATATAAGAGTATAAAGGTATCGGTTTTGGTATCGGTATCGAAAATGTTTAAACTACAAATGTAGTTTTAAAACTTAAGTTAGGAGTCTGTGCGACCGACCTGCGGCTGGTAACCGATGACGTTGATGCAGCGCGGGTCGACAAAGGTGATGACGCCGTCAGAGTTGTGACGGGACAGGAACTCTGTGGGCACCGATAGGCCGTTCATATCCATGGAAACAGGAGAGCTGGTCACCTGTTGGGAGGAGTTAATGATGCAGTTGAGATTAAACATTTAATGGGAAAATAAGAAAAATACGGTCAGATGAGGTCAGAACCAATAATAAAACTAATTAGAAGTTGAACTCAGACTAGTCCGTATACATCCTTCACGGCAGATCAGCAAATAGGAAACAACCATACCCTTAGGGATACACAAATGATTTAATCAATTGTCATCAGAAAATGACAAAAACAATCTATTATAGAATTCAGATTAGATAAATCACAAAACAAAAGCCTACAAAATCTGAAACCAGTGCCTTAACACCATTCTTTAAAGAACAAGTACCACTCCTGCACAAAGCATCAGACAGGTGCCATAGTGCTGATGCTGCCATGCGCTAAGAAACCCAAACACTCAGGAGTGTGGAGTGTGTGGGGCTCACGGGAGAAGGGGATCACGGCCGAGCATGACTAACGTCTCCTGGCACGCGGGGGCTCGCTGTGTTAGCGTACGAGCTCTGCCCAAGACAAAGGACCAAACAAAACAGCCAGGGGCAGGGGCCACACAGCTCGGCCCGGCTTAGACGCTTTCACCCCACGCTAAATAGGGTCGTTACCGCAACAGATCTGCCAGAATAGTTTTTATTTCTCAGAGGCTTGCGGTGAGTAAATGTGACCGTCAGCTGCTAAGCCCCCCGACTGCCTGACCTGGGGGAGGAGGGGGGGGATCAGGGGAAAGCACAGAGTAGCACCACGGGAGAACCGTGAGAACCTTGATGGAGCCCTGATATTACTGGGCAGAGCCAGGGTTTGGAGAGTGGAAGCAGAGCTCTGAAGGGAGTTGGCCGAGACGGGTCCAACTGATTAGCCATGAGGGGGGGGGGGGGGAAGAGAGAGAGAGAGGAGAGAATGAGAGAGAGAGAGATGAGAGAGAGAGAGAGAGAGAGAGAGAGAGAGAGAGAGAGAGAGAGAGAGAGAGAGAGAGAGAGAGAGAGAGAGAGAGAGAGAGAGAGAGAGAATAAAAGATAGGAGGGGGACCGATAAAGATAATCGAATTGGAGGGAGGACACGACAGGATGTAGGTCAACTCTTTCCTCCGCTGCACTGATCATATAATCCTGGACCCCCCCAAAAAAAAGTTTCCTCGCCGATCGCCTACGGTTGAGTGGGAACAGTCCGGCACGCATGCAAATGGGCCTTTTTATGACCTGCCCAATTGAATGTGTGCCACTGTGCGTGCGTGCGTGCGTGCGTGTGTGCGTGCGTGCATGTGTGCGTCTTGAGCGTTGCATATCCCAGTTTAAGTAACACAAAACTTCATATGCGTACCTGCAGTCTGCCGATGGCCACCAGACAGTATTTACCAGTCTGGCCCGCTTCGGTGTCCTCGTCTGGTATGGTCATCCCTGGAGGAGAGGGAGGGAGGGAGGGAGGGAGGAGGCGAGGGAGGGAGGGAGGAGGGAAGGGAGGTGCGGGATGGGAGGGAGGTGGATGATGTGATGGAGTAGAACAAGATATAGTGATTCAAGATGTAACATATCAGACAAATAGGGAAATGTTCCTTTGATTAAAAATTCCTATATCACACTGTCATGACAATTAGTTTTGCTCAAATGGTAGATGGTAAATGGACTGCATTTATCCAGCAAATTGCTAGCTAGCGCCACCGGTGCACCTTCCAATATCGCCTACCAATGGCCCCTTCATGCGCACACATTCACACCAAAAGCAGTGGTCGCCATGCAAGACAACAGCCGGCACGCTGGGAGCCGTTAGGGTTAGGTTAGGGTTTGGTGTCTTGCTCAGGGACACCCCCACAGACTCCCTCGCTCTCCCTCCTTTGTCGACTCGACACACAAAGCGTCTCGCACAGAATGTTTATGAACATTCACGAGTCAATCACATCATTTTCTTTTATTTATTTTTTTATACGTACTTCCTCAATGTGATGTTTTTGCACTGAACAAGGACTGCAATTAATTTCGTTGTACTTGTTACAATGACATTAAAGATATTCTATTCTATTCAATGCAGAGGTTCACATGTGAATTATTAATCGTAGCTGGCCTAAAACAAACGGCTCCTCAGCGATGACAACCGGCATCTGGACAGAGTCACACACGAGGGAAGCCATTTGTCAACGAGCGGTTGTCAAGTTGCTCTCACGAAGTCGCCCGTTGTCAAAGTCATTGGCCGATCTGAAAATATATACGCAGCGATCGTGTAGTTTGATAACAATGTTTTTCTGCGCAGATCCCCGTAAACGAAAGAAAAGCGATTGAAAGGACGACGTAACCCCGATCCACTACCGACGGCATGGGGCAGTGCTTGTTAGTGCTGGCCCCGATCGTGGAAGATCATGACTCACGTCCTTGAGGTTCTCAGAGTAAACCGCATGACGCGTTGCCGACCAGTGTTGTGACGTACATCGAGGCCCCGTCAATTAAATCAGAGGTGGGGGAATGTAAATACTGAAATGACAATACCTTTGTTTTTTCACGTGAAGACCGTTGGAAGTAAACTAAAGCTGAGGTTTGATAATGGTGTGTCACAAGGGCCGACCACCTTCCGTCTTGCCAAATGCTGGGAGTAAATATTTAAAAATGGGTTTGGGATCGGAATCTCGTTGACTTCAGCACACAACAGAGGGTCTTGGAGGCTTATCGCCAGCTACTGGGAATCGTTCACCCTGAGGGCAAACAACAACCAATTCGTACTCATTATCCTCTAAAATTGACACTTTTGTACCGACCGAAATCAGGTGACCCTCCTGTTCATTTATGAGACGTAATAAGACCCTTGTATAGAATTCTTATAATGATTATGCACAACTGACCTCATACGAACATACAATACTAAATTCTTGCATAATCGCCCCTTATTAACATTAAACCCCTTGGGTAGGACACTGTGTCCTTCAAACGCGTCTGTACCTTGAGGTGATTGACACATCGTTCACCTGTCATGAACCCCAGCGATGGTTTCAATTCATTTAAATAACAAAACTCTTGGTCTCGCCACACAACATTATTCAGTGTGTACTTCTGAGGGATGTGGGGTGAAGGGACAAGACAGAGAGTGACAGATACACAGGGCCCGCAATATTACCATAACAATAAGAAATGTCATTTTCTCCAAGCCGTGGTTGATTACAAATAAATGTTTTGGTTGCGGTGGACATTTTCATGGACCTGCAGTTTGACAGGAGTTCTTGTCATTGCCAAAGCAAGGTGTCATTTTTGTGTAAAAAAAAAAAGGTTTGACATTTCATTTGTTAGGATATTTTGTATTATTACCAGCTGTTCTGCGATTTCATACTGTGGATATTGTCACAAAATAGAAGGCTTCTCCATAGAGTAAGGAAGAGTTATACAGTCTGCTGGAAAAGCTCCAGTCAAATAAATGAAAACCTGTGCCATGAAATTGGCAAAATTGCTCTCTTTTTTTGGGGGGGGCTCACTAAGGATGTGAATTGAAACTCTTTCTCTTGTCGACTGACTGTGATTTCCATAATGGACCAATTTTCCATGTTTACTGATTTGTCAGCCAATGTCTTCTTCAAATGTCATTCGTCTTGATTTGTATTATTTACCGCACAGACACACCCCGTCACCTTTGTCCTCGTGCGTTCTCTAACAGAGCCATTTGTCTGTGGGTTTAGCAAATATCCCTCCCCCCTGTGTTTGGTTATTGCCACAGCAGGGGTGTTGTGAAGCCCTTTCAGCCGCCAAGCATGGATGAAAGGACTATAGGGATAAAATGTGCACAATATCTGCCGCCTTGGTTCTCGGTCCCATCGTTACCGTGCAACACACATATTCTATCTCCATGATCAAAGGCCTCAACTGGGTTGAGAATTTGCTGTGTGTCATGATCGTTTTCATGTGTGTTCAGCAGTTGTGGCACGCATCCGTGTTATATATAGTCCCCATCTTTCTTTAGAAACATTCCAAGGGGATATATTTAGACTGGGGAAGGCAGGCTCGCGCCAGTTGTTTTGAAGCACACATGGAACGTGTTTGTGTGTGCGCACAATCCACAAAGCACAACGTCCCCCGGTCGCTTCAGAGTGCTTTGAGCGGGGCTCTAATTCTGGTTGCCTGCTTTTCTGGATGCCTGCTTTTTGTCCTCAATTCATTATGGGACACCTGGTCACAATCACATCACTGATGACAATTCCAGACCCTGCGCGCGTGTGTGTGTGTGTGTGTGTGTGTGTGTGTGTGTGTGTGTGTGTGTGTGTGTGTGTGTGTGTGTGTGTGTGTGTGTGTGTGTGTGTGTGTGTGTGTGTGTGTGTGTGTGTGTGTGTGTGTGTGTGTGCGTGTGTCTGCGTGTGTCTGCGCTCGTGTGTACATGTGTGCGCGTGCGTATGTGTACGCGTGCGTTTACACGCGTACGTACGCGTGCGCATGTGTGTGGGCACGGAAGACGGAATCGGAGCGTGCGACGGCCGGAACGTTGTGCAACCCAACCTGTTTACGCAGACATTCCGACAGCTACAAACAATTAAGAGCAGACCAGCGATAACCACAGTGGCTCCGTGATATTAACATCGGCTGCACCAGAAACCACCTCCTCCAGTAGACTCTGTGCCATCCGTGAGAAAAGGAAAGCCTTGAGGGGTTCATCCCACGGACAACAGAGCGTGAACGGCGTACAAATTTGAGACAAGGTACGTGTTCGATGTACACACTTGACGGTGCGTAGGAACGGTTTGCTGAACACTTCTCAGCCCCCCCCCGCTCTCGATAATGTACTCCTTCTGATCCTCCTCCTTGTCCGCCCCCCCGCATAAATTTTGCCCTGCGTTTGTTCTCCATCTGTTGCAGCGTGAACACCCCGCTTTTACGCTGAGCCGAAAGCACCCGGCCCCTTCTCGCTCACAAACGGGAGGTAACCGACACTGGAATGGGATTAAATAACAGCAAGATAAATGCCTGCGTGTTAATGCCTCCCCCCCCGAGACACAGCCAACAGATAAACCCCATCACCTCTTTTTTTTTTTCCTTTCTAGAAAATAATTCATGTCTTTTTTTTTTGCTGATTGTTTCTTTTCTGAAGACCGAGTATTAATTACCACTACAGTCAGCTACGGTTGGCAGCCATTGTCACAGGGCTGCGAGAATAGTCACGTTGTAGGTCATCCAAAACTCTTTTGGGGGGGACGTGTTTGTTTTTAATCATTCTGTACAAGACCCGCCTGTTCATTCAGGATCAGATAGAAGCCACCGCTCTTGGCCTTGACACCGCGCCGACACACACAGCCAACACAGACACAAGGGTCATTGAGTCGTTCATCCAAATCCATTTACACACAATCCAGACAGAAACCAGGAAGAGGCAGGCCAGGGGATGAGCATCCGAGGAGGATGGAGGAGGCCAAAACATCGAGGAGGCCAAAACAGGCAGACGGTGCTCATTCAGGGGCGGACCACCCTGGCCACTACACTAGCCTGACCCCACAGACAATACACTGTCCCCGGGACAAGTGCAGGGTTGTGACGGCGGGCGCTGGAAGGTGTCAGACTACAGATGTCCCAGTGTGCCGAGAGTGGTGCTGAGATTGAGCGAGAGAAGTGGTGGGGAGAGGAGGGTGGATGCGCTGGTGGGGGTGGGTGTTTGTGTACCTGCAGGGGGCCATGCTTTGATGTAGCCTGTGCAATGCACCACCGAGTACTGAGCCTCCCCTTCCTTTGAGGGTCCGAGGCCATTTCTGTCGACGAAAGAGAAAACATGTGAGAGCAGGCACACACACACAGACACACACGCACCGATTCAGACACACAGAGAATCGAAACGCAGACACACAAGGCAGAAACGCACACACACAGGCACACACACAGACAGACACACACAGATTCAGACACACACAGAATAGAAACGCAGACACACAAGGCAGAAACGCACACACACACACACACACACACACACACACACACACACACACACACACACACACACACACACAACACACACACACACACACACACACACACACACACACACACACACACACACTGACACACACACACACACAGAAATGCAGACACACACACCCACAAACAGTAACACAAACAAACATGCAGACACAAATACACCCAGATGCTTGCACAACCGCAAACACACACACATGCACCCAGACAAAGACACACAGACGCAGACACAAACCCACACACCAACACATACACCTGTCTAAGCCGAGAGGGGTTGTGTGATCCATTGTATTTTAACACAAAAATCGTTGGTTGAGGGAAAAGGGCGGGGAGGAATACTGGAGAAACATCAGTAAAGAGGGGAAGTGAGTGTGTGATGTATTCACCTGTATCTCTTCCTCATGTTGGACAGCCGGTTCAGGGAGATGTGATCCAGGGGAGCGCTGCCGCACCTGTGCGTGCGCACACACACACACACACACACACACACACACACACACACACACACACACACACACACACACACACACACACACACACACACACACACACACACACACACCACAAAATCACTTCTCCATCAGCACATGATGCATTGCTACAAAGCACTTGGTCCAGTCCAGTTTCTCTAAACGTTGAATGTTTCTGTAGTCACTGTAGGCTTTCGATTGTTCTCAGCCTCACTTCATCGCTTTCGGATGAAGAAGGCACCTGCTGAATGTTTAAACGCAATGTAAATGATTCAATGCTCAGAGACATTTATCACACAGGCACGCTTCAAAGTAAACACATGAATCAGTACCTAACGTCCAATTTTAGCTAATGGATAGATATATACTTTTTATGACCTCATTATCCAAACATAAGATGCTACGGTGTTTGAACGGACATGAGTTCTATCTGGTCAGAATTATTTTTTAAAACATTATAACCGGCATCCCTTGCATGTAATGTGTGCTGAAACATGTGCCCTGTTGACACGTCTCACACAACACGGGATGACGAAAATACACAAACAAGTGGGACAAACCGCTAACGGCTCTCCCATAAGTGATGATTAGCATTGGGGCTGTAGCAGCCCGTCCACATGGTGTCAGGATGTATTTGATTTGATTGTTATGCCACGTTTGACAATACATGTGCTAACGCATTTCCTTCCACCCATGACATTACACAATGGACAGAAACGGACAGAAAGAGAGCGCCCGCTGAAATCCGATAGGTTGATCCACGAGCCATGACTCCAGCATGGACACAGACGTCCCCTCATCTACCACCACCACCCCCGTCCCCCCGCCCCCAGCCTTCTTCATCTTGTGAGATCGACGGGCGGACCAAGAGTTACCTAAGACGAGGCCTGCACCCAATTACCTCCCTTAGAAAACGACGTGCTCCAAACCCTAGGTAGCCTGTGCACGCTTGATGCTGCGGCTCCTCTACCTAGCAGCGTCGTAACAAGCGTGCCTGCGAGGCGAGGGGCTGCTTTTCCCCTTACCGTCGACGTGCCTCCAATAAAAGGCTCAAACAGGAGGGAAATTCCTCCCGTGGCGCAGTGCGGTTGTCGCGTGCGATAAGCAGGGGGCCCCAAGCTTGACGGATTGAGACATCACCGTCCCTCCCCCCCCCCCCACACACCACACACACACAAACGCCAGACGGTCGGACCGCCGGCTCAGCGATACGAGGGACAGCGTACGTGGAAACGTAATTGGGGAAACGTGTGATTTTTCGCCGGGCTAAGCACAAAACCCAAAAGTATTCCACAGCGGTCTCACCACCGGAGCCGTGTTTTCACTTAGGAGACATCTTGAGACCAAACAAAGACATTTTTTCTCCCTCGATCCGCACAGACGCCGTGTCTTCTGTGAAAAGCAGGGATGGTATTTTATTTTGTCGCAGCGCGCCGTAGGGTCACCACGGATTTCCAAACGAGCGAGGTATTAATATACACTGACGTATCGGGGATCTGGGATAACGATATGACACGTTTAATTACTTGAACGCCATGAGAAAAACGACACCAGCAAATCTTTATGCTTCCCCCCCCCCCCAACCCCCAAGTCTGTGAAGCGAAAATATGCATGGTGTCAGAAATTACCACACTGTGAAATTGGTTATGGCACACGCACGTCTTACCTTTAAGAAAGTCAGGTGTGAATCGTGTGGTTGGGATAGCTTGTTAATATTATGGTATGTCTGTCATCAGAGATACGCCTGCACAGTTTTGGGTCTGCGGGCTTAAGTTATCGTGTACGTGAGTCAAACGCAGGAAATGTAAGTTAACCTGATATTTTCATCTCTATTATCATTGGAGGTAGTTGTAACAAAAGACAATATAAGCACGTGACGAATACAGTAGAAGTGATTTTATAGTAATTAAGTCATAATTAATTAGTACACATGCCTTTCACACTCTTTTTAAGAGCCTCGTATTCAGAAGCCCATGGATAGAAAAAAAAGGAATGTCATAAACCATAGTGATCTATTAAAATATAATGACTTTCAGAATCTGCTTTTTCGTTGCACTTGGCAGTAGATATATGTACTGCCATTTCCTGTAACAGTAATAAATCACCCGGTGGTTGAGCTTTAGGAAATGCTGGAGCATAATTGATTTGCAACACAGTAATTAATCACAGTTGGACGAGTTATTCTGGGGAGCTTCTTTGTGGCTAATTACGGAGTACTTTGGAGATGCACACCAAAATATAGGAGCCACTTAATACACCAAATGTCTGTAACTCTGTGGGTGTGAGTGTGTGTTCTACAATATGCATATATCCATTATGCATTCATTATCCTTATATGAAATAGATAATCGTATTTCCCTGGTGCTAAAGGAAATGGCTCCTGTGCGATGCAATTCTTTATTTTTTAACTTGAGTCAGTGAGGGGTCATCTCTTACCATGGCTAGACTACACCTAGGTCAGGTATAAGAAACGGTATCCACCTCCATAAAGTAAGACAAAAGTCTAGTAGTCAGCCCTTCCTTTTAGCTTTCTGCACGCCATCTGTCCTGTGCCTGCGAGGGTAATTCCAGCTAACTATATATCCACATTTATAAAGGCTTTCCATATATTACCATATCACCTTCCTGGTTGATTCAACGGCTGTCTTGTTACACATCTGGTGGTCAACAGATGGTCAACAGAAAATACATCTTGTTCTTCTGCTTTGTTCCGACGATGGTTGTTGTAAACTATTTCTTCAATCAACAAAACTTGACGTTGTGAAGACTGACACTCACACAGACGCACACGCACACACACACACACACACACACACACACACACACACACACACACACTCCAATCCATATGAGCACAAGGTATACGCAGTCTTCACCAGGCTAACATGGAGAGAGCTGCACGTGCACACGTCGGGGACTGCTGCGGTCGGACTGGGGAATGCACAGACCTCATGCGGCAGATGAAGGAGCGCCGGGAGCCCATGCACATCCTCATGGACGACTGCTGCCCCTCCTTCTTCACCGTGCCCGTCTTCAGGTCCAAGATCCTTCCTGCACGACACGAAACACATGGGGCATCAGCATGGCACGCACACAACAACACACATAGTGTATCAGCATGGCACGCACACAACAACACACAACAACACACACGGGGCATCAGCATGGCACGCACACAACAACACACATAGTGTATCAGCATGGCACGCACACAACAACACACATAGTGTATCAGCATGGCACGCACACAACAACACACATAGTGTATCAGCATGGCACGCACACAACAACACACATAGTGTATCAGCATGGCACGCACACAACAACACACATAGTGTATCAGCATGGCACGCACACAACAACACACATGGGGCATCAGCATGGCACGCACACAACAACACACAACAACACACATGGGGCATCAGCATGGCACGCACACAACAACACACAACAACACACATGGTGCATCAGCATGGCACGCACACAACAACACACATGGTAGACACACAACAACACACATGGTGCATCAGAATGGTACGCACACAACAACACACATGGTAGACACACAACAACACACATGGTACGCACACAACAACACACATGGTAGACACGCAACAACACACATGGTACGCACATAACAACACACATGGTAAACACACAACAACACACATGGTACATCAGCATGGTAAACACACACAACAACACACATGGTACAAACACAACTACACACATAGTGCCTCAGCCTGGTACACACGTGGCACATCAGCATGGTACACACACGCACACACACAACACACATGGCAGGGTTAGGGCTAACCCAATAGATGGGACACAGATACGGGTGAACTGTGAGTGCACCCATCCAGCCCATTATGTTTTTGTATTGTATTTTTGTTTCTTTTTATTGCGGGAGTGAATCGCCCGTGAAGGAGCACAAGGATTGGAGAAGAGTGGATCAAAGTCCAACCCGCGGCCCAACTCAACTGGGAGTCCGCCACGCAGGTCACCTCATCAGGACAAGGAGTCCTTCGCTAGGGAGGGAAAAGTGTTTTCCTGTTCTCCGTTGTGTCCGGGCCGCGCCCCTCTCTGTGGGGCTCCACGGAGCGGTTTGCTCAATTGTTCTTTCCCTCGGACGAGTCGTGCGGAGGCGGTCAGACCGACCCCCTGCTGTGATCGTGAACCCAAGCACTGAATCACCCTCCCAAAGTGAAGTATTTAAAATGGTGCCGGGCTCAAATTGAGAGCCATCCTTGATAAAAAAAAACAAAAAAAAGAAAGAAATTCTGAGGAATCGCTAGACAAACAGCTGAGGGAAAATACAGCTGTCGGCAAACCCCCCCCCCCCCCCTTCCCCACCGCAATCTCCCCTCCCTGGGGGAGAGCAGTGTGTTCACGCCGGGGCGGCCCCGGCCGGGAGGGGCTACTGGGCCAGACTGATGGTAGACCCTAAAACATGGCCACGGGCTCAAAACAACAGAAACGGAGAGAAACACACGCGTGCAGGGTGGAATATAACGCGTAACATGCATAGACACACGCACATGTAATGCATTTGGCCGGGACATAATGTATTACATGCATAACATGCATAGACACACACACACACACTCACACAGATGCACACACACACACACACACTCACACAGACACACACTCACACTCACACACACACACACACACGTAATGCGTTAGGCCCGGACATAATGCATTACACGCATAGACACACAAAGATGCACACGGATACAAGATAGACACACACACTAGACAAGGACAGGGATAGACAAAAGACGAAAACAAGCCGGAGGAGAACCTTCCAACACTGAGATTACGGTCGCAGACAGCACTATTGACACAGACACTGAGTGTATGAACTCCCCGAGTGAGTGCACGTCATCTCATTCCGTCCTGCCCGTCCAGACAATGAAAACGATCAGTAGCTATGGCAGCCAGTTGACTGGAAATTGCGCTCAGCTTGCCTGAAGTATTCATAGGCGAGATCCTTTGCCGGTCATTGAAAGGGAATATTGTGGGAAGCCGCCGACAATGTGTGGATTGCTTTGGCTACGCGTTGGGATGCATGGGACAGCCGCTCGAAAGCAGAGCTGGAATGATGTTTGCACTCTGAACATTAACTATTTATATTTAACCATGGGCTAGACTAATTCGACGTGACGGCCTTACATTTGATCGACCACCTGTTGTATCGTTATATTCGGGCGCGATTATCCGTGCAGACCTCGGGGCTTGCGTGAGACCGTTGGGAGAATATTATGGGCTGGGGCTTCCACGCGTCTCGCTGTCCTGCAGTGTTACGACTGCGATGCACGCGTCTCTCGTTATCGTGATCAGCCCTGCTTTTCCTCACCAACCCTCTGATGCTTTCCAGATGGAACAATGGCATACCTTGCCTCCAACGTGGAGGTGGGTTGATCATGCACGTACGCACACACACGCACACACACACACACACACACACTTCCAGATATGCGTGAAGGCAGGATATGGTGGAAGGGGGGCCGGGGCATAGAAAATACAAACAGACCCAGTTACTTCACAGTTGATTGCAATTAAGAACCAGGGCAGGCATGCACGCGCGCGCGCGCGCGCACGCACGCACACGCACACACACACACACACACACACACACACACACACACAAGCACGCGGGATAACAATAGCAAACAGACCAAGTGACCCCAGGTGATCTGAGCCTGCTGTGATGTGTGACCTCGTGTTTAGAATTTGACATGGGCATCTGGTGGAAATTGCCAGGTGACATGTCAGATTGCAGATGAGAAGGGTACGGTTTGATGTGGCTCTGGACATTCCTTTCGATGTTGGCCTTCTACACACGCACACACACACACACACACACACACACACACACACGCACAACAAGTCTGTTTACAATAAGACTGACTAGAAAGGCACGTGGCAGAATCTGAGCAAGGCAGTTGTCCTAATGTAGCGCGCCCTACGTACAGTAACAGCGTGGTACAGCGGGCTGGTGTGAGTCAGCGCTCTCAATAGATCAACTTCTTCCATCATCACGTCACCGGACAAAAATCTTGAAAACACTCCCGGCACAAGAGTCACGGGCAAATTCCTCCCCTTAATCTTTCCCCGGTGCACCGTTTGGACGCGGGACCCCCGTCTTGCCCTGTCAATGCCCCCCGCCCCCGGTCACATCAAGGGAGCGTGTGCGTCGGGGGAAAGAGATTCACCCGGATGAACCACCGACCCAAACTGCACAGCACTGCAGATCACCACACTAGCCGGAACGCAGGCAGGCCCGCCTGCGTTCCGGCTAGTGTGGTGATCTGCAGTGCTGTGGGGGGAAAACAAGGGGGTCATAATTGGAGCCAGAGCGAGAGGACGTTGAAGAGGGGACGACAACAGTGGGCGAGCGAAGCAGCTGCTGCAGCTGGCACGGTGCGGAGGAACGTGAGCGAAGAGGGTGCCCCCCCCCACCCTCGGTTCGGGCTTCAAGGCTCCGTGAGCAGCCTTTCCGGGACACTGGGTTGTTGGTGGAAATTTCCCAGAGTCACCAAGCATCACCCTTTGGATCGTACCTCCCACGCATGCACTACCGAGTCTGTTATTTCTGTTGAAACAAATAAACACAACGACGATAGCTCATAAAGCTAGGTATGCTAACAAAGCGTGCGTAAGCCAAACAAAGATGTCGGGGGGAAAAAAAAATGGATGACAAGCTAATAATCAGGCGTAAGGAGGTCGAAAACAAGTAGACCAAAAGAACATTGGAAATAGAGCAGGCGGCCATCACTAATTCAATCGAGGCTTTGGATAAACAGGACGTTTCCCCACAGCACTTCACCCCGGCCTGGCCGGCCCCCCCCGAGTCCCGGCCAAGCCTGTCCTGCTCAAGGGATTATTTATGGAGGAAGCAGAGTACTGTACCAGGAACCGCCATCAGATCCACCTCTGACCCGCCAACCACTTATTTATCCTTCTACTCCCTTCGTCCTCTGCATTCCGGCGTCCACCTGATCGCCCTTCTCCTTCTCGATATCCCACTGAGCGCATTTGTCCCACCACAATCTGCTTGTCTCGGCGTGCCATTTGTCCCTCCGCACATTCGGTTTCAGTGTTTCCCCCCAGAACATGTCTTAGTCAAGGTGGGGTCCGTTTCAATTCCATTGAAAAAGCCTTATGGCACGACCATTGTTGTAACAGTATCACTGATGCTTTATTGATCTTTATTTTTTACACCTGATGGAAGTATGTTTTCTTTCCCTACGAGAGTTTTGTACTTTGTTAATGCATAATAATTAAAAAATATTTATTAAAATATATATATATATATATATTTTTTATATATATATTGGTAGTCAAGTATTGTTGTTAAGGCGTCCGCCTTAACAACACAGTACTGGGGGAAACAATGGGTTTCTAACGGAGGTGACGCGCAAACTGAAATGGTTTCGGCTCGCCCACCTGCCCCTTCGAATAACCACTAACTAAATCCACTTCTTTTCATTTTGGGAACCCTTCAACCTCTACACTCGTGATTGAAATGAGTGCATCCTGCATTGGCCAAAATGGCCAATGCAGGATGTCACAGCGGGTGACTGCGGCGGTGATGGCATTTACATGCATTTATGAACGAGACACCGGTATCAAAAGCCACTTAACCGGGGGAGGGGGTTGAACAATCAAAAGCATAGAGTCGGAAAATTGGAACGGCTACAACACATAAGTGCTTCGGCAAAGTTCCTGCTTTTTGTTGAACAAGAATCGGGGCAAAGAAAGGGCAAGGAAATCAGTGTTTCAGATTAAGAGTGAATCAGGTCCAATACGTCAGTGCCGCTCTCTCAGACAGTGATTAGGCGCCCACACGTAGAACGAGTGTGGGTGAGGGGGTGGATAACATGGCGGTTCGAGGATGAGAAGAGGGGGGCTGGGACCGCGATCCAAAATACACAAGACGCTCAGGCGGGCGACCCGAGGCCCGGGAGCGGTCGTGACTGGTGGGCTCCGTGCTCACGCTGCCTCCGTCGATTACAAGCTAGGTCGATGGAGGCGCGGGGGAAGAGGCTCGCCTCAGCCAGGAACCCCAGTGGCGTTCAGGCAAACGGAGCCCGCGTATGCTACCAAACCCACCCCCCCTCCCCGATCCACCGCCGTCAACATATTTCAAATGATTAAGGCGCCTCGGCGTGAACATTGTGTGTTTGCGCTGCAGGGGTAAATATATGCGTGCATATCCCTTGCATATCGGGGTTTCAGACACGGCTTTAAAAAACGGGAACGTTGTTCCAGCGGCCGCAGGACATCCCACGGATCGTTGATGCTGAGTAGGCAATCAGTCAATCAACCCCTCCGAGTGTAAAGTGGCCAAGATCACCTCGAGCCAAGGAGCGCAGGTATAGGGTGAACCTCCTTGTTTGGGTGCAAGGTGCGGCAGCAATGCAGATCGCCCTCGAGGAGGAGGAGGGGGGGTGGGGAGAAGGGCAGCTGAGCTGTGAGGCAACGCTCTCTGCTCCCTTACCTTTCACACAGGGGCCACGAACCCTAGGCATAGCGACCACGAGGACCAGGGTCCCGGACACACAGGGCTCCAAATGCGCTTCGTTCCAGAGGAACGGGCTAGCTCAGCGGTGAGGTGGGGAGTTCAGCGATACGTCCCTGGGTCGGCGAGTGGGGCCAACAGAGGTGGTCCCTGCATCTTTTAAAGATGCCCTAAATGCTCCTCCCATTCGCGGGTTCGTGAGAAGAGGACCACAAGGACCCGACCTGGTTAGGGTGCGTCATGTTCCCCTTGGGGGTTGGTGCTGGGTCACCCCTTGGGGCGGATCCCCCCTCCGAAGACGGATCCGCCCACATCGCTCTACTTAACAGTTTCAACAGCGACCTGATATGGATTAGGCAGAATTATAAATTATTTTTAATGACTGAGGAGAGGCTTAATTATATTATAAGCTACCGGAGCATGCATCGAATTTGTTGCTAATGTAATGATATCTTTCTCATTAGGATTTCACATCCAAACAAATTATCACCTCTTTTTTTCCGGGAAAACAAATAGGCTGGAGCAGCATGTTCCACTAATGACGCAACGGTTTGGTGAGACGTCAGCTTTTTCCGGTTACCGGCCAGAATAGCAGAAGGACGCTAACAGCAGCAAAACAACAACACCAACGCGTGGCTGATGAGTGCAGCGCTGTTGTCTGCCCGGTGACTTCCGTGAGTCATCACCGGCATGACATTTACTGCATCGCCAGAGCAATGCCTCATGGTAACGGCAGCCTCTCGTTCCTGACGATTTCCACTTCGTTGTCCCTTTTCCTACCTTGGCAGCGACTGAACTAGTGAATCAAAGTGGGGCATGTCAACTAGAATGGATAGGCACTGTAAGATAGAATATCAAATGAAAACAATTTTTTTCCCGCGTGGTTGAATAGGTTTCCAAAGACGGACAACATCTCACAGTCGTCTCGACTTTTCTGTGGACGACCTCACAAGGCTAACCCATCAGGCCCCTCTGCTCTTCAGTTCGGAAAGTTAATATGCAACAGGCTGATATCCCTGCCAATGGTTAGTTGAAGCCAAGCACAGCCTTCCTGGACAAAACACTGCAATGATCACAACAACCACAGCCTCAGAGTGCATCCCCCATCCAGCATTTTGCCAACAATTATTTTTAGATCACAATGGTGAAAAACAATAATCTTCAATGCTGCCGCCAGTTCACCCGAACATGTGGACACCTTCTGCGCAGCCTTATGCAACACTGACTGCCACATAAATTAAATCCACTTCCAATGTGGCAGGATACCATTATGGAAATGTTTTAGAAATGCATGGCTCTCACAGCACCAAATGTCAGGAAATGAGTTCAATACTGTGGGCCGGGGAAAAAAATAAAACCACATTTATAAATACGACCGGCCAAACGTCGTTAAACCACATATTTTGTCGCATTGCTTTAATATTTAAAAGGCTTTCTGCCTCAAGAGAAATTACTTACTTACCTCCCCCTTAACTTTTTTTTGGCAATGCCACTAAGTTTCTTTCCTCTCTGTGGAAGTGGAGCGGACGCAGGCGCACGCCGCATTGAAATAAATCTCAAGCGGTTCAAAGCTCGGTCCGCCTGGCTCAATCGCGGCCTTGCATGGCTGTGTGGGCCCCAGACGTCTACTTTCCATTGTGGAACGGGAGGGGGGGGGGAATAAAACACAACTTCGTGATTTAGATCAATGCGAACTCAAGAAGCCCGAGACGCACACTGACGCAGCGGGGACCTCCATTTGGCTGTACTTACATGGAAGCACGCGCACTAATTCAACCCGGCAGGTTTAAGAGTTGACTTAAATAACCCCGGTATCCCCTTTTTCAAGGTAATGAAACAGAGAGAAACAGGAAGAATTTGGGCTTGTTCATTTCTGTTTAAACAGAGTTTTAACAGGGTTAGGCCTTAAGAGGAGGCGTACATAATACCGGCCAGCGCCGCAAGATGATATCCAAGGGGTTTATTCAGAGGACAAAACAGAACGTTTTATTGTGACTGGGACCTTAACCCGGCGAAAAGAGCAACAACCGGGCAATGAGAAAACAGCTACATCCTTTTTTTTTTATCCGCTGTGGTTAAGGTCTGCCGCTCCGACGTAAGCGCCGGACAGCTGGAGAAAACACCAAGTGCCACGCACACCAGAATTCACCCTGCCACACACACACACACACACACACACACACACACACACACACACACACACACACACACACACACACACACACACACACACACACACACACACACACACACACACACACACACACACACACACACACAGCAAGGCGGTGCTTGGAAGACATACGGCTTTCATTCCATTGCTTTCCTCACAAAGAAATTTCACGGCGGGACGTGGACCTTCATATCATGTTTGCGTCTGCATCTACTTAAGTGTGCGGTTGTGCGTCTGTCTCGGTGCCCGTGTGTCCCTCTGCGCGTCTTTATCTTTCCTCCGCAGCGGCACTTGGAGGAGATAACAAACTTGCGTTGCTTATCAAAGCCTTCTGGGTAATAAAGCGGGCCCTGTCGGCACGGGGGATTTCAGGGAGCCGATTGGCTGGCAAAGAAACTGAGGCTGACACATGGACAGATGCCTCACCTGGAAGGAACCTCTGGGCACCAAGGAAATAATGGGGTGGGGGGGGGAGAGAATATAACTAAACAATGGCGCCATCTCGTGGTCACATGAAGTACTTCCCGTACTTGTACCGATAATATCAGGCACTTCAGATTGTGCAGCTTCTAAGAGTGCTTTCAGTAGCATGCAACCAGAAGGAGGAAACGGTTTAAGTTCACACCTCGGCTGTGTGTCATATGGTTTCAGAAACCTTGCGGTAGCCCTCTCAATTTTTTTTTGATACTTATTTGACTGTGGACATGAACTCTTCTTCAAAAGCATTGTCTGCATTGTAATGAGTGCAGTGTGAGGTACATGGTATGAGGTGAGTACTAAATAGATGAATCCAAGTATATGGTTCCGATTACAAGGTAACAGGTGCACAACCTGGTACTGAACCGATGGCACTACATGGCTCTGAATACCTAGTAGGAGGTACATGGCTCTGAATATATGGTAATTGGTACATGGAAATGAATACAGGGTACTATGTACATAGTTCCGAATACTTGGTAATACATATGCAGGTACATAGTCCTGGAAACACGGTGCAAAATGCCTGGTACTGAATACTTGGAACAACGTACATGGTACTGAATACTTGGTATTATACGCCGGTACATAGTACTAGAAACACGGTAATAAACACAGTACAGAATGGTACCAGGCAAACAGGACCAGTGACCACACAGGACTGTATGGTACCGGACCAGTGACCACACAGGACTGTATGGTACCGGACCAGTGAGCACACAGGACTGTATGGTACCGGACCAGCGACCACACAGGACTGTATGGTACCGGACCAGTGACCACACAGGACTGTATGGTACCGGACCAGTGAGCACACAGGACTGTATGGTACCGGACCAGCGACCACACAGGACTGTATGGTACCGGACCAGTGACCACACAGGACTGTATGGTACCGGACCAGTGACCACACAGGACTGTATGGTACCGGACCAGCGACCACACAGGACTGTATGGTACCGGACCAGCGACCACACAGGACTAGTAGGCACATGAGATCTCCCCTGCAGTTACCCGTCATGGAGTTCTCGGAGGTGCTGAGCTGCTCCCGGAGCTTGTCCACGTCGTCGGGGTGCACCTGCTCGTACAGGGTGCTGCCGAACCACTCCGCCTGCGGGTGGTTCAGCACCGGCGTCACAGAGTCCGACACGTAGATCACGCGGCCCGTCTCCGCGGCCACCACGAACAGGAAGCCGTCCGCCGCCTCCAAAATCAGGTGCTTCAGCTCCTACGCCCGCACACAGCGCGTGCACACACAACGCACAAACACACACACACACACGAAAAAAGACGTAGAGTGGGTGAGTGACGTGCTCATACATCGCCTGGATGAGGTCGGTCCAGGATTATAGGGGTTTGCTTCTGCTTGGTTTTTAAAAACGTTTAAAATACGTTCAGTGTCTGAACGGACCATAAGCCATTAGCATTAGCATTAGCATTAGCATTAGCATTAGCACCAGCGTTTTCGGTTTGTTCATAACAACGGAGGACGTAATATACAGCTTCGGAGAGGTTGACGTCCTCCCTGGCGACCACCGCAGGCCTTTCTTCAAAAGCCCAAAGACCCACGGGAACCCAATTAAGTGCTCTCAGTAATGGGAGTCATAAAACACAGCAACCCCCTCGCCCCCCCGCGACCTTACAACCCTCTGCCTACGCGAAACACCACCACACTGGCCTCCAACAGTTGCCCTTCAGTACGATACGGTTGTTCAGAACGTCTGCGTCGTTCTGAACGACCGCGTCGTTCAGAGCGATGCGGTCGTTCTGGGCGCCGCGGTCAGTGCGGGGGGCTGTGTGGGGGGCGGCCTGTGGGTCACCTGCTCGGTGAGGAAGGAGGGCTTGTAGGCGCCGTCAGTGGAGGTGTTGCCCGTGCCCCTCATGGACTTCATGTGGGACACGGCCATGCGCAGGATGGTCAGCTTGTCGGGCTTTGCGGGCCAGGGCGCTGCAGGTGGGCACCATGTCCGACAGCTCCGTGATGTACTGGGTCATCTTGTTGCGCCGGCGCCGTTCGATCTCACTGTGGTTCTCTCTGGAACAGGGAGGGCGTGTTAGAGCACCCGGGGGTCGGACCGGGGGGTGGGGGTGGGGGTGAGGGTGGTGGTGGCTCGGGGTGACACATGGGGTGCACATACACACAACATTGACTTGCTACATGGTACCGCCAATGGTCTGACACCCTATTTCCTACCAAGGACTATCACGGATGCAAGCATGCAATAGCATTTCTTATACAAGGTCCAAGGGTATGCAGACATAGAACAGTCTAGATAGAATAGAAGAAGTCTCTTGGTCATACCTCTTAAGGCTTGGTACCCATTTTATTTGGCTTGGGTTTAATTTGCTCAAAATGTAGTAGAAAAGGCATTTAAAAAGCAAAAAAGGTATAATCCAGATAAACATTAATTGACCAAATATAGCATTGTAGTGTATAAATTAAAAACTGTAGCCTACGTTTGATAGGATTTGCTCCGGCAGCTAAGGGCAGAAACATTATTTGATTCAATTAATGTTGTACTTGCGTGGTGTGCTTTTGATACAGCGTGTTATTAAAAAAAAAATGCAATTCAAGAGCACCTCTTAATGAAAGCCTGCACTAAACAGTGGTTAAAAACTAAAAAGGCGGCCTTAGGGTTGCTGGGCTTTTGTCTTTAAGCTTGTTAACATTACTGTGTGCATTGTGGAAAAACTGGAGAATGACAGGAGGGCAGTATATTAATCATCCTGGTAATCCAGTTTCTCAAATGTCCTTCATTCACATGACTTTTTATGGCGGAACATAAGGTTTAGTTTTCGCCATTGACAGCCGTGAACTGGAAAAGAAGACCTTGTGGGTTGGGTATCTTGACAGGACACGTACGGTGTGCTTCCCGTTTATGAAAACACATCAAACTGTATGTATAATATCTAGTCTAAATGTATACAACTTAACAAATGCACATCAAAGTTACGTTTTTTTTAGTTCATTGCTGTGATTCATGATTTAAGACTTGAACCAGCAGCGAACCTTACAGTCGAGGTAACAAAATAAAGGAGAAAAAAATCCATAAAAAACCATTCAGACAAAACAACTTCTTTTGGACACGAACAAAAAAGAAAACCACACATCAAAACAGTTAGCCTCTTCGCTCTGGGTCAACAGTCGTCAAGGGTTAGTGCTCGTCTGGCAGCGTGTGCGTGTGTGCCTGTGTGTGTGTGTCTATCTGTGTGTGTGTGTTAAGAGGAGGGCGTGCTGAAGGTGGTGGTGTCGGCCTGTTGGAGCGTAGTGCTGCCGCTGTCTCTGAGCCGGGGGCAGGACCACAGCCGGCCTCCCCCTTGCGGGCTAGGCCTACCTGGCATATCTCTCCTTATCACCACCACCAGGAACCTGCTCATCATCATACCTGCGCAGAGAGAGAGCGAGAGCGAGAGAGAGAGAGAGAGAGAGAGAGAGAGAGAGAGAGAGAGAGAGAGAGAGAGAGAGAGAGAGAGAGAGAGAGAGAGAGAGAGAGAGAGAGAGAGAGAGAGAGAGAGAGAGAGAGAGAGAGAGAGAGAGAGAGAGAGAGAGAGAGAGAGAAACACACCACATCTGTAACCAAGCGACACACGCTGCGGGGCGTACGCACAACATGGGGCTGAGGGGCCCAGCGCCCGTGGCTTACCCCCCCCCCCGCCCCTCAACCTCGCCACGGGTCCCGACGCAACCGCGGCTCAGTGGGCGACGCTCAAGGCCGTTTAAAAACTTCTGACGGCTACATGCAGCAGCAGCAGCAGCAGCAGCCTCGGCATGGCTAGCGCCAGGGGAGCAGTGAGACAAAGTGACGGGCACATGGGGGCGTCCCCTCCTCGGTAATGGATGAGCTCAAATAAAAAACAGGCACGCTGGACAAATAAAAGAAATAAGGCGATAAAAAAAAAGAAGGCATTCAGTGCGATGAGTGCGCTGGGTAAATGAAAATAACGGCAGCTCTGCTCTCGAGGGAGATGAACGCCATTACCAAAGTTGTGTAAGCACACTCCTGTGGTATGTCAGATCTCATCGCCCTGGTGTGTGTGTGTGTGTGTGTGTGTGTGTGTGTGTGTGTGTGTGTGTGTGTGTGTGTGTGTGTGTGTGTGTGTGTGTGTGTGTGTGTGTGTGTGTGTGTGTGTGTGTGTGTGTGTGTCTTTCCTTTCTAGTGTGGTAGAGGGAGGGACCACAAAGTGCACAATAATAACGGTAAACCAATAGTCAATCCAATTGCTTTTTGCACATAACGATTGCCCAATTGCACCTGCATTTGTTTAGCTTGCAAGATAACGTGACAACATAAAGATAATGTGGTTTAAGTACAACCACCACCAAACAACACTATGCAGTTCGACTACTCTATTGTCAGCGGGAGTGTAAGGTGTTGGCTGCACTTCCTGATATCGCCAGCAGAGGTCAGTGTCTCCCCTCCACGCTGCACCCCTTTCGACAGAACAAGGGTGACTGTGTATTGGCTTTGAACATAATGGGCCATACAACTACAAGAGAGATTACAAGGAGTGAAACAAGTGGGGATCACCAGAGTGTGAGAAGATGGCCGCAATGAAACGCTTCTTCTCACACAATAGTGCATAGAGTGAAAAGAAAGGACCCAGTGATACAGTGACCCAAACACTTGACATAAGGCAAACCAAGCACTTCATGTACATTTGTTTGTTCATTTGATGCCCCGCCCGGGGATCAGTTAAGTTATGAGGTTATCTTTTCCTATCTTATCTTAAAAGAGGTCAAAAATGGACTGCATCCTTTTTTATGATGGACTGAACCACCGTGGACCAATTAAAGGGGGGGGTCATTCCCGCGACAAATAAAAACTCAGCTGCTCAATGAAGCAGCTACTGTTGTAAAGAGGAATACAACAGGGCTGCATAAAAGAGTTATTGTCACTGTCGAATATTTCAATGATTATTATTTTATATCAATCAATTTATCTATGAAAAGCTTTATATTCGCAAATGTCATTGCAAGTAAAGAGTCCAAAAGGATTCCTTAAATGTGCTCACTTATTCTGACAAACAGCCAATAAAAGCTAAACTATTCTTTCTATAATAACCCATGTTTGTTATTTGAACATGATAAAACAGCTTCTACAATTAACCGATACGTTTCCGTCCATTGACTAATTGTTGCAGCCCTGAAATGAACGACTAATAAGTGACAAGTAAAAACACATCTTATACAGAACAGCACATGTGACAAATAAAAAACACATCTCATACAAAGCAGCCTCCACGTCGTCTTTCTCACCTTGAAAATTTGCTCGGGCCCTCTCCATCCTCGTCATCAAAGTCCATTCTGAGGAGCAAGCAGAGAGAAGCCCGTCATGACTCAGGAAGCAGAACCGGAGTGATTGATGAGGGGGGGCAGCTCATTAAGAATATGAGTGAGCCCCGACGGGGTGTGTTGACCCCCTCAGCTTAGACTAAGAATAGGCAAATACCAAAAAGGAACACCTGCTACAACTGTTACCCACCGCCGCCCGCATGTTTTCAGACAACCACCCACCCCCCCCAGCCAGTGCGTATTATTTGCCTCTCTCCCCGGCAATCTGCACCGGATCACTATGCCTTCCGCCGCAATCTCCCCGCCCGTACCCCTAGATAGATGTACCCCTGCATCAAATCAGTACGTGCCCCCCCCCACACCCCACCTCCCACCAAACCCTCACAGACGCCGGTGAAGGCTTTAGAATGTGACATCTGCGCCGCACCGCTTAGCCACTGCATCTCGGTGACGGGCGGACTGCCCGTCGCCGGGAGCTGACACATCCAATTTAGGGGCCCCGAGTGTGAGCCAGCTGGGGCCGGAGGGCTGCGGAATGACTCTAATATCACTGCCGCGGCGCTGGCCTTTATTTATTTATTTGCAGTGGTTATTAACGGGCAGCGCGGGCGGGACGGGGACGGGGGACATGACATGTGGAGATGCGCGGAGAAGAGCCACATTCAGAATCTGAAACCCTTGTTTTAAATCGGGACTGAGCGTGCGTTGTGTGGCGCCTTCTTGCGCATGCTGACGACGCGCCACGGTGTACGCGAGGCGGGTCCCATTAATACATACGACGGGACAGTCTCAGGCAATGGATCTTCGGCTGGCGCTCGGGTCGCAGGTCGTCCCCATTATAATGGATTTGCGTCGCCGTGCAGACGACTATGAATAAATGATGCCGGTGAGCGATTGTGTGCTTAAGGGCCATTAAAACGGAGGGACGTTTCCCGCAGCGCTAGGGTGAACAGAACTACGGTGAACAACGCCGGGGGGGGGGACCCCCGCAGGAGACCCGCAGCTACGGTGGGCCACACCGCCAGATACCGAGCCGTCCAGAACCAAACCGGACGCGGTAGCCATGACAACAACTTCGTCCCCTCATCCCTCAGCCTTTCCTCCGGCAGAGGAAACGTATATACAATGCTGTCCTAGGTGTGTGTGTGTGTGTGTGTGTGTGTGTGTGGGTGTGTGCATGTGCACGCGTTCATGCGTGGGTGTGTATGTGTGCATCTTCAGCATGCGTGTGTGCGTGCTTCCAGCATGTGTCTCCGTTCCCTTGAAGGCCGGCCGCTCGACAGAAGCGTTGACGAAACGACGTCCCTAGCCAAACGCAACAAATATCCCAGATTGCATAAAGCCCTTCAAGAGCGGGTGTCGTGACAAAAGAATGACTCAACGCTTCCCCGCGTGAGGCGAGGAGCGCGTCCACGCAGCTAAACAGGCTGACAGAGTGCTGAACATGGCCGTATAGCGCTCTCTGTTCTCCCATCTGCCAGGGAGCAGGGCTAATTATTCTGATATTCATAAGATTATATCTGGAGTGATGCAAGCAGACGCAGAGGGTTGGGAGACGGTGCGGTCTTATTGCGGCGAGGGTTGGAGCCGGGGTGAACTTGTGCACACCGCAGACAACGCACACAATGCATGTAATATCACGCCTTCCATTATCGCTCGTTATAAAACTCGATGGGCCTTTGGGGCATTTCTCGAGCTGTTTTGCGGTTTGTGGCGTTGACTTGTTCTGTGAATTACAAAATAAAGGCAATTATTTAGCAAAATACCCACATACCCACTTTTTTTGATTGAATACACTCATCTTCCAAATTTTTGTGATCATTTTTTTTTTTCGTATTAAACACTTGCTGCATTGTCTGAGGTTTTCCTCCTTGATGGAGACCCCACCAAGCTCACCAGCCTGGCCTGGTGCCGCAGGGTGGGTCTCATAGCGGGGTACCAGGAGCTGTCAGTATGAACGAACGCCGAGGAAACGGGACTGGGGTTTCATACCGAGACACAGATCACACACACACATGGCTCAACAGTGGGGGGAAGGCAAGCAGTGTCCCTGTTGCTTGCGCGCGCGCACAAGCAAGCTATTACGGTGCTATTAACGCTGAAATTCTTTATTCATTTCCACAAGCAAGACATGCTCGTACCGTGGGGCTAGGTCTCGCAGAGACTCTATAGTCTACAGTAGCAATGGGGGCTTGATGGCCTTTTCCCATACTACTCTGTAATAGTACTTTAGTGTAGAGTAGTAAGTACACAAGTTCTTATAGTTCTTATATTCACTGCATAGCATACTTTGATTATTCCCAGCCAAACATGGAAGTCCATCTCGGATAAAAAAGTTGGCCAATGCTGTGGCTGAACTTCTGGGGGGCGGAACAACAGCGCCTGGGCAGTGTTTCTTGATTGGTTACTCTTCCTGAGGTATTCTACCAAGATCAAGGTTCCAGGGGACTATAACAAATGTATTCCAAAAGTGGCCGGTCTGCAACAGAGGACTGATTTTAAACCTTTGACAGGACTCTGGCGTATCTGGACAGGATGTTATAGGTTGTCTTGTTGTTAATGTTACATATCCCTGCAGTCACGTCTCCTAGAACCTGTCTCCTCGACACGTGAGCCTGGGCCACGACTGTGTGTCTGTGTTCAAGTGCAAACGTAAAGGTTCAGTTTACTGAAGTGTGCACTGAGGGGAACTGACTGACTGCGAAAAGGATGGTAAACCTTTAATCGTAAAATGTGACGTGGTTCGTTTCGATCAAGGATGTTTGATGATGTTAAACAGCAATTACACCGGTATCGGTTGTCGGACATTTGATAATGTTTGCTTAGCAATTTGTTATTCGGCTTAGCTTAGTATCGCACTGTATTTTGTATACAGTCTACACGCAAGATTAGCCTGTTTGGAGAACAGCACAAAGGCATACAGACAGGGAGGGCTTTGTCTGTGCATTGGGGCACCAACTAATAAACCTATCATTGTGTTTACGTAAAAAACAAAAGAACAAATTAGAATAACCAACATTGAATATAAATACAGCAATGAGTCATTACTACCGTGTACTACAGTGTGGCGGGGAGAAGTTACTCATGGTTCAAAATAATGACTCATAATGATCCAAACAGATAAAGTGACAGTTATAGGGATTGTTTTAAAAGCGACCGCTAAATGGCTCTATGTGTTTGTGTGTGCCGGCTAGCGAGCGAGCACGCTAACAGTCTAATGCAATACTCACCCTCCTGATCTCCGCTTGCCGCCGCGGCCTGGCACGGCCCCGCTCATCCTCACCTGGCCCGCGCCCACTGCCCCGGGCATCGCAACGGACCCTGGCAACTCACTACCCATCTCTGGAAAGGGGGAACAACAACCGCAGCGTCAGCATCACGGGGACCGCACGGCGGTCGGCTGTGTCGCCGCACTGTTAGCATAATAATCCATTTTGTCTTCCCAACCAAAAGGCGCATAGGACAAAAGTGTGTAACTTGTACTACGTTATATTATGTAATTAATGAACTATTATTTAAAACTGTTTTCTTAATGTAGATATAATTGAATTTACTTAACTAGTGTATGCCATTTTCATTGGCACTGATATACAAGCCCATATCAGACAGATAATATGCAGGCCCAAGCCACATGGATATACAGGCATCATACAGCTAGCTACACACAGGCCTACAGAGCACGGATATACAGGCTTAAACGTCAGAGATAGCCAGGCTAAATCACAGATATGCATGCCTTAACACAGATATAAAGGCCTAAACAGATACAGGCCTAAACCAGACAGATATACAGGCCTTAATCAAACATATACACAGGCCTAAAGAGAAAAGATATGTAACAGGCTTAAAACACACAGATAAACCGGCCAAAACCACACAGAAAAAAAAAAAAAAAGCCTTAAAGCGCAGACATACAGGCATAAGAACAGACGTGCAGCCCTGAAGAGCACAGGCCCATATACAACAGCCCGAGGTGCAGGCTGGCAGAAGCGCCGTCGCAGCTGGATTAAACATCGGCTTAATGATTGGAGAACGCCGTCATTAGCAGGAGGCTGAACTGTAGTGCGTGCCAAATGAACCTCCATCTTTTTCGCTCCCCTTTGAGTTACTGTTTCTTTATCTCCCCGGCCGTTGCTAGCGGCCTCTCTCTCTCTCCCTCTTACACAAATTCCCTTCTATTTGTCCTGCCCCCTTTTCCCTGCTGTCTCTGCGAACTATTCATTTATTCACTCACTCACTCAGGCAGATGCAATGGATAGGCCAAACAAACCCTCTGGTGTGGCACCCAGCTCCCCGTAGCAGGGTTAATATTTGATACAGTGTGCATTCCCACAGCTATGCCTTACCACCCTACAGGACGTGCACACACACACACACACACACACAAACACGTGTGTGTGTGTGTGTGTGTGTGTGTGTGTGTGTGTGTGTGTGTGTGTGTGTGTGTGTGTGTGTGTGTGTGTGTGTGTGTGTGTGTGTGTGTGTGTGTGTGTGTGTGTGTGTGTGTGTGTGTGTGTGTGTGTGTGCGCGCAGGTGGCGTGTAAATAGCTTTGTTGTTGTGCTATTTTGTTTAGAACAACATTTCTCCCTTTTTGTTGGTTTTAGTTCCAGTGTTCATATGCGGAAAGGTCCACGGCTGATGACATCATTACCGCATACAAATATGACATGTAAGCTGTAGTCTTGTTACAAACGAACCATCACCGAATACTTCTGGTAAAATCTGTGTTCTTAGAAAATGCATTCTGCTTGCACTTAAACAACGACTACAAGGAACGACCTAGCCTACCGAATGCTACAGAGATGAGGGTGACCTATCGACAAACTTAACGACTGGGACAGGCACTTCCGCAGTACCTAGCCTAGCACCCAAAGACAACTTTCTGTCTCGGGTTGATGGACAATGCACTCATGCCCCAAGCCATCGTGGTATAGGAATAGGAACCTCACCCTTTATGGAGCGCTGGTGTCTCCCGCTCTCCCCCCTCAACGCTGTATCTCTGGGTAAAGCCTAGCTTCTCGACGGACAGGCAGCCAGTGCACCAGTTGAACAGTGCGTGCTCGCTCATGGGTTGTATGATCGTACGCGTGGCTTTTGCTCCTCCAACTGAATTATTCCTCCTCCTCACTAGGTCCTTCTATGTACCAGACCATACTTCACTTTTTCCTTTTCTAATTCCCTTTTCCAACCGTTACCGTTAAAAGAGGTAAATAGCCAGAGGACACTGCAGCCAACAATTCTATTAGAGGCTCCAAATAAAAAAGGGTTCTCAGATAGAACAAATTACACTCAGAAAGAACTGACAACGCCCCCATATTATCAATTCCCTGTAGCTAAAGATGAGCCACACAGAGTAAATGAATCACCAAGACTCACCGCAATTCTGTGTTGTGTAGTTTGATGTGAAGGTAGTGAACCCTAAGGGTTCAATACACTAATTCAGAGTACACTTGCTGGAACCAGACTTTCTCTGTGCACCCTTAGGCTTCGATAAACAAATACAGAGTACACTCGCTGCAACCAGACTTGCTCTGTGTTTCAGCGACCATAGCCGACGTGCTCATACAGATTCCCATAAAACAAGAAAACACAGACACATCTAGGGTGTTAACCTTTCCATAGAGGTTGGCTGCCTCTTGAGAAGTACAGAAGCATTCACGATGACCACTGTTACTCTTTAAAACTAGAACTGCTGCGATTAGGGTCACGATACACCCAGTTTAACAAAAAGACAGGAGCCCCATAACATTGACACCGCCACAGAATATGAAAAGGAGTCTTTTAATGCTAATACCATCAATGCTGATAATTATTTCTGTGCTTGGTTGCCAACACAACCCTCCTCTAGCCTGGAGCCCTTCCTAGGATCTCGTTCAGATGCTTAAAGAGCAATCGTATCCCAGCAGGCTTGAACTACGCCCTAATCCCGCAGAGACACCACTCTCTCCCACCACTACGCTGGCTCCTACATCGTGCGAGCGCCTGCCATCGCACTGGACCTGAACACCCACGTGAGTGAGGAGAGGCGGTGGGGCTGATCCCAGATCAGCTCTGGCTAGCTCTGTCCTGTGGGTGGCTAACAGGGAGCCCAGCAGCTTGACTTAATGCTACGAGCTAATGACCTAATGGTGTCAGTGTCGGAGCGAGGGGCAATGTGTGGGACTGGGCATACCCTGGACTGGAGCAGGCTCTCTTGATCTGCCACACACACACACACACACACACACACACACACACACACACACACACACACACACACACACACACACACACACACACACACACACACACACACACACACACTTGGCAATAAGTCTGCCGTGGCGTTCCTTGAAATGTCAATCGCTGTAAAAGATGACAAAAGTACAATTTAAATCCCGCCGTCGAACTAACTAGACGAGTATTAATGGCAGGCAGACAGCCAAGGCATGGGCTGCTTTGTGGTTGTCGTGTTATTTTGCCATTCCCATTATCTGGCAGGTAGGGAGACATTTCCATGCAATGATTGTTCTCCTGATGTCTCGGGAGTCACGGTGCTATTAACGCTGAAATTCTTTATTCATTTCCAATTCATTTGCATAGCTAATGAGGTGATAGAGTAGAGGAAAAGGTTGACCTGTTTTCCAACGAGGTCCCCAGGCCCTGTGAGTGTCCCCTACACACCAGAATAATTAGTGGTCTACCGTTTGGAAATTTGACTTTCAACATCCTTTCTTCATTCGCTCTGCTTGCTTGCTTATACATTGATATGCGAGTGAGTGGCCATTCTCTTTTACCACAGTCTGGATGTAATGGTGCATATGAATGAGTGCATCCTATTATGATTCAAAATAAAGCATGCAATAGCTGGTGAACAACACATTTGTTAACCAACAACACACGACAATCCAAAAATTGGAATCCACTGTTGGCCATTGAAGCTTGTTACACATAAGACATTGCAATTATGTATATATTGACTGAGTGTTCTTCTGCAGAAACACTAAAAGACAATAATACCAATACAAGTAGGTCAAAAAATAACATGCAGTATACAAGAGTTTGTTTAGCGTAATATCAGCCTGATTCTTCTCATTGATGCACTGCAATCTGTCATCTGTTAGAAAAAAAAAAAGAGCTATTGCTCTTTACACACACAATAACCCTCTTCAATGGGTGACAACCCCGCTGGAGCCCCGCAGCAGTCAGACACCCATAGTGGGCTCCAGGCTCACTGAGATCTCCCCCCCAGGCTAAACCCCAAGCCAATCAACAGGCAAAGAGGGACCCTGCCAGGCAGTGGGGTTTAAACCATGACGGTAAACACTGATAACAGGCAGCAAGCATAACATCCGATGTATCGCACGGGCAATGATTATGCGTGGAAATCCCTTTGTACCACGGGTGGACTGGTTCGACTGAATCAAAGCGCGGAGGAGAAAGCGCTTTCCCGGAACCGACTAGACGACCACGGAGCAGACGCGGAAGACACGAGAAATACTGATCGTAGAAAATACTCAGCAACGGCTGTCACAGCCGGCAGGGACATTTTTTAGCCCATGTACGTTTGTCATTTCGACGCCATCCCCCGGGTTGCGGGGATAAAGACTAGCGGTGTTGTGCGGGGGCCAGTGGGGGAAGGGGATGCTGTGTGCGGCGGCTCGCCTGCAGGCTTCGGCGGCCTGGCTCTACTTCTCGTCTCGTTAATTCGTTGTAAAAACAATATACGTTTTCCTTTCTTATCATCACCCGAACTTCCCGTTTAGCGTTGTTGTTGTTTTTTTAAACAAACTAGGGTTGCTACTTACCCGACGGGTTGACCGCAGCGGGAGTTGCCATGTTGCCTCGGTAGAAAAACACAACGCAGCAGCGATGAAATGACGCACAATACGGCTGCTGGAGAGCGCCGGGAGAGACTATCTGGAGCAGCAGCGGGGGTCGGCACACAAGCTCCCGTCCTCGCTCCTTCGCTTCCACGGGTAGAATTAATCCCACACGATCCACAAACAATTGAATAGATATGTTCAGGAAAGAAACCAGTGAGCGTCTTTCATAAATGTCTTTCTGTAGATGTGTTTAAAAAAAAATGCAGGCTTTCTGAATGGTAGCACCGCGAGAGTTTAGGCTACTTGAATTAATTAAAGTTGAGTCTCTAACTGACTGTGGAGGCAACTCCCAGTGTACACGCAGGTTACCTATATGATGAGGTTTAGGATAGAGGGATCTATTCATAAAACTTACCTGAAAAATAAAACACAGATTAATAATTGATCATAGGATTTCGGGTTAATAGACGTATAATTATTGCGTATAACTGTTAATTATAAATTATTAATGTCAGTCTAGTTTTTCATGTAAGGGTTATGAATAGGCCACGTAGTCCAATTTTCTTGGGCTTAACATATTCTAATAATGCTCAAAGCAACATCATGTGCCTCAAATTGAAGTTCTCATATCATAGCCAGCACGGAATTATGTGTGCTTAAATCCTTTAAATACAGTCAGGCAAATTGAAAGCTGGAGGATATCTTTCATGATAGCATGTTTCTAATAATAGGCCTATTCTCATAAAACAATGTATTGTTACAAAGTTTTGGTTATTTGTGTCACTTATTTAGTCTAAACTAATATAACTGATTGCTCCTTGGTCTCATGTTTTACTATTCTTGAGCAAAAGTTGGCTGCACATC
>OLKM01000042.1:289089-299089 GCA_900291075.1 Melanogrammus aeglefinus
AAATGGTCAAGCCAGGCTTTAAGGACAACATAATCATACAATTTTCTACTGTATTGCTGATAAATTAAATATATTTTCATTGGTGGGCTCTCATACAAGATGGAGATTGAAACGGAGGCCAGTTCGGTGTATAATAATCCAAACGGAGCGTCAGAACGTACGTCCCAGCGCAGTAGAAGCTGCTGTCTGCAAGTTTATCTCTAAATTCAGCTACACAATTTATATAATTTAACTTTCCTTAACTTTACTAGATAGTATAGTAAATACTAAGTCAGAGAACAGTTCAAAAACGCCCGTTTTAAAGTACAAGGAGGAACAGTTGATAGGACCTATACATAATACTCTTGCAGCCAAAAGTATTGTGGTTGCTCAGCTCAGTATATCTCCTCGCCACAGTGAACACAGACACCGTAAAAACACGCACTCTCTGCTGTGCAGTATGTATCGTGGCATATATGAGTGGAGGGACGTGGTGGTGAAAAGATAGAGCTGGTCACAGAGTTCCTGTGTCTTATCAATGCAGAGACTTCACTCCTGTTTCCCTCATTAATTGTGACAGGCATTTGAGGGTCTCATAAATTAAGGTAATAGGCTGGGGGAAGAGATTGCGCTTAATTCTAGGAGCAATAATTAATCATTATCAGCAAACACTGCATATTTGATATGAATTTAAGTTTGCGCGTGCATAATGGAAGGAATAGAGCACATTCTGTTCGTCTGGGCAAAAAAAAATAAAATAAAATGATATAAATGAACTAAATGTGTACAATTGTGCCATAATAAAACAAAAACGATGTCTTGGCCTTCCAGGAGTTTAGTCAATGTCCCACAGCTTCATGGCAGCTAATGACTGGGTAGACCATTGCCACACATACTTTGATAATGGGTAAATTAGTCAATTATCGACTATCAAATCCCAAAAATATTGGACATGGTGGTATCTCTGTGTCTTCATCACATTGTGTTGTTATTGGTGGATTCTTAGCCAATCACAGCGGCGGGTAGACATTGTATAGAATTGGAAAACAGATGTTGGGACCCTGTCTCCAAAGACTCTATTGTAAGATTTTGAAGTGTGTGTGTGTGTGCATGGATGTATGTATGTGTTTAGGCATTTGTGCGTTTATGTATGTCCCTACTGTGCCGTGTTGGACTGTCCAGTATTTCGGTTTGGTGAGCAAATCTGTTGAGACTCTACAGCGCTATCGGGAGTCCAGCACCATGTTTCTTAGTTCTTCCCACGATCCATTCTGGGCTCCATAACAGCCTGGCCGCTGTCCCAAAGTCAGCAGATAGAAGACAGTGGGATGAGACAGGAACTGGTGCCTGCATCTATCTGCCCTAATGTTCGCAAATAGTGGCTGAGCGTGGTCCATGTAGCAGGTGAGAGGAGATGATGAAGATGTGAACAAAACCGCATTAGTTTATGCAGATTAATGGGAAGGGGAGATGGAGTGGAGAGGAAGCTGTGAGTGTATTTTGTGTGCTTGTGTGTGTGTTTATGTGTTTGTGTGTGCGCTTGTGTACGTGCCACGTGCTTGTGTGTGTGTGTGTGTGTGTGTGTGTGTGTGTGTGTGTGTGTGTGTGTGTGTGTGTGTGTGTGTGTGTGTGTGTGTGTGTGTGTGTGTGTGTGTGTGTATTTGTTGATAAAAGATTTGCATGCATGAACACATTACGACATTTGCACATCCACTGAGTAATACTTTGTACTATATTGCGTGCATGCAGCTCAGTTTGTAAAGGAGGTCAATGTGCATCTTTGGGTCCTTGGATGTCCTCGGTAAAGTTGAAGACACAGACGTTTATTTTAAAATGTTCAATGGCAGGGGGCATCATTATTCACCCAAACAAAAAGCTAAAAACAGTTTAGCGGTGCAGCAGACAAGAGGCTTGTACGTTTCCCCGGTTGTAAGTGAATCTATTGTGATTATTCCCCTGGAAATACAACAAATCGATTGAAAGTTACAATATGCTTTGAACAGGCCTGTTTTTATTTATTTATTTTTAGGACACTTTTTAGGACACATGATCATGGGAAGACACCGGTAGCAAATGACCAAGCATCTTCAATTTGGCAATGGTTGTTCATGATTCTTCTAGAGACACTTTCACAACGTCTGCAGTGACAAAGGAAACAAAGCTGAGGGGAGGGTCCATCGTAGAGAGTTAAGGATTGGCCATGGCTGAAGTAATCCATGGCGGCAGAGGCCAGGCTAATTTGCAATGCACTATGGTGGGAAGTGGATATGTCTGCAAGGATGCAAGACAGCTAAAGGAGTCAACACATCAAACATGTCAGGAGATATGCTTGGCCTCAGGATAAGACTTTGTGGCAGTAGCAATGCAAATGCTAACTACCTTACCACCGGTTCATTATTAAACAGAGGAAGAAAGATTTCTCTAGGTACAAGGAGAACGTATACAAATGCATTTTTTAATTATTATAAAAAAGTGTAAACAAGGCCATATATATAATCATTTGATATTATTATTATGATCAAACAATTCCCACAACAAGATCACACTGTTGAATTACAATGCATCAAATAAATTATTGTAAATATTAGCATCCAGTGAATTTATGCATGGTAATTTGTCGAGATATATATCAACAATTAGATTTAACTGAAATGCTAGAGGCCATAGATGTGATATGATGAGAGTTTGCTCATCTGAGCAGATGTGGTGTTTGAGTGCTGTATGTTCCCAAACTTTTTTGCATTTATTACATTTGCATTACATCAAAGCCAGATAGAACCAGATCTAAATCATCAGTTATCCCTTTGGCTGCTCATAAAGCCTGGTCTTTATTAAGCCTGGTCTTCAATAAGCCTGGTCTTATTAAACCTGGTCTTCATTAAGCCTTTTTAAACCCTGGTCTTCATCAAGCCTGTACTCCATTAAGCCTGGTCTTCATTAAGCCTGGTCTTTAATAAGCCTGGACTTCATTAAGCCTGGTCTTCATTAAGCCTGGTCTTCATTAAGCCTGTTCTTCATTAAGCCTGGTCTTCCTTAAGCCTGGTCTTCATTAAACCTGGTCTTCAATAAGCCTGGATTTCATTAAGCATGGTCTTATTAAGCATGGTCTTCATGAAGCCTGGTCTTTATTAAGCCTGGTCTTCATTAAGCCTGTTCTTCAATAAGCCTGGACTTCATTAACCCTGGTCTTCATTAAGCTTTTATTAAGCCTGGACTTCATTAAGCCTGGTCTTCATTAAACCTGTTCTTCATTAAGCCTGGTCTTCATTAAGCCTGGTCTTCATTAAGCCTGGTCTTCATTAAGCCTGGACTTCATTAAGCCTGGTCTTCAATAAGCCTGGTCTCCAACAGGTCTACAAGCCTTGTGCTGCCTCTAAAATGTTTCATTCCAGTAGGTTAATGCTCGTCATTTAAATAAAAGGGAATTGATCAGGAGAGTAAATGTTTCGTAATTGTTTTTCTGACTTCCTCATTGGACCTGTTTGAGGACATGTCTGAATTGGAGTTTGTGTGTGTGTGTGTGTGTGTGTGTGTGTGTGTGTGTGTGTGTGTGTGTGTGTGTGTGTGTGTGTGTGTGTGTGTGTGTGTGTGTGTGTGTGTGTGTGTGTGTGTGTGTGTGTGTGTGTGTGTGTGTGTGTGTGTGTGTGTGTGTGTGTGTGCGTGTGTGTGGGTGTGTTGTAGTTGTAATTTTAGTTTCCCACATCTATTTGGACAAGTGAAACAGAATAAAGCAGAAGGACACCAGAAGAGGATAATTTCATTAATGCTTTCTGAAAGTAAGCAGTGCTTATAGCCCTACTGTTTGGACTCTACCATTTCGCCTTGTGCTTTCATGTGTGTGTGCACTTTTCTTTGTATTTTGTTTGTGTTTGTGTTTGTTTGTGTGTGTGTGTTTGTTTGCTTGTGCGTGTGTGTGTGTGTGTGTGTGTGTGTGTGTGTGTGTGTGTGTGTGTGTGTGTGTGTGTGTGTGTGTGTGTGTGTGTGCCTGCATGCGTGTGTGTGTGTGTGTGTGTGTGTGTGTGTGTGTGTGTGTGTGTGTGTGTGTGTGTGTGTGCTGTGCGTGTGTGCGTGTGGTGTGTGTGTGTGTGTGTGTGTGTGTGTGTGTGTGTGTGTTGTGTGCCTGCATGCGTGTGTGTGTGTGTGTGTGTGTGTGTGTGTGTGTGTGTGTGTGTGTGTGTGTGTGTGTGTGTGTGTGTGTGTGTGTGTGTGTGTGTGTGTGTGTGTGTGTGTGTGTGTGTGTGTGTGTGTGTGTGTGTGTGTGTGTGTGTGTGTGTGTGTGTGTGTGTGTGTGTTTGTGCTGTGTGTGTGTGTGTGTGTGTGTGTGTGTGTGTGTGTGTGTGTGTGTGTGTGTGTGTGTGTGTGTGTGTGTGTGTGTGTGTGTGTGTGTGTGTGTGTATGTGTGTGTGTTTGTGTATCTGTGTGCTGGAGCAGGAGATTCAGAGGGGATAGGAGCAGCGAGGGATGACTGATTGCCGAGCAGACACTCTTCTGGCCGACAGTCAGCCTCTGGATCAATGGCCTATTTAGAAATTATTAAAGCGATCACTATGAGCAACAGGGCTCCTTGATGGACCCTTAGAGGGAGCATTACTCTGAGCATTACACCTCACACGGCACCTCAGCCTTATTGTGACTGCTGCTGTTTGTTCATGTCAAACTAATACTAGGATTTAAGCATCAACGAGTGATGGACTGGCATCAGTCACACCCTAAACTAGCATGATAAGCTGGCACAGACTCCCGACTCCCAACACTAGGCAGGGAATGAGCCACATTGTTCTCTTCATCGTAATTTGTAGGCCTACTATTTAATTGAATCTACTAATCGGTGTCCTGGCTATATAACACTAAATGGGGCAGGGAAGTGTACGGGCATTGATGTTAGGGGAGTCACAGTTGAAAGGTTCTGAGAGTGATTGCCTTGAGCAAGATGTTTAACCCTGAACTTGTTACACGCCGCACAAATACACACAGGTACACAAACATACACATGTCGTATGGAGATTAGTCTCTGACAGCCCATGCAGCAGAATGAGATGCAAAACTAAACCGAAAGACGACAGATCTAACAAAGTTTTCACCTATCGTCGTGTGGAACTGATGCTTACCCCTGCATATCCCTCGAGCTCGGACCCTGGCCACAGCCATACATCCCCAGGTAACACCTGAACCCCACCTGCCATTCCAGAAGGGCTTCACCTTGTGTTAGTCAGAGAAGTGGGCTGTTCTTTACCTCTTAGGGACCCACTGAACTTTACACACCAAACAATAAAGTCATGAACAACCGAAGAACAGTGGGTTGAGCTTCCAGTTCATGTCTTCACTGTGCAATCATTTAAGAAGTAAGACACTTTTAACTAGGCTGGTTTAATGTTTTTATGGCAGGCTTGAGGGGGATAGTGGATATTGAACAATCATTGCTTTAGATTAACCAGCTCTGTAATAGTTACTGCCTGATCTTTTAGGTATACTGCCTACTTTGGACGGCCATAAAAAATAGCACAAGAAGGAAATTCTTTGTAAAGATTTATGTCATTACTTTACTATATGAGTGTAGAGTAAGAAATACTACGCATAATTATTGGAAGGCATTGTGGCCACTTGCGTGCGCACATACACACCAGCACAGACACACACACACACACACACACACACACACACACACACACACACACACACACACACACACACACACACACACACACACACACACACACACACACACACTACTTCTGGAGTCCAAGCAGAACAGAGCTTTTAGCAGAGGGAAAACCAAGTGTGTGTGTGTGAGTGTGTGGGTGTGCGTGTGTGTGTGTGTGTGTGTGTGTGTGTGTGTGTGTGTGTGTGTGTGTGTGTGTGTGTGTGTGTGTGTGTGTGTGTGTGTGTGTGTGTGTGTGTGTGTGTGTGTGTGTGTGCCTGTGTGTGTGCGTGTGAGTGTGTGTGTGTATATGTGTATGTGTATGTATGTGTTTGCGTGGGTATTTTCCTGTGTGTGTCTGTTTGTGGGGTGCGAGAAACGAGAAAGAAACTGAAGAGTGACCATGGTGTGTGTGTGTGTGGGGCAGGGGGGTGGGGTGGGGGGGTGGGGGGGTAGCATTCGGTGCCCCTGTAGGACAAAGTAAACAGAGCATTAGCGAAGTAGAGGGTAGCTCGAGTCAGAGGGAGAAAATTACACTCATCTGTTCAGCGAGCTTCATTTGTTTCCCATCTGGCTCCATTGTACACAGTGGGAAGAGAGAGTCGTTGAATGTAGCGAATACGACAGATGTGTTGTTCTGCTTAGCGCGTTGCTGTCTCCTCTGCCCTTTCACACTTCCCTTCCCTTGGTCCTCCCCTCCTCAGCAGCCTCCTCAGGACTCCCCCAGTCCTTAGTTCTCTGTTTTGGCCGTCCGTGTTTAAACTCTTCCCATTTGGCATTGTGACAGTGTGTTTGTTAACGTTAATTATATAATGTTGGAGGTAAACGAGTCAGTATTGCGGTCGATTTCAACACACTGAACTCATCTGATGTCAGTATTTCACAAGAAATACATTTGTTTTTTTAATTTATATGAAAATTGATGCATGATACAGTTGTGCTTTCTGGATAACCTATGTGTAAAAAAAGAATTATGTGCTATTTTAGTTTTTCCCTATTATTTTCAGATCCTTTTGGTTTTTTGGGAATGAAATGCCTACCCCCAGAGTAACACTAACAGATGGGTTTTGATCAATGGGGGTTACCAGCCAGAACGTAGACTCCCCCCCACCCCCTCCCCCTTCTCCACACACTCCTTTCCGTTCAATTGAAAGGACCCTTGGCGATTATCACCCAGCTTGGCCCCTAACTGAACCGGCTCTGCGGTGGGATTTCATCACTGAGAAACGACAATTGGCTTAAAACCGCTTGTTCAAAGAAACCATTCCAATATTTGACAATGCTGTGTGTTTCCTACGAAGCCGAGAGGCAACTTTCAGTGGACTGTTTGGCATAATTCACTTGGCTCTGAAGGTTTGGCTGTACAGAAAATGATATCCTTTTTCATTTTTTTTGTTTGCTCCTGCCCTGGCCTCTCTTTATATCCCTTTATACTGTATTCCACTATTTGGTCGACATCCAATGAATAAACTGTTCCCCAAGTCTGTCTGTCTGTCTGTTTAGCATTTATCTCTAATGACCTAGCGGTTGAGCTATAGCTGCTAAAACAACCTCCTGAGTAAACTAGCTGCGACTGTGATCCTCTCTGGGCGCGGATCAGTGGAAACGCTGACATTACCGCTCGTGCCTGCTGTCACCTGCGAGCAGGCAGAGCAGTATTTGAACAGCCTCTCTCGGCAGTGTTATTTAATTACGGCGCCAGTAAGGTCTTCAGCAGAAGTGCTGTGCCTCGCCCGGGGACACCTGCTAACCATTAGTCTACCTTTTTTTCGGAGCTTCATGCCGATTGGATGCTGGTGACATGTTATTAACCCTAATGATTACCGTACCAGTGGTAGCCAATTATATTGTCATTCTCCCCCTGGCTGTCCAATCAATCATCAAATTAAAAAAAAAATCCCACAAAATCTTGTTTGTTGGTAAAGTTTGCTTGTGATGTGTGTGAGGTCGTGCTGATTCATATACCAAAGTCACCGCAACATGGAAATGGTTGAGAATTCGGCCTACCTGATCGCCTACGGATTACAGAAACAGAACTCGTCTTATGTAACGTTTTACTCCAGATTCAAGCCTCGTCGATGGGAGTGAGACAGAAGGCTGCTTTTAAGGAACTCAAACAGCAATAGAATACTTTTAGCACACATAGTAGACTGGGAAAATAAAGCCCTTAACCACAATCACTGCCCGAATCCATTTGTCAGGGTATTAAATCCGTTTGCGAGAGAACAACACTGCACTTTAACCTCTACCAAACAAACCCTCCTCATTTGCAAACACAGATGTTTACATTCGATTTATCTTTGTCTTTCTTTGCCTCGGTATCATGAGGAGGAAGAAAGACAAAGCCTTTGTCACCCGCCTGGGTCGCCTGCACATTTTTCATTAAATTGCTAATGGGGGGGGGGGGGGGGGGGGGGGGGCAGCCGAGTCCTTGAGAACGGAGGCGGTGATCCCGCAGTGATTGTGCTCCGTTCAGATGAGAGGACTCAGACGCTAGGAGGGTGATGGGCCCCGCTAAGATAGGAAAACGTCTTTTTGTGTGTGTGATGTGGGCTGTATGTAAAGAAATGGTGCTGACAAAGAGAGAGAGGGGCCTTACATCCCCTGGCGGCGAACCCCCACCAATCAAAGGGGCCTTTTGAACGACAGAGAGCAGGAGCCCGCGGGGGAGGGAAGGGATGTTTTATTAAAGTGGATTACCTTCTCGTTACTCCACCGCCAACGCGTTGCGCTGTCAGCGATCCACCTCTTGTAACCCTTCAAACGTTCCCCTCTCAGCTGGTACAACCTGCCTGGGGAGAGGGGGGGGGGGGTGGTGAAAAAGCCCTTAGTAGATGGTAGTGTATAAGAAATACACTGGAAGGAATTCTCTCTATGGATTTCTTTTTTTCACTTCAGTCAGTGACCATCAGTATAACATGTTTGAAATATGTTTTCATTTAAAGTTTGATCCCCGGTCTCTCTTGTCAACGAGGGGCAGAGCCAAAATAATGGGTACCAGAATAAATAAAGATTAAAAAAAAACCATTCACCTATTGAATTTGGGTGAAATAAGTCCAGGCTCGTATGGCGAATGAGACCTTAGTGCTGTTTACTCAGGTAAGTAAACAGCTTCATTCATCATCATTATTGAGTCGGTTGCAATATGATTCCTAGAGTCTGGACCCTTTTCACAGTGGGGCTATAGTTACATAACACCACACTATATTGATATTGTACGTGTATTGCTTAAACATTATTTTGGATCTGCTCCATTTATGCATGACAATTGTGTGCTGTGTGGGTAGAGGGTGGGGTCCCGCTGCGTCTTAAGGAAAATGTTTTATTGCACTCATAAAAGCCTTCCAATGCCATCTAAATTGAATTGTGTGGGTCAGTTTTTAGACCCAAAAAGATAAAGTCAAAAGCTAATTTGATAGAAGGTCTCTTCTGCCTGTGCTCAACAACCATCCATATTTACTGCAGTTCCTGCAGGGTCCTTCTTCAATCAATGCATCCTCCTCCTCAAAGCACACCTTGCTCAGGGGTCATGGAACTACTCCCCTCTCCTCCCCTCTCCTCTCCTCTCCTCTCCTCTCCTCTCCTCCTCCCTCTCCTCTCCTCTCCTCTCCTCTCCTCTCCTCTCCTCTTCCTCTCCTCTCCTCTCCTCTCCTCTCTCTCCTCTTCCCCTCCTCCCCTCCCCTCTCCTCTCCTCCTCCTCTCCTCTCCTTCTCCTCTCCTCTCCTCTCCTCTCCTCTCCTCTCCTCTCCTCTCTTTCCTCTCCTCTCCTCTTCTCTCCTCTCCTCTTCCTCTCCTCTCCCCTCCCCTCTCCTCTCCTCTCCTCTCCTCTCCTCTCCTCTCCTCTCCTCCTCCTCTCCTCTCCTCTCCTCTCCTCTCCTCTCCTATCCTCTCCACAACTTTTCTCGTCAGGAAAAGAGAGGCGAGAATAGACAGAGACAAGGAAAGATAAGAAGAGATGAGGAGAGATAAGGAGAGATGAGAAAGCTCATCATGAATTTATTTGTACATTATGTTATCGTTCCGTGTCGCTTTTATCTCTGATTAATTAATTTGGTTGACAAGCTTGAAAAGGCCCTAAGCCGTGGTCCGTGGAAAATATAATTTATTCATAGGTCTGTGTTAGTATGCCAATATTCTGTTTTCCTTCCTTTGACTATTGTAGGAAAATCAAGTGAGTCTAGTTTGAAGAAAGAACATTTACATAACAATATTTGCGAATAGGGACTATGTGTACTATCGACTTTATAGCTAGAAGGAAGAGGCAATCAGTTGCAGGATGTTCGTCTTGAAGTATCCTGTTGGGTCCTTCGTTCCTGCAGGGAAGGCTGCAAAAGTACCAATTAAATAATACATCAGCAACATTTAACATATAGTGTTACAACC
>OLKM01000042.1:304089-359089 GCA_900291075.1 Melanogrammus aeglefinus
TGTGGCTCCTTTGACCAGGCTGTCCATGTATGAATATGTCACACCTTCCTCCTTTATTTGACCCAGTGCTCCAAGTCAGTGTGCGGCGACCAAACAGTTGTTGCTTCAGCTGTCCTCACTTCAGCCCTATAAAAATACACACAGCCCCTCTATTATGCTCCTGTTGCTAGGGGGGGGATCGCATGCTAACTCCCTGCTCCAGCGCTAGCTGTTTACTGCCATGCCACTATAAGCGATGAAGTGCAAATCAAATTTACTCTGCACTTTAGAGAGTCATGTTCGATTGGGGTTCAGCTGTCATCTTGTTAAAGGAGATCAGGTTCCAGTGTTCTTTACCTCACAAATACTATCCTATTAACTATAAATACTATACCACAATATTTGCTGAAATTTGACATTTGATTTGGACACTGCCCTGAACTGACCTTGAAAATTAAAATTCTATATTTATTTTATATTTTTTAATTTATAACGGAAATACCTTTAGAGTAATAATGGGTTTCTTTCCTAGATTCACAATTGATTTTGCACGGGACAGCCACTGAATCTATTGCATCCTGTTTTCTATCAACAGATGGCTACTATTTGTATCCACGGTCATCAACCTCACAATCGCTAATCTCTACTAAAAGATTTTGCATATGAATACAGAATGCATAAGAAATGGGACAAGATTCTGGTTTCCGTTTGTATTTCGTTTGAAGTCTGTTTATAATCCGAGTGGTATTGACCAACCCTGTTTGAGCGGGCTTTGGATTCATGCAGTGTAAGCACTCCATGAGGAAAGCAACAATCTCCAAATCCATTGGCACTCGTCTGGTGGTAATTTATCTTTCATGCTTTTGCTTTGAAATCTGTTAGAGATGAGCTGTAATTTGGTCTGGACATTAAACACCTACCAAAAAAAAATAAAACTATGACCTGCATTTTGAGGAGAGAGTCGGATATCATCTGAAATATTTACCTCTAGTTATAAATATATAATTAGAGGTAAATCATCATCAGACTATAGAGCCAATGTCTGCAGAGATTGCACCACCGCTACCAAACTGTGATCCCATGTCTCATCTGAAACCCCCTTCATTTAAACCCCGGCCCCGGGGCCACCAAGGGTCGGACCCCCCTCCGCCCTGCGATGACGACGTCACAGACAGGGCACCTCTTGGGTTTCAGGAAGCACCTCTGCCTGCATCCTGGCCGCCTCTCAGCTGTGAAATTGCCCTCTAAGTCGTACGCAGAGGGGGCCGAGAGCCTGGATGCTGATGCCGAGATACGGTAAGAGGGGGAAGAGAGCTGTAACCTCCAACAAATCCACAGGCGTGGCGGACTGGAGAGAATTAGCCAAACTAATTACACCAAGATGTGTGCATTGGAGTGTCCTGGGAGCGTGTCATCTGAGTCACCCGCGCTCAACCTCCCTCGCCCAATCCCTTCCCTGGCTGGGCAGGCATAGCATGACTGAGTGGACTGGGTCGGGGTGTGGATACTGGAGGAGGAGGGTAGTGGTGGTGGTGGTGGTGGTGGTGGTGGTGGGTGGGTGGTGGTGGTGGTGGTGGTGGTGGTGAGTGGTGAGTGTGTGGTGGTGGTGGTGGTGTGGTGGGTGGTGGTGGTGGTGGTGGTGGTGGGGGGGGGGGTCTGGAGGGCATTTAGGAGGCCCTAAGAAGACATGATCTATGAGGAGAGAATGGCAATAAGAAGAGAAGGTCCTGGTTTTAGGTGCAGCACTGTTTAAAGGAAGGTGGGGCCCTTATTAAAAAAAAAAAAGCACAGACCATGAGGGCTGTGGTGGTGCATTTTATAGAGGCCAGAAGAACTATAAAAAAATCGAAACTCTAACATCAAGGCCTGCTCTCCCTGGTCTTCGTGTCTCAGTGGATCAAAACAGGGCTAAAACACACAATTAGAAGCAGACAATGAGCTTTTCCTGCGCCCGCTGAGCTTTGTTTTTGTCGCGTTTGGTTATATTCAAATGGATAAAAAGGCCATCACAATAAATGCTTGTGGTTCCTTTTTAAAATGCTCAAACAATAAAAAAAATCATTCCAATCGAAAGTCCCCATTGCATCAATTCTGTGCCTTGGATTCGTAAATGGAATCCATCTTTGGTCTCGATGAAATGTCTGCTGGTCCTCCAGCAGGCAGTTCTGCTCTACCATCCCGGAAAACCGAGCCGTCGGAGCCAAGATGGCCTAGAAACATTCCACTTCCACTCCGACTCATTTCATATGCAACAGCCTGTCATTTTTGTTGGCAAAGTAGGCCACATTTCCAGCGTGTTACTCTGCTTGGTGAAGCTGTTTTGTAAATTATTCTGAAATTCATTTAATTTCCTCTTCTCCATTTTCTTTTCTCTCTCTTCTCTCTCCAATCTCTGTTTCCCCTTTTCTCTCTTTTGTTCTTCTCTCTGTCTCAGTCTGGAGACAGGCTAGGGCAACACAAACAAGAAGACTGAGTCAATATTGTGTTTTGTTCAGCGTCCCTGAAATATCCTCAGCCGCTAATTAAATGCCACATCGACCAGCTAAATTAGGGTTTTCACTCTCACACAACAGAAGTCTGAGTTTTGAGATACTTTCCCCAGTTTTCTACCTGTTCCCTGTTCAATAACTCACAAACATTACCCAGGTAGAAATGCAAGCTTGTTAACTTAACTACGAAATCGTTACAAGTCAATACAGTGTTTATTATTATTTATAATAGCTTCAATCTAATGCACAGCTTGCTTGTTGGCTTAGGTCTAACCTCTCTCCTCAGAAGACCTCATTAGGCTGATTAAGAGAGGCTTAATCTCCCAGATGTATAAAGCCGTGTTTATGATTATTTGAGCCACCCCACTAATTCCCTTTCCGCCCCGTTTTGGATCAGATGCGCTCAATCAACCTCCGAGAAATAGATGAGTGGGATGTGGAACATCTGTCCGGGTGGGGTGCGAAGCATTCGTCTCCATCCTGTCAGAAACAGCCTCCACACTGCCAGGTCTCCATCCGTGTCTGTGTTTTTCGTCAGACCCTGCTTTAGTACCTGCCAGGGTTGGACATTCAAGGCACTGCACACTGGGCCGTAGCCCGGGTTAAAAAAATAGTGAGTTGAGACCCAACTGAATGAACGATTACCCCTCCCAGAGAAGTTTTCAACTGCTGAGTTTTTTATACAGTTGTTTTTGGGTAAAACAATAAAATCTGTACCAAAAAGTTCCTCATAGCTAGCTACGGGCATGTCTGCACTTTTTTTTTTTTCCATCGCTTACTTTGTAAAAAACTTTCTCATGAGTTTGTTATCTCTGGACCTTCCACTGGAAATTTCATAATTGAAATATTTCCACAGTGTTATCTCTCCCTATCATGTCTTCTCTCACTCCTATCAGGGTTACCAAGTGTTTCTGTCACGGCTGACCATGGTTGTCTGCAACGCATGGGCGTTTGCATACGTGTGCCGTGCCCCAAATCCAGCTCCATCGTGGAACTCCTCAACCTAGCTCTGTCTCGGACCTCCTCTGTGAGCATGGTGTTTCCCTCTCTGACTGTCAGCAACCAGGCGTTGATGATCCATCGGGTGTCCTTCATCCAGTTCAGCACCAACACAGCCTGGTCCTGTAGGTTTTCTCTCCCCAAACAGAAGGGAGAAGTACTTTAGCTCTATAGAGACCAGGACAGACCGTCACAGCTCTAGTCATGCCCATCTTAAAGGCTTCTTCTTCTGGCTTATCCTTTTGCTACAAGACAAGCGCCTGGATCCATTGTTGCTCGTCTCAGCAGCCATGTGTCTGGGATGTCACACACAAAAACACCTGACGCCTGGAATTCTGCTCACTGGCAGTGAGCAGAGTTTCCAGGCAGTGGTAAGCCACTGAGATTCCTCTGTATAACCGTTATTTGCTTTTTGTCTAAGGTCTTGCTTCACTGAACGCTTTACTGATGGTGTTGTACAGTCAATTGTCAAACAAAAAAATGTGGAAACACGTGGAAAAAGAGCAAGACTTAACGTCATGTGGTATTTGTGTATGGGCAGAACGTTTTTGTACATAGCCTAAGTCTTAGATGACAGCCGTGGGGGTTTTAACGAAGGCCTCCCCGGTATTATATTCATGAGAATCAATGAAGAGTAATGAGTTGGTATTTACAGGGTGTTCTTGCCTCAGCAGTTTCGGCTTTCCTGAGCAATATGCACATTACATTCCCTACAACAGACTCCGAGAGCGACGGTGGACAATTGATCAGGCTCTTTCCGTGTGTGTGTGTGTGTGTGTGTGTGTGTGTGTGTGTGTGTGTGTGTGTGTGTGTGTGTGTGTGTGTGTGTGTGTGTGTGTGTGTGTGTGTGTGTGTGTGTGTGTGTGTGTGTGTGTGTGTGTGTGTGCGCGCGCGCGCGCGCGTTCAACCCGGAATCATGCGATGTTGTGCTCACGCTCACGAAAATTAATCTATTGAATCGTGTCGCACAATTGTCCGACTTTTTCCGAGCACTGCAGAACGAAATGCAAAGCCATGCATTTTGAATGGGAGCGTTTCTCAGACTTTTTCGCGCAACACAAAACAAACTGTAGACCCATACATTTTGAAGGCAGCGTTTCTCCCACCCTTTTTTCGATTGCAGAAGGGGGGCGAGCTGCGCATTGTAAGCTGTAGTAATGGATGCATCAAACCAACAATCCGGTTTTTCAGATTTTTGCAGCAGACCCCTTCAAAAACTGAAACTGACCACGTCCCTTAAACCCAGTCTCACACCACAATTTAATATAGCCTACGTTGGTCCACAGCAGAAAACGTAGTAGGTCTAGTTACAATAACGGGTCTAAACATGTGACATGCCTACGATTTTTTTAAATTCTTTTCAATATGCTTGCGTCCACGTCAGGTTGCTATGGTGGTTGCTATAGAGCCCCCCCCCCCCCCCCCATCGTTTATATACATAGGCCTATACTTTTTTTTATGATCTATGGCCGTCATTTCATTTCACGTTTAAATTTAAACATGTAGGTCCTAACATCTTTTGACTTTTTAGTGTTTCTGAATTCAAAACAGAAACTAAGATGTAAAAATATATATAAATATATAGATACAATTGTAATGAATTCAGTTGGATTAAAATTATTGTTTTCAAACATTGTTGTTATCTGTTGCCAGTCAACAGCCCTTATTGAACATTGGTTTGCACATTCCTCAAATTTAAGTCTAACATTTGTGGTGCTCTATGACATCACAGATACAATTTAGAACATAGAACTAAACCTTTTTCTGTTTACTGTATCTAAGGGACATGTTTGGCATAAGCGTTTATGTACCTTGAAGAGCAACATTGCATCGCAATATTCAGACAGGAATATAAATACTTTTAGCTTGATTCTTGGCTAGACTTCCATCATGGCCAATCAACAACCTGAGCAGGCCTACAAGCCATTGGTCCGAAAACCCCCGGACCCATTGCTCAGTTACTATTGTTTCAGGGAAAGCAATAGAAACCTCTCCCTTGTGTATCAGCGAGCCTTCTTCAGAGGAGGGTGGAGTGAGGCAGGGGAAGAGGAGCAGAGAGGATCCGGAGGAAGGCCAAACCCCCTCCAAGAGGTTGAGGACCAGCTACGGGCAAGACCCTCACCATGTGGAGGCAGTGGGGAGGGCAGAGGACTCCTCTGAGGCCCGTGAAGACCCAGGGGTGCCCGGTTCTTCGTCCGGATCCCAGGACACGGACAGATCTGGAAGTGGTCCCAGCTCCTCTGCAGGTGTTGAGCTCTCCGACCACAGCTCCACCCGTATCACCTCCTCCAGCAGGATCCGCCTGACGACCTACAGCACAGGTCAGACTGATGGACGGTTAGATATGAAGGGATGAATGGAAGAATGGATGGATAGATGTCTTGTAACCGAAAGGTTGCTAGTTCGATCCCCAGCTCCTCCTAGCTGAGTGTTGACGTGTTCCTGAGCAAGACACCTAACCTTAACTGCTCCTTACGAGCTGGCTGTCGCCTTGCATGGTTGACTCTGACTCTGGTCAATGTGTGTATTAACCGATGTAAGTCGCTTTGGATAAAAGCGTTTGCTAAATGCCCTAAATGTAAATGGATAGATAGACTCAATAACAGTCTGTGTTGTCTCAGCCGACTTTAAAGCTCTGTACGAGGAGCTGGAGCGGCTGGGACAAGGAGGATTCGGGAGTGTCTTTGCTGGATACCGGAGAGAGGACCGTCTGCCTGTAAGAGTTACACCAAAAAGTCCACAGTCCAAGGGTTAGCACATACGAGTCTGATCCACTCCATCCTCTGTTAAACAGTAAAGAAATGTGTTTGTGTCTTTGTTTCTTAGGTTGCTATAAAGCACATCCCCATGGAAATGGTCGAAATGATCCGGGTGGTGAGTAACTTTACTGACAGTGATCTTATGACTTCGCTTATGATGGTGAATGTTAAATCAATTAACCTGTTCCCTGGTCTGCCGTTATCCTGGTCTTGGGTTTGAATGTTTCAGGACTAGCTCACTCTGAGGGTCATGTCTGATGTGGTAATTTCACAGTAGGCATACATAGGTTCGAAGTCTGACTCGTTCCCGCCCCCTACAGTGCAATTCGCCAGGTTTTCACCCAACTTTGAGAATAGATAACGGGGATATTTTTTTTCTCGCCGATAAAGTCTCGCGTTAACGCAGCCGTTAACGCCGATAACGGCCCACCACTAGTTTAAACACACGCAAACTAAACGTGTGACGCAAAATACAGTCCATGGCAATGTATATTAGCAGGGACACATGCATATTAGGAGCACAAGTCGAAGATAATAATGCATTCAATACTGATAAGAAACAATGTTTATAATGTGTTGCGTATATCATTAAATAGAACCACAGTTACCGCATATCTTATGTGTGTTAAGTTTTCTTTGCCGAAATCTATTTGAGGACTCAGTAATTCTGAAGTTGTGGAAGAAAACCTTATTCCATGTGTGAATTAGGCCGTATTATTTGGCCATAAACTGAGCCATTTGAAGCTTGAAATTCATGTGCATCTGTCTCAGCGGAGACTGCAGACGCGCTGTCAAAATATCAACTCGTCAGATTCTAATGCGCTCATGGCTCTTAAAGGGGGTGGGAGCTGGCACTCGCATTGGTTTATTGCACGTTACGCCCAAACCACACCTACGGGTAATTAGGCTACTTTAGACTAACCCTTTTTAGATTTGCGCCGGGCGCAAGAGTCATTTTTGTCGCCGGTAAAATAGCAACATCGCCATAGAACCGCCCACAAAGCTAATTGCGCTTGGCACTTCTCACTTGCGTTTCAGACCGTTAAAATAGGGCCCTCTGTGTTTCAGACTCTTAACGGGCAGCTGACGGACTGCCCGCTGGAAGTGTCTTTGATGCTGAGGGCCACCGAAGATCAGCTGGACCCTGAGGGCCACTGTGCAGTTGTCCTCCTGCTAGACTGGTTCCAGCTGGACCAGGAGCTGATCCTGGTGGAGGAGAGACCTCCTGAAACAATAGCACACACTTCCTGGTGGACCAGAGAGACTCCTTCAGCGGAGGGTGGAGGGAGGCACAGGAAGAGGAGCAGAGAGGATCCGGAGGAAGGCCCAAGCCCCTCAAAGAGGTTGAGGAGCAGCTACGGGAAACAACCTCCCCATGTGGAGGCTGTGGGGAAGGCCGAGGACTCCTCTGAGGCCCGTGAAGACCCAGGGGTGCCCGGTTCTTCGTCCGGATCCCAGGACACGGACAGATCTGGAAGTGGTCCCAGCTCCTCTGCAGGTGTTGAGCTCTCCGACCACAGCTACGCCCGTATCACCTCCTCCAGCAGGATCCACCTAACGACCTACAGCACAGGTCAGACTGATGGACGGTTAGATATGAAGGGATGAATGGAAGGATGGATGGATAGATAGACTCAATAACAGTCTGTGTTGTCTCAGCCGACTTTGAAGCTCTGTACGAGGAGCTGGAGCAGCTGGGACAAGGAGGATTCGGGAGTGTCTTTGCTGGATACCGGAGAGAGGACCGTCTGCCTGTAAGAGTTACACCAAAAAGCCACAGTCCAAGGGTTAGCACATACGTGTCTGATCCACTCCATCCTCTGTTAAACAGTAAAGCAGTGAGCTTGTGTCTTTGTTGCTTAGGTCGCTATAAAGCACATCCCCATGGACATGGTCGAAATGACCCGGGTGGTGAGTAACTTTAATAATGTTATCACCCACAGTAATCTTATGACTCTGCTTATGATGGCGATCAAATGTTAAATCAATTAACCTGTTCCCTGGTCTGCTGTTATCCTGGTCTTGGGTTTGAATGTTTCAGGACTAGCTCACTCTATTATAACACTGTGGGATGCTAACTTGCATCCGGCGCAATTGACTTTCTCACTGGCGGATGTGTTTGCTGCTAGTTTGCAACCGGCGCACACAGTGTTCTTTTCCCTCCTGCGCCACGCGTCGGTAAAATTATGGAATGATCTTGCGCCCCAAGGGGCGGTGCCGGTGAAAGGAGGGAGGCGTGTTCTGGCGCAAACGGTTAACTGGTGCTATTTTGCAGTTTCAGAAATCAACCAGCGCCACAAACCAGGAAATACCTGGTTTAAAGTCAGTGGCGCGTTGTTCAGATGATATTTTAAGGGCGCATGCATAATGTTGCTTGCATCTGTTTAAACACACCGCAAACTAAACACGAAATAAATAATACAGTCCATGTTAATGTATAATTCACAGGGACACATAAATATTAGGAACACAAGTCGAAAGACAATAATGCATGCAATACTGATAAGAAACAATGTTTATAATGATATTGCGTATATTCATTAAATAGAACCACATAAACCGCATATCATATGTGCGTTAAGTTTTTTTTTGCCGAAATTTATTTGAGGACTCAGTAATTCTGAAGTTGTGGAAGAAAACCTTATTCCATGTGTGTGAATTAGGCCCGTATTATTTGGCCATAAACTGAGCCAATTGAAGAGTTCATGTGCATCTGTCTCATCTGCGACTGCAGACGCGCTGTCAAATATATCAAACTCGTCAGATTCAAATGCGCTCATGGCTCTTAAAGGGGGTGGGAGCTGGCACTCTCATTGGTTAATTGCACGTTACGCCCAAACCACACCTACGGGTAATTAGGCTACTTTAGACTAACCCTTTTTAGATTTGCGCCGGGCGCAAGAGTCATTTTTGCGCCGGTAAAATAGCAACATCGCCATAGAACCGCCCACAAAGCTAATTGCGCTTGGCACTTCTCACTTGCGTTTCAGACCGTTAAAATAGGGCCCTCTGTGTTTCAGACTCTTAACGGGCAGCTGACGGACTGCCCGCTGGAAGTGTCTTTGATGGCTGAGGGCTGCCGAAGAATCAGCTGGACCCTGGAGGGCCCCTGTGCAGTTGTCCTCCTGCTAGACTGGTTCCAGCTGGACCAGGAGCTTGATCCTGGTGGAGGAGAGACCTCCTGAAACAATAGAAACCACTCCCTGGTGGACCAGAGAGACTCCTTCAGCGGAGGGTGGAGTGAGGCACAGGAAGAGGAGCAGAGAGGATCCGGAGGAAGGCCCAAGCCCCTCAAAGAGGTTGAGGAGCAGCTACGGGAAACAACCTCCCCATGTGGAGGCTGTGGGGAAGGCCGAGGACTCCTCTGAGGCCCGTGAAGACCCAGGGGTGCCCGGTTCTTCGTCCGGATCCCAGGACACGGACAGATCTGGAAGTGGTCCCAGCTCCTCTGCAGGTGTTGAGCTCTCCGACCACAGCTCCACCCGTATCACCTCCTCCAGCAGGATCCGCCTGACGACCTACAGCACAGGTCAGAGGTCAGACTGATGGACGGTTAGATATGAAGGGAGGAATGGAAGGATGGATGGATAGATAGACTCAATAAACAGTCTGTGGTTGGTCTCAGCCGACTTTTAAAGCTCTGTTACGAGGAGCTGGAGCGGCTGGGACAAGGAGGATTCGGGAGTGTCTTTTGCTGGATACCGGAGAGAGGACCGTCTGCCTGTAAGAGTTACACCAAAAAGCCACACAGTCCAAGGGTTTAGGCACATACAGTGTCTGATCCACTCCATCCTCTGTTAAACAGTAAAGCAGTGAGCTTGTGTCTTTGTTGCTTAGGTCGCTATAAAGCACATCCCCATGGACATGGTCGAAATGACCCGGGTGGTGAGTAACTTTAATAATGTTATCACCCACAGTAATCTTATGACTCTGCTTATGATGGCGATCAAATGTTAAATCAATTAACCTGTTCCCTGGTCTGCTGTTATCCTGGTCTTGAGTTTCAATGTTTCAGGACTAGCTCACTCTATATACACTGTGGGCCCTAACTTGCATCCGGCGCAATTGACTTTCTCACTGGCGGATGTGTTGCTGCTAGTTTGTAACCGGCGCACAGCGTTCTTTTCCCTCCTGCGCCACGCGTCGGTAAATTATGGAATGATCTTGCGCCCCAAGGGGCGGTCCGGTGAAAGGAGGAGGCGTGTTCTGGCGCAAACGTTAACTGGTGCTATTTTGCAGTTTCAGAAATCAACAGCGCCACAAACCAGGAAATACCTGGTTTAAAGTCAGTGGCGCGTTGTTCAGATGATATTTTAAGGGCGCATGCATAATGTTGCTTGCATCTGTTTAAACACACGCAAACTAAACACGAAATAAATAATACAGTCCATGTTAATGTATATTCACAGGGACACATAAATATTAGGAACACAAGTCGAAGACAATAATGCATGCAATACTGATAAGAAACAATGTTTATAATGTATTGCGTATATCATTAAATAGAACCACATAAACCGCATATCATATGTGCGTTAAGTTTTTTTTGCCGAAATTTATTTGAGGACTCAGTAATTCTGAAGTTGTGGAAGAAAACCTTATTCCATGTGTGAATTAGGCCACATTACTTGGCCATAAACTGAGCCAATTGAAGTTCATGTGCATCTGTCTCATCGGAGACTGCAGACGCGCTGTCAAAATATCAACTCGTCAGATTCAAATGCGCTCATGGCTCTTAAAGGGGGTGGGAGCTGGCACTCTCATTGGTTTATTGCACGTTACGCCCAAACCACACCTACGGGTAATTAGGCTACTTTAGACTAACCCTTTTTAGATTTGCGCCGGGCGCAAGAGTCATTTTGGCGCCGGTAAAATAGCAACATCGCCATAGAACCGCCCACAAAGCTAATTGCGCTTGGCACTTCTCAGTTGCGTTTCAGACCGTTAAAATAGGGCCCTCTGTGTTTCAGACTCTTAACGGGCAGCTGACGGACTGCCCGCTGGAAGTGTCTTTGATGCTGAGGGCAGCCGAAGATCAGCTGGACCCTGAGGGCCCCTGTGCAGTTGTCCTCCTGCTAGACTGGTTCCAGCTGGACCAGGAGCTGATCCTGGTGGAGGAGAGACCTCCTGAAACAATAGAAACCACTCCCTGGTGGACCAGAGAGACTCCTTCAGCGGAGGGTGGAGTGAGGCACAGGAAGAGGAGCAGAGAGGATCCGGAGGAAGGCCCAAGCCCCTCAAAGAGGTTGAGGAGCAGCTACGGGAAACAACCTCCCCATGTGGAGGCTGTGGGGAAGGCTGAAGACACCTCTGAGGCCCGTGAAGACCCAGGGGTGCCCGGTTCTTCGTCCAGATCCCAGGACACGGACAGATCTGGAAGTGGTCCCAGCTCCTCTGCAGGTGTTGAGCTCTCCGACCACAGCTACGCCCGTATCACCTCCTCCAGCAGGATCCGCCTGACGACCTACAGCACAGGTCAGACTGATGGACGGTTAGATATGAAGGGAGGAATGGAAGGATGGATGGATAGATAGACTCAATAACAGTCTGTGTTGTCTCAGCCGACTTTAAAGCTCTGTACGAGGAGCTGGAGCGGCTGGGACAAGGAGGATTCGGGAGTGTCTTTGCTGGATACCGGAGAGAGGACCGTCTGCCTGTAAGAGTTACACCAAAAAGCCACAGTCCAAGGGGTTAGCACATACGTGTCTGATCCACTCCATCCTCTGTTAAACAGTAAAGCAGTTGAGCCTTGTGTCTTTGTTGCTTAGGTCGCTATAAAGCACATCCCCATGGACATGGTCGAAATGACCCGGGTGGTGAGTAACTTTAATCATGTTATCACCCACAGTAATCTTATGACTCTGCTTATGATGGCGATCAAATATTAATTCAATTAACCTGTTCCCTGGTCTGCTGTTATCCTGGTCTTGGGTTTGAATGTTTCAGGACTAGCTCACTCTATATACACTGTGGGCCCTAACTTGCATCCGGCGCAATTGACTTTCTCACTGGCGGATGTGTTGCTGCTAGTTTGCAACCGGCGCACAGCGTTCTTTTCCCTCCTGCGCCACGCGTCGGTAAATTATGGAATGATCTTGCACCCCAAGGGGCGGTCCGGTGAAAGGAGGAGGCGTGTTCTGGCGCAAACGTTAACTGGTGCTATTTTGCAGTTTCAGAAATCAAAAGCGCCACAAACCAGGAAATACCTGGTTTAAAGTCAGTGGCGCGTTGTTCAGATGATATTTTAAGGGCGCATGCATAATGTTGCTTGTGCACCTCGCACATCCACTTTGCTTCTCTCATCTACCTAGTCACACATTCATGGTAAATTATTTGGGAATGAACAGCTGATACAGCAGGTAATAAGTTGTACCTTTAAATCAATGCATCTGCAAACACCGTAGGCCTACAGCCAACACAAATTTTCTTGACACAGACATCGTGTACATGCCCATAACTTTTAGGATTGATGAGTGTTTGAATCGTGAGAAAACATTGTTTTACCGCGAGTGAGGGTTAAAAAGAAGGAATTAATGCGGGCACGCGTGTGTGCGTCCATCTGTTTAAACACACGCAAACTAAACACGAAATGAATAATACAGTCCATGTTAATGTATATTCACAGGGACACATAAATATTAGGAACACAAGTCGAAGACAATAATGCATGCAATACTGATAAGAAACAATGTTTATAATGTATTGCGTATATCATTAAATAGAACCACATAAACCGCATATCATATGTGTGTTAAGTTTTTTTTGCCGAAATTTATTTGAGGACTCAGTAATTCTGAAGTTGTGGAAGAAAACCTTATTCCATGTGTGAATTAGGCCATATTATTTGGCCATAAACTGAGCCAATTGAAGTTCATGTGCATCTGTCTCATCGGAGACTGCAGACGCGCTGTCAAAATATCAACTCGTCAGATTCAAATGCGCTCATGGCTCTTAAAGGGGATGGGAGCTGGCACTCTCATTGGTTTATTGCACGTTACGCCCAAACCACACCTACGGGTAATTAGGCTACTTTAGACTAACCCTTTTTAGATTTGCGCCGGGCGCAAGAGTCATTTTTGTGCCGGTAAAATAGCGACATCGCCATAGAACCGCCCACAAAGCTAATTGCGCTTGGCACTTCTCACTTGCGTTTCAGACCGTTAAAATAGGGCCCTCTGTGTTTCAGACTCTTAACGGGCAGCTGACGGACTGCCCGCTGGAAGTGTCTTTGAAGCTGAGGGCCGCCGAAGATCAGCTGGACCCTGAGGGCCCCTGTGCAGTGGTTCTCATGCTAGACTGGTTCCAGCTGGACCAGGAGCTGATCCTGGTGGAGGAGAGACCTCCTGAAACAATAGCACACACTTCCTGGTGGACCAGAGAGACTCCTTCAGCGGAGGGTGGAGTGAGGCAGTGGAATTGTAGCAGAGAGGATCCGGAGGAAGGCCCAAGCCAGTCACAGAGGTTGAGGAGCAGCTACGGGAAACGACCTCACCATGTGGAGGCTGTGGGGAAGGCAGAGGACTCCTCTGAGGCCCGTGAAGACCCAGGGGTGCCCGGTTTTTTCTCCAGATACCGGAACACAGACAGATCTGGAAGTGGTCCCAGCTCCTCTGCAGGTGTTGAGCTCTCCGACCACAGCTCCGCCCGTATCACCTCCTCCAGCAGAATCCGCCTGACGACCTACAGCACAGGTCAGACTGATGGACGGTTAGATATGAAGGGAGGAATGGAAGGATGGATGGATAGATAGACTCAATAACAGTCTGTGTTGTCTCAGCCGACTTTAAAGCTCTGTACGAGGAGCTGGAGCGGCTGGGACAAGGAGGATTCGGGAGTGTCTTTGCTGGATACCGGAGAGAGGACCGTCTGCCTGTAAGAGTTACACCAAAAAGCCACAGTCCAAGGGTTAGCACATACGTGTCTGATCCACTCCATCCTCTGTTAAACAGTAAAGCAGTGAGCTTGTGTCTTTGTTGCTTAGGTCGCTATAAAGCACATCCCCATGGACATGGTCGAAATGACCCGGGTGGTGAGTAACTTTAATCATGTTATCACCCACAGTAATCTTATGACTCTGCTTATGATGGCGATCACATGTTAAATCAATGAACCTGTTCCCCGGTCTGCCGTAATCCTGTTGTTGGCTCTATAGCCATGACAACCTGGGTTTGAATGTTTCAGGACTAGCTCACTCTATATACACTCTGTGTTTCAGACCCTTAAAGGGCAGCTGACGGACTGCCCGCTGGAAGTGTCTTTGATGCTGAGGGCAGCCGAAGATCAGCTGGACCCTGAGGGCCCCTGTGCAGTTGTCCTCCTGCTAGACTGGTTCCAGCTGGACCAGGAGCTGATCCTGGTGCAGGAGAGACCTCCTGAAACAATAGAAACCACTCCCTGGTGGACCAGAGAGACTCCTTCAGCGGAGGGTGGAGTGAGGCACAGGAAGAGGAGCAGAGAGGATCCGGAGGAAGGCCAAAGCCCCTCAAAGAGGTTGAGGAGCAGCTACGGGAAACAACCTCCCCATGTGGAGGCTGTGGGGAAGGCAGAGGACTCCTCTGAGGCCCGTGGAAGACCCAGGGGTGCCCGGTTCTTCGTCCGGATCCCAGGACACGGACAGATCTGGAAGTGGTCCCAGCTCCTCTGCAGGTGTTGAGAGCTCCGACCACAGCTCCACCCGTATCACCTCCTCCAGCAGGATCCGCCTGACGACCTACAGCACAGGTCAGACTGATGGACGGTTAGATATGAAGGGATGAATGGAAGGATGGATGGATAGATAGACTCAATAACAGTCTGTGTTGGTCTCAGCCGACCTTTGAAGCTCTGTACGAGGAGGCTGGAGCGGCTGGGAACAAGGAGGATTCGGGAGTGTCTTTGCTGGATACCGGAGAGAGGACCGTCTGCCTGTAAAGAGTTACACCCACAGAACCACAGTCCAAGGGTTTAGCACATACGTGTCTGATCCACTCCATCCTCTGTTAAACAGTAAAGCAGGTGAGCTTGTGTCTTTGTTGCTTAGGTCGCTATAAAGCACATCCCCATGGACATGGTCGAAATGACCCGGGTGGTGAGTAACTTTAATCATGTTATCACCCACAGTAATCTTATGACTCTGCTTATGATGGCGATCACATGTTCAATCAATGAACCTGTTCCCCGGTCTATCGTAACCCTGTTGTTGGCTCTATAACCATGACAACCTGGGTTTCAATGTTTCAGGACTAGCTCACTCTATATACACTCTGTGTTTCAGACTCTTAACGGGCAGCTGACGGACTGCCCGCTGGAAGTGTCTTTGATGCTGAGGGCAGCCGAAGATCAGCTGGACCCTGAGGGCTCCTGTGCAGTTGTCCTCCTGCTAGACTGGTTCCAGCTGGACCAGGAGCTGATCCTGGTGCAGGAGAGACCTCCTGAAACAATAGAAACCACTCCCTGGTGGACCAGAGATACTCCTTCAGCGGAGGGTGGAGTGAGGCAGAGGAAGAGGAGCAGAGAGGATCCGGAGGAAGGCCCAAGCCCCTCAAAGAGGTTGAGGAGCAGCTACGGGAAACAACCTCCCCATGTGGAGGCTGTGGGGAAGGCTGAAGACACCTCTGAGGCCCGTGAAGACCCAGGGGTGCCCGGTGTTTCGTTCTGTCCAGCTTTCCCAGGTACAGACAGCGCACAAGATGTGGAAGGAATCCAAGGGCTCCACTCCAGAGGCGTGCTGCACCGCGACATCAAGCCTGAAAACCTCCTGGTGGAAACAGGCTCTGACACGCCCCGGGTCCGGATCATAGACCTGGGATGCGGTTGCCCCCACAACAACGAGGTGTATTTAGAGTTCAACGGTGAGCTATGGATAGGATAGATAGACTCAATAACAGTCTGTGTTGTCTCAGCCGACTTTGAAGCTCTGTACGAGGAGCTGGAGCAGCTGGGACAAGGAGGATTCGGGAGTGTCTTTGCTGGATACCGGAGAGAGGACCGTCTGCCTGTAAGAGTTACACCAAAAAGCCACAGTCCAAGGGTTAGCACATACATGTCTGATCCACTCCATCCTCTGTTAAACAGTAAAGCAGTGAGCTTGTGTCTTTGTTGCTTAGGTCGCTATAAAGCACATCCCCATGGACATGGTCGAAATGACCCGGGTGGTGAGTAACTTTAATAATGTTATCACCCACAGTAATCTTATGACTCTGCTTATGATGGCGATCAAATATTAAATAAATTAACCTGTTCCCTGGTCTGCTGTTATCCTGGTCTTGAGTTTGAATGTTTCAGGACTAGCTCACTCTATATACACTGTGGGCCCTAACTTGCATCCGGCGCAATTGACTTTCTCACTGGCGGATGTGTTGCTGCTAGTTTGCAACCGGCGCACAGTGTTCTTTTCCCTCCTGCGCCACGCGTCGGTAAATTATGGAATGATCTTGCGCCCCAAGGGGCGGTCCGGTGAAAGGAGGAGGCGTGTTCTGGCGCAAACGTTAACTGGTGCTATTTTGCAGTTTCAGAAATCAACAGCGCCACAAACCAGGAAATACCTGGTTTAAAGTCAGTGGCGCGTTGTTCAGATGATATTTTAAGGGCGCATGCATAATGTTGCTTGCATCTGTTTAAACACACACAAACTAAACACAAAATGAATAATACAGTCCATGGCAATGTATATTCACAGGGACACATAAATATTAGGAACACAAGTCGAAGACAATAATGCATGCAATACTGATAAGAAACAATGTTTATAATGTATTGCGTATATCATTAATTAGAACCACATAAACCGCATATCTTATGTGTGTTAAGTTTTCTTTGCCGAAATTTATTTGAGGACTCAGTAATTCTGAAGTTGTGGAAGAAAACCTTATTCCATGTGTGAATTAGGCCGTATTATTTGGCCATAAACTGAGCCAATTGAAGTTCATGTGCATCTGTCTCATCGGAGACTGCAGACGCGCTGTCAAAATATCAACTCGTCAGATTCAAATGCGCTCATGGCTCTTAAAGGGGGTGGGAGCTGGCACTCTCATTGGTTTATTGCACATTACGCCCAAACCACACCTACGGGTAATTAGGCTACTTTAGACTAACCCTTTTTAGATTTTGCGCCCGGGCGCAAGAGTCATTTTGTGTGCCGGTAAAATAGCAACATCGCCATAGAACCGCCCACAAAGCTAAATTGCCGCTTGGCATTTCTCACTTGCATTTCAGACCGTTAAAAATAGGGCCCTCTGTGTTTCAGACTCTTAACGGGCAGCTGACGGACTGCCCGCTGGAAGTGTCTTTGAAGCTGAGGGCCGCCGAAGATCAGCTGGACCCTGAGGGCCCCTGTGCAGTTGTCCTCCTGCTAGACTGGTTCCAGCTGGACCAGGAGCTGATCCTGGTGGAGGAGAGACCTCCTGAAACAATAGCACACACTTCCTGGTGGACCAGAGAGACTCCTTCAGCGGAGGGTGGAGTGAGGCAGTGGAATTGTACCAGAGAGGATCCGGAGGAAGGCCCAAGCCAGTCACAGAGGTTGAGGAGCAGCTACGGGAAACGACCTCACCATGTGGAGGCTGTGGGGAAGGCAGAGGACTCCTCTGAGGCCCGTGAAGACCCAGGGGTGCCCGGTTTTTTCTCCAGATACCGGAACACAGACAGATCTGGAAGTGGTCCCAGCTCCTCTGCAGGTGTTGAGCTCTCCGACCACAGCTCCGCCCGTATCACCTCCTCCAGCAGGACCTGCCTGACGACCTACAGCACAGGTCAGACTGATGGACGGTTAGATATGAAGGGATGAATGGTAGGATGGATGGATAGATAGACTCATAACAGTCTGTGTTGTCTCAGCTGACTTTAAAGCTCTGTACGAGGAGCTGGAGCAGCTGGGACAAGGAGGATTCGGGAGTGTCTTTGCTGGATACCGGAGAGAGGACCGTCTGCCTGTAAGAGTTACACCAAAAAGCCACAGTCCAAGGGTTAGCACATACATGTCTGATCCACTCCATCCTCTGTTAAACAGTAAAGCAGTGAGTTTGTGTCTTTGTTGCTTAGGTCGCTATAAAGCACATCCCCATGGACATGGTCGTAATGACCCGGATGGTGAGTAACTTTAATCATTTTATTACTGACAGTAATCTTATGACTCTGCTTATGATGGCGATCACATGTTAAATCAATGAACCTGTTCTCTGGTCTGCCGTAATCCTGTTGTTGGCTCTATAGCCATGACAACCTGGGTTTGAATGTTTCAGGACTAGCTCACTCTATATACACTCTGTGTTTCAGACCCTTAAAGGGCAGCTGATGGACTGCCCGCTGGAAGTGTCTTTGATGCTGAGGGCCGCCGAAGATCAGCTGGACCCTGAGGGCCCCGATGCAATTGTCCTCCTGCTAGACTGGTTCCAGCTGGACCAGGAGCTGATCCTGGTGCAGGAGAGACCTCCTGAAACAATAGAAACCACTCCCTGGTGGACCAGAGAGACTCCTTCAGCGGAGGGTGGAGGGAGGAAGAGGAATAGTAACAGAGAGGATCTTGAGGAAGGCCCAAGCCCCTCAAAGAGGTTGAGGAGCAGCTACGGGAATCAACCTCCCCATGTGGAGGCTGTGGGGAAGGCAGAGGACTCCTCTGAGGCCCGTGAAGACCCAGGGGTGCCCGGTTCTTCGTCCAGATCCCAGGACACGGACAGATCTGGAAGTGGTCCCAGCTCCTCTGCAGGTGTTGAGGCTCTCCCGACCACAGCTCCACCGTATCACCTCCTCCAGCAGGATCCGCCTGACGACCTACAGCACAGCAGCAGGTCAGACTGGATGGACGGTTAGATATGAAGGGAGGAATGGAAGGATGGGATGGATAGATAGACTCAATAACAGTCTGTGTTGTCTCAGCGCCGACTTTTAAAGCTCTGTACGAGGAGCTGGAGCGGCTGGGACAAGGAGGATTCGGGAGTGTCTTTGCTGGATACCGAAGAGAGGACCGTCTGCCTGTAAGAGTTACACCAAAAAGCCACAGTCCAAGGGTTAGCACATACATGTCTGATCCACTCCATCCTCTGTTAAACAGTAAAGCAGTGAGCTTGTGTCTTTGTTGCTTAGGTCGCTATAAAGCACATCCCCATGGACATGGTCGAAATGACCCGGGTGGTGAGTAACTTTAATCATGTTATTACTGACAGTAATCTTATGACTCTGCTTATGATGGCGATCACATGTTAAATCAATGAACCTGTTCCCCGGTCTGCCGTAATCCTGTTGTTGGCTCTATAGCCATGACAACCTGGGTTTCAATGTTTCAGGACTAGCTCACTCTATATACACTCTGTGTTTCAGACTCTTAACGGGCAGCTGACGGACTGCCCGCTGGAAGTGTCTTTGATGCTGAGGGCCGCCGAAGATCAGCCGGACCCTCAGGGCCCCGGTGCAGTTGTCCTCCTGCTAGACTGGTTCCAGGTGGACCAGGAGCTGATCCTGGTGCAGGAGAGACCCGACGCCTCCGTCGATCTCCTCACCTACATGAGGAGCAAGGGGAGCACGCTGCGGGAGCAGGAAGCCAAGGTGTGTGGGGATCAGCCCGGATTTGGGTTCAGTTCAGCCTTCATGGGTCTTCAGGGAGGGGGCCGGGACAATCCAACATGATAGATACATCCAAATAGTAGTGTGTTCAGGTGTATTTACCTGTGTTCAGAAGGATGACTTGTGTGTGTGTGTGTGTGTGTGTGTGTGTGTGTGTGTGTGTGTGTGTGTGTGTGTGTGTGTGTGTGTGTGTGTGTGTGTGTGTGTGTGTGTGTGTGTGTGTGTGTGTGTTTGTGTGCTTTCCCTCTGTATCAGATAATTCTGCACCAAGTGGTGGAAGGAATCCAAGGGCTCCACTCCAGAGGCGTGCTGCACCGCGACATCAAGCCTGAAAACCTCCTGGTGGAAACAGGCTCTGACACGCCCCGGGTCCGGATCATAGACCTGGGATGCGGTTGCCCCCACAACAACGAGGTGTATTTAGAGTTCAACGGTGAGCTTTTTAAAATTCATACTTGCTCTGGCTATAAAATTTTGGTTTGACTAGTCCCCATAGCGACATCTGGGGTCTTTTGAGGGTTTGAAAACAGAGAGCAGAAAATAGTAAAAGATAGCAGGCTTTTAATAAATATATATGAAAATTTAAATCCCCTCAAATAGAGCCCACAAGGTAGATCCCATATGAACTGAAACAATTTATTCAGAATAACCACAAATGATGCTCACATGGTACATTGAGGTGTGTAACGCTAAAGTCATTAGTGGGTGCGCATGCATGGATAGCCACATATGAACTGAAACAATTTATTCAGAAAACCACAAATGATGCTCACATGGTACATTGAGGTGTGTAACGCTAAAGTCATTAGTGGGTGCTGCATGGATGAGGGTCAGTGTGCTGTGTGTCCCCTGTGCTTTCCAAGCCCTGGGAGCTGGTTGTTGACGCCATACCCTGTTGTGTTCCAGGCACCGACTTGCACATCCCCCCAGAGGTCTACTCCCATGGGACCTACAGGGCCGACCCGATGACGGTGTGGCAGTTGGGAGTGCTGCTCTATGAAATGCTCACGGGCCACGTCCCTTTCCAGACCAGTGCTGAAGTCATCTTTCAAAAGCTTCCACGCATAGAGAGTGACGTATCACCAAGTGAGACACACATTCACACACACGCAAGCACACGTAGACGCGTGTGCACACACACACACACACACACACACACACACACACACACACACACACACACACACACACACACACACACACACACACACACACACACACACACACAAACAAAAGCATGATCTCGCATTGGAGCAAGCATCCTAACAAAACACACACATGCATGAACAACATAAAGCCATGCATCCTGACCCACAGCCAGGTGTTCATATTGTTACCCGGCTCGTATCCTCTCCAGACTGCAAGGACTTTCTGAAGAGATGCCTTACCAAGCGCGCTCTGGGCCGACCTCCCCTGCAGAGCCTGCTGCTCCATCCCTGGCTGCAGGGGGCAGACTGACGTCGTGATGCCCTGACGACCAGCCATTAATGACCTGGAATCCATGATTTTCATAGCAGTAGTGCAGTCAGGATTTCCACTGAAATTGATTTTGAATGGCTACAGATTATCCCAAAACTTAGACTTATGCAAGATGTCTGAAATATCGCCTACTCTTGTCAAAAGGATGTTTAATTATTAGTGGCAAAAGATTTAGCAGTTGACCTGGCTGGAATCCTATCTATGGAAATGTCTTCCTTCAACAAGAATGCTCTTAATCTATGGCGATTAATATGCCTGATTAGGTAATTCTGTTATACTTTTAAAAAACTTTTTTGGATCCATGATTTTCATAGGAAAAGTGCAGTCAGGATTTCCACCTGAAATTGACTTTTCAGGTAGGCTGTTAATTATTAGTGGCAAAAACGTTTGCAATTGACCTGGCTGGAATCCTATCTATGGAACTGTCTTCCTTCAACAAGAATGCCTCTTACTTATGGCGATTAATATGCCTGATTAGGTAATTCTGTTATACTTTTAAAAAACTTTTTGGGATCCATGATTTTCATAGGAAAAGTGCAGTCAGGATTTCCACTGAAATTGAGTTTGAATGCCTACTAATCATCTAAAAACGTGGATTTAGGCAAGATGTCCGAAATATCGCCTTGTCAAAAGGATGTTAATATTAGTGGCAAAAGGTTTAGCTGTTGACCGGGAATCCTATATATATCCAAACTGTCTTTCTTGAACAAGAATGTCTCTTACTTATGGGTGGATTAATACGCCTGATGAGGTAATTCTGTTTACACTTTTAAAAAACATTTTTTGGGATCCATGATTTTCATAGGAAAAGTGCAGTCAGGATTTCCACTGAAATTGACTTTTTCAGTAGGCTGTTAATATTAGTGGCAAAACGTTTTGCAATTGACCTGGCTGGAATCCTATCTATGGAACTGTCTTCCTTGAACAAGAATGTGCCTCTTACTTTATGGCGATTAATATGCCTGATTAGGTTATTTGTTAATACTTTTAAAAAAACTTTTTTTGTGATCCATGATTTTCATAGGCAGAAGTGCAGTCAGGATTTCCACTGAAATTGAGTTTGAATGCCTACTAATCATCTAAAAACGTGGATTTAGGCAAGATGTCCGAAATATCGCCTACTTGTCAAAAGGATGTTAATATTAGTGGCAAAAGGTTTAGCTGTTGACCGGGAATCCTATATATCAAACTGTCTTTCTTGAACAAGAATGTCTCTTACTTATGGTGATTAATACGCCTGATGAGGTAATTCTGTTACACTTTTAAAAAACATTTTTTTCGGGATCCATGATTTTTTCATAGGAAAGAGTGCAGTCAGGATTTCCACCTGAAATTGACTTTTCAGTAGGCTGTTAATATTAGTGGCAAAACGATTTGCAATTGACCTGGCTGGAATCCTATCTATGGAACTGTTTTCCTTGAACAAGAATGTCTCTTACATATGACAATTAATATGCCTGAGGAGATCATTCTGTTACATAAAAGAAAAACATCTTTTGTGATCCATGATTTTCATAGCAGAAGTGCAGGTAAGAATTTCCACTGAAATTGAGTTTACTAAATTATCTAAAAACGTTGATTTATGCAGGTTTGTCGAAATATGGCCTACTTGTCAGAAAGTAGGACGTTTATAATTAGTGGCAAAACGCAAATTGTCTAAGTTTGTGTTGTGTTTTGTGTGTGGCCTTTCCAAACCTCTGCCATGGCATTGCAAGGAGACCTGTAACATTGGCTCCTTTGTTTAAAGCCTGTTAGCTTACCTTAACCCTGATGCCTTATTGGCAAGATGCAACCAAAGGCATTGTGAAGCCATTTAGCATTTGGTTGGAGTGTAACAACACACACATCAGTTTATTGTATTTGTGTGTGTGTGAGGCCAGATGCCCGTACCCCTCTTTACAGAGAGAGGCCTGTATAAGCATTGCTCTGTTCTCTGATATTATTCTATTATCATCCTTTTTGCTGTTCCAGAGAGGGACAAGGCTTGTTGTTTTAGCCGAGGCCTACGAGCGAAGTAATTATTGCTTGAGTGGTCTCTCGCCAATTCAGGCCACATAGTGCACACACACTTCTATACACACGCACACACACTGTTCCTTTTATGCATACTGCATATATAAATGTCATATATATGAATAGATGCATATTATATTGTGTACTGCAGAACTTACTTCCTTCACAGCAGCATAAGCTTCTATACTGTTTCAGGGATCTGATCGAATTTCTTAATGTTTCCATGGCTTATTAGCTTACTTACCGGAATAAGGCATTCAAGGTGAAACATTTTTATAACATCTTGAATTCTGCTGGTTATAAACTAAGCCCATCTTGTTTCAGGGATCTGATCCGAATTTCTTATGCTTCAATGGCTTTATCTAGCTTGGCTTGAAAAAAGGCATTTCAAGGTGATGAGGGTAATAAGTAAGGTTGTTAACTTTAAATAAACCAAAACGATTAAGCGATGAAACAGCACATCTGGTTGCATCAACAGCCCAGCATGTTGGTTCAAACTCCCACCATGGAATGGTCCAGAACCATAAAAGGCCCTTCAATCACCCCCAGCTATCGAGGGCAGTTAAGATGTCCGTCCGTCGGACATGAATAACGCCTATTACAACCCCGTCTGATCCCCCGTGCACGTCCCCAGCTGTGGCAGGTCCACAGCTGTGAGTGGGACTTGCAGCCAAAGGGTTTTGGATTCAAACCCGAGCATGCCTTCAGCTAGCTTGGAAACTTCCTTGAAGCAATTTAAGTGTATAAAATGTATAAAATATGTATAAAGTGTGTGCAATTTGCCTCAATGTAATCTGCTTGCTAAATGACTGTATTGTACTTCAATAAAATGTATTTGTGCGCTTGACTCTGAACTATGTTGCACTTAAGTTTCCCAGTCAACTTCCACGTGGATTGCTTTTAGCACTACTTCTAAGAGCAAAGCAGGAAATTGTCTTAATGTGAAGACAGAGAGAATCAATCCATGGAAGAGAGGGCTAACATATTGCTGTGTGGGGCTGATACAGTTTCTCTCCAACATCTGGGGCTGATGATTTCAAGCAATAAAAACGTTTTTTATCAAGTCCGCTCTATTCTCACCGTGTGATTTGAGTGATGTGACAACTTGCGGTCTATTTATTCACAGTGTGGTCCGTTAAATCTGACAGCTGTTATTCATTTCATGGATCATAACAATGTTACAATTAATACAAATGACGTCTGGTTGCAGTGCTTCTCACTTACCATGGACTCTCCAACCAACTGTGGATCAATGACATTAAGAATCAAACAGTCGAAGGGAATTAAAAGTTAACTCAGCAGAATGACAGAAGACTTCAATACAACAGTTACAAATACAAGATTGTATTTTATTTAACAAGCCAAGAAACAGTTTCAAGTTACATCAACTTGACCTTCGAGAAAAAGCACCCTTTTTGAAAGTTAAAAAGTTTCAGTAATTTTTTTTTTTTAATTTTATTTCAGTAACAACGTTTTGAATAAAGGCACTTTTAAAAAAAGCCGAAAGGGGCTCCTGAGTTTAATTGATGAGACGGTCACACATGATTTAAGGGCGAAGTCGCCACAGGGCAATAAACGATTCTCAAACCCTTTGTGGACTCATTGAAGAGTCATCAAACTTCATATACTTATGAACCAACTAAACGTTGTGCAATTGCCGTTTCCGATTGGTTGAAAACCTACTAGGATAATGACCCTTGTCGTCCATTGTGTGGTAGGACCAATAGAGGGAGAACGAAATCAGGTTAGCCAGAGCACCATGCTGATAGTTGTGAGATGATTGAGGTGCTCGCGATGCACGGACAGACGGTAGCCAGCTGGGCGTCGCTGGGGACCACACGGTGGTTTCATGGTCGCAGCGCCGGCTGAATGGTGCCGACGCAAGTCCCAAAGCCCACCCGGTATCCGTCTCCCTGGCAGTAACCTTGACAGAGAGCAGGACATGGGGATTTCCCTTAATCACAGCAACAACCAGCATGGGAAATCATCAGTGCTGTCAACCAACACCTCAATCATTAGTTTGGGATAGCACAGTGTGAACTATTGAGGAGTCAATGAATAGGTAAAGAAATATGACAAAAATAATGAGAATGTAATAGTAACCAAAAAGAAGTAAGAAGCCAAAAAGTGTGATTTGGCCCTTTTCCCCTGCAGCAAAGGTATTAAGGAGGCAGGGAAAGCAAATGGAGAGTGAGCCCAGTTTGTCTGGGAACTCCACAGGTATACAGATTGCATGGGGCTGGGTTTACCCTGTTACGAGTTTTAGTCTCACCGTGGGTTTTTGTGGGAGAGAAAGAGGGGATGAATGAGAGAAAGTAGGAGGGGGTAGAGAAGAGGAGAGAGATGGAAAGAGGTAAAGGGAGAGAGAGGGTCTGGGAGAGAGAGAGAGAGAGAGAAAGGGTCTGGGAGAGAGAGAGAGAGATGGAAAGAGGGTCTGGGAGAGAGAGAGAGAGAGAGAGAGAGAGAGAGAGAGAGAGAGAGAGAGAGAGAGAGAGAGAGAGAGAGAGAGAGAGAGAGAGAGAGAGAGAGAGAGAGGGAGAGAAGAGGAGAGAGAAGAGAGAGAGAGAGAGAGAGAGAGAGAGAGAGAGAGAGAGAGAGAGAGAGAGAGAGAGAGAGAGAGGCTGTATTGCAGCAGAGCTTTGACTAATGGTTTCCATCTGCAGAGTTGAAGGCTCTCGGGGCCTATCCCTTGCCACCAAAATTATATTTTGAGTAGAATTCTGGACACACACGAAAGGTTAAAAAAGCAAGTTGAGAGAAACAGATGTACAACAAAGAGTCAAACTTCAACAAGCGTGATAGATTATTAGCAGCATAGCGCCAAGATACCAATGTTATGCAGCAGATTAAAACCAGGAGGGTGCTAACACGCAATAGGCCGGGAGGGAGGGTGTAAAGTTATCAGCAGGCTATGGCCAGTACTCGATCTGACGTGGGTTTGCTGGTTGATTCCACAAGCTTGGTTGTAATTTTGAATACGCTGGTTATAAACTAAGCCTATCTTGTAGTGGGCTTTTCAGATCTCATGTTTAAGAAGTTTGCTTGATTTAATGTCGTTCTTTTAATCGGTCTAGCCACAGCCAACTGTATTTCTTAAGAAATGTCTGGAACATTACTATCATATCATATCATCACTGATCATATCAGTGTTCTTATTATTTGTAGTATTGTTATCATTTAGATTAATATATCATTCCAGGGAGTATGGAAGGGTTAGTTATTCTTGGCTCGAAGGATGCTCTACAGGTAGACATGAAGGGCAGGCATTCGGGAAATCAAACCCAGCACCTTCCCGCTGGGAGTGGAAGGCCCACCAGCCCATCTCGCGGTCTGACTCCTACCTGTGATCTTGACCTGGTCTCCGTCCTGGAGGAAGGTTCTGGTGTGTCCCCCGCTGAGCTCCAGGTTCTTGGACCCCCTCCAGGACAGCTCCAGCATGGAACCGAACGACTCCGGGTCCTATGGGGGACGGGGAGGGACACATACTCAGCCACCACAGCTTGACAAGGGGCGCCTCCGGTACTGAGGAGGGCTGCTCAAACTTTAGCGTCTCAAAGCTCAGTCGGGTGTGAACAAAGAAGTAATAAGCCAAGGTCCTTCCTTCCTTTACGGTGTGATGAACATAATAAAGGTAGGTTTAGCACAGCTCCTGAAGGCAGAGACACTTTGGTTTTATTATTTCAAGTTTGGGGGTTATTTTTGCAATAAAGACAACAATTTTCAGACAATTATAATTGAATGGCTAATCCCCACGCATGGCCCCACACACCTAGGTTCACCTCCCAGATACCCAAGACCACCCACAAGAGACCCAGGCTCACCCCCCCCCCCCACCCCCAACCCCCCATACACCTAGGTCCACCACCAAGACACCCAGGTCCACCACTCATACACCCAGGTTCACCCTGCTGGGTCTCAGATGCCAGGGTTCAGACTCACAGGTCCGCTGATGGTCCCAGACGCCAGCAGGTCTCCTGGTCGCATGTTGCAACCGCCGACGCTGTGATGAGCCAGCTGCTGCTTCATGGTCCAATACATATACTGCAGAGAGGGGGAGACAGATGGAGGCAGAGAGAGAGAGAGGCCGAGCGAGAGGGAGAGGGGGGAGAGAGGGAGAGAGAGAGAGAGAGAGAGTAAAATAGAGAGAGGTGAAGGGAGACATAAAGAGAGAGAGAGAGTCATAGTTGTGCTTTAAAGGATTAATGATAGACCTTCTGGGGCGTACTCTTTGTCTGTGTTTGAACTTGATAGTTGATATTCTTGACGAACAAAAAGGAGCAGTCTACGCTTTTTGTAAGATTAATATTTGGTTTGCTTTCTTTTTTGTTAAACGTGAATCCCATGTTGACTCAACAGCCCCCGGCTACTGTTAGATGAAAAACACATTTTACAGCAATTTTAACTGAAAAAATATTTGAAAATAATAATGAAGGGGGAATGAAAACCTATTCAGCTCACTTCAGCCAATTATTTCAAGATAGCCATCTTTTTATGAGAGAACACCTTACCACACACACACACACACACACACACACACACACACACACACACACACACACACACACACACACACACACACACACACACACACACACACACACACACACACACACACACACACACAACACCACAACATACAATAACTACAATAACTCAGACCCCTTAGGGGTCCGTGAAGTCCCTGAGACAGATCTCTGTCTTTGTGAGCTTAACACACCCAACAAGCCTCACACACACCCATCCTACACCAATCTATCACTTTTTAAAGGGGTCCGTTTTATCCTCCTCCTTCAAAGGCGCCGAGATAACACAGGTTGTTGTTGACCCCTGTTGCTATGCTCTTACCTTGAAGTTGGACTTGCATATGGTATCTTCCTCCGTCATGTCCTCACCTTAAGGAAAAGAGAAAACACAGGTGGGTGATGAGAAGGCCACCATCTAGGCTGCTGTGGCGTGATTCTTCACCTTGATGAATAAAACCATGACTTTGTTATGATGCATGAATCATAATGTCTGCATAATGTGTAAGTGCATACCTAAAGAGATGTTAAGCACATCAAAAAAAATGAATATGGAAGAGGAGAGAGAACATGACAGTGGTACATACACAGAGAGGGTAAGTGTTGGAGTGGGAGAAAGAGGGAGGGCTGATGACTGTTACCGGGCTTTCAGACCAAAAGGTGAATACATACAAAGTCAATGCAAAGACGCGAATAGATGCAAAATCTGCACCCGCCAAGCAGGCAGCGTGGCTGCTTTGAAAAGTGTGACGCAAAACAACCTGGTTGACGCGGATTTCACGTCATTCTACTCATGCAAACGATGCAAATTCCTCATTGGTCGGAGTTTAAATATTTTATACTTTCTCGCAAAATTTTCGCTTGATGCGGAGACAAAGTTTGCGGTTCCCGTGAGTAACCTTGCACGAGCAACGTGGGTAGAATATTCTCTTTGCTTCTGGTGTCAACGCACTTTTAGAGTGCGAGAGGGTGAGGGTTTTGGAGATGAGAGAGAGGGATAGAGAGCCATTAAACATTATCCTGGACGCCCTCAGGGTATTTTCCACCAGTGTCATTCTGACCCAGAGTTGTTGAATAGCTGAGTGTGTGAACCAGCGTTTGAGCAGAATATCCCTAACATCAAACTGCAGGCTCGCACAAAACACAGCTCATTGCTGCTGCCGTTACTGATTGGCAGAAATCAGTAAATGAGTAGAGAGTGATTATTCTCTCCGTAGGGTTAGTGACATCACCAACTAGAGCTGAACCTGTGTTACCCCAGAGATGACACTGTTTTGGGGGTTTTATTTCTAATGTTGGGTTAATTTTTAACAGGTCAACCACCGGAGGGGGCCGATTTGGTGGGTTGGCCCCTGACATAGGCTGAGTGCATGTGTGTGTGAGTGAGTGAGTGAGTGAGTGAGTGAGTGAGTGAGTGAGTGAGTGAGTGAGTGAGTGAGTGAGTGAGTGAGTGAGTGTGTTTGTGAGTTTGTGTGCATGTGTGCACATGTATGCGCGTGTGTGTGTGTGTGTGTGTGTGTGTGTGTGTGTGTGTGTGTGTGTGTGTGTGTGTGTGTGTGTGTGTGTGTGTGTGTGTGTGTGTGTGTGTGTGTGTGTGTGTGTGTGCTCTCACCTTTGAGTGAGACAAACAGGTCAATGTTGAAGGTGTAGTAATCGGTGTGGCGCAGGTAGGGAAGGGGCTCTGGGTCCTGGGATAAAGAAAAGCAATATCAATAAAAAGATTCCATTCCAGCCAACAATAAACTAAAATACTGATATTACTCTTGATACTACATGGTTAAACTGGTACAATTATCAGCTATTAAAGGACTGCAATTTTCAATCAGCACGATTGTCAATGTGTTTTTTTCAATTTTTGCTAAGGACCATGTCGTTGATTCCGGCATTATTGCCAATTGCAATTATTCATGGGTGTCCATTGTCTATGGTACAGAAGCATCTCGCCCGTGTACTATTAAGTTATTTAGCTAATGCTTTTCTCCAGAGCAATTCATTTATTTAGAGGAGCAAGTGCTACAGGGCATCTTACTCAGGGAAGCCTTCAGGGTGTACTTCCAACGCTGGGGTTGGAACCCAGAACATTTCGTCTGTGATTCCCACTCCCTGGCCCCACGGCCATCCTGGCCTGCGGCGCATCCCAACAATACCTGCTACTTTCAATGTCATGTGTGTCACATGTGGTGGCCCCCTGGCTCCCCTATGAGGGTCGGTTCAAGTGGACAGTGTCGTGTATGCGTGAGGGGTCACCTGAACGGCGTTGGGCTCGATAAAGGGGAGGAGGGCCTCCATTGGGACCACCCAGGGGGAGATGGTGGTCCCGAAGTTCTTCCCTAGGAAGGGCCCCAGTGGGACATACTCCCACGCCTGGATGTCGCGAGCTGTGAGAAACAAACAAACAGAAAGACTGTGTACCAGACCACATACAGAGGTGTGCGTCAGATATGATCATAGGATCGAATACAAGGCAGGACGCTATGAATATATTAAAGCCACGGTTTATGGAATATCAAATCGGTAATGGGAGGACGCTGGTGCTTTCAAATATAATTACATTGGTGGCAGGGTTATTGAATTATTGAGTCTTTTTTTCAGGGTTTCTCCACTCAAACCTCTCCGATTTATGCGCCGTATATCTGTTACTATGAAGAAGTGCTCCAGGCTGGGTCCTGAAGTTCAGGGCTGAAAAAAAAAACGAGTTTGTAGATGGCCTGGATGTATTAAAGTATAAATCTTCCCTGTGATTCATTATTGGGAGGATGGTATTCTCCTAATAACGTATATGGGAGTCACTGATATGGCGCGTTGATTTTAGACAGGGAAAATGTCAGGGAAAGCAAATAGGCTGTGATATCCTAAACTATTCTGAGGCAATCGAAATGTGATAGAGGTGATATGTTAAGCAACTGCAAAATCTAAATTCAAAATTCGGGTGATAAGACAAGGAGAATCCTACAACCTGGACTGGATCATTAGTGGGGGGAAATTAGGGGAGGGAATCGCCTTGGTATATTGAAAACCAACAGCAACTACATTATCCAATAATGGTATTTTTTTCCCCGACACCTTTATACACAGAGATGGCTCATTGGCCAAGCGCTTCAAGAGAGGAGTCATTAGAGTGATCGCATAGCAGCCATTTACATTGCCGAATACTAATAGGAAATAATGGCAGGGGGAAAAGAAGTGAAAGCAGAAAATGCCTTTTACCTATTAGGGATTTACATTCATTCACCTTCGATTTCCACAGCATACAGACATTGTATAACATAGAAACAATGTTTTGTGTCAATCAATGGCAAAATTGATAGACAGACAAGACAGACACACACATACACACACTTTTTGGGGGGTGGCGGGGGGGGGGGGTTGTATGTTTGTTATGCATTGTCCTTGCGCTCAATCGTTAAAACGTGGGCACTCTCGTTGTGTTGAAGGCTGTTCTGCTTCCTCTACATTCCTCCCAGCCCATAAACAACGTCCGTCACCACGCTCCACAGAAACCAACCGGCAGAGGGGAGAGCAAAGAGAAAATAAAAAGGGCTATTTGTTGTGGGCGAAATTAAAAAGGCGTTCTTAGTGTCTGCCCTTCTTAATCATCTACTTCAAACACACAGAATGTCAAGTCCTGGCATGGCTTGACAAGCGCGGTCGGTTAACCGGATTATGGGATGTGCCTGAAATGCGTAGCCGAGCTATAGGGGAAATTGGGCTGGAGAGGGAGCTGTGTTTGAGGCGAGATATCGACCGAGGAGGGGTGCACCGACGTGCACATCCATTTTGTTCCACTGTGGTCGACGCTACACCTGGAGAGCAGTGTTGTTTTCGCTGTCATGTGAATGAAGTCAACAGGCTTTGATCTGACGAAACGAGCCGAGGCAATCAAGTTGATTTTGAATATTTTTGATATTGTTTTTTTTGATATCAGCGGTTAGGTTGAACTGAATTGGTTGCGCTACATTGTGTGTGATTGCCTGTATGTGTGTTTGTGTATAGGTGTATATTTGTATTTGTGTAGATGTGTGTGTGTGTGTGTGTGTGTGTGTGTGTGTGTGTGTGTGTGTGTGTGTGTGTGTGTGTGTGTGTGTGTGTGTGTGTGTGTGTGTGTGTGTGTGTGTGTGTGTGTGTGTGTGTCGTATGGCATATGGTATCGGCAGAGAAGCTACGGTAAGCCTGGTGTGAGAGAGACGAGATGATGGGATTCAGCTGTCAGCAGAAGAAGCCCAGCCGAACACACGTGGCACAGAGGGATTTAAATTCACCTGCCTATAGGAGAGGGGGGTCCTAACCCTTCTGTAATTGGTGGTGGAAGCAGGTGAGGCTGAGGACATTGGGGGTCAGGCTCAATTCCTTTCGGATGGTCGTTAAAAAACCTATCCATTATGACTACTACCCAGCCCTTAATAAAGGGCTGGAGGAACCCATAGGCAAAATACTGAGCATGAGAGAGAGATGGGAGCAGAGAGAGAGAGAGAGAGAGAGAGAGAGAGAGAGAGAGAGAGAGAGAGAGAGAGAGAGAGAGAGAGAGAGAGAGAGAGAGAGAGAGAGAGAGAGAGAGAGAGAGAGAAAGAAAGAAAGAAAGAAAGAAAGAAAGAAAGAAAGAAAGAAAGAAAGAAAGAAAGAAAGAAAGAAAGAAAGAAAGAAAGAAAGAATGAAATGGATGGAGAGAATAGCCGCTGATGATTCATCTGTGGAATCAATAATACATATTCCCGAGCAGCGTTTCGCAGCCCATTGGAGTCTCAACTAAAGGGGGGCAGACATGAAGTGACTAGACTGGTCATCCATAATGTAGCGTCCCATTATGAGAGCACCCAGAGAGAGTCCTGTGCTAATTAGCCCCCATTGATTTGGCTGCAAGGGGGTCTCACACATCACCTGCTGCACGGAAGAGCCAGGGGGCAGTACATACAGGTGGATGAAGCACACACACACACACACACACACACACACACACACACACACACACACACACACACACACACACACACACACACACACACACACACATGCAAAGACACTAACATATACTCTCATACACGATAACTCTCTCACACACACAGTGTGTGTGTGAGAGAGTGAGTGATGTGTGTGTATGTGTGCGTGTTTATGTGTGTGTGTGTGTGTGTGTGTGTGTGTGTGTGTGTGTGTGTGTGTGTGTGTGTGTGTGTGTGTGTGTGTGTGTGTGTGTGTGTGTGTGTGTGTGTGTGTGTATATGTGTGTGTGCGTGTGTCTCTTACCACTCCAGTCATTCATGAGCACCATGCCAAAGATGTGCTCGTGGGCCTTCTCAATGGGAATGGGCTCGCCCAGAGGGTTCCCCTTGCCGACGAAGAACGCCTGGGAAGGAATGAGAGGAGGACCATTTAAATAAAGCAGCGCCAGGAGTATGAAGATGGCTGCCGTTTACAAGTGTGTTGTCGTGTACATCGTAGTTTGTGCTACGTTCGAAGGACGACGTACTTATCACATACTCGAGAGTCTGACGCCATCTAGAGGCCAACAGTGGTATGGTGACATACTGAGAAAGGGTTTATACTGTTTTTTTAATTTGCGGTTAACAAGGTCTTAAAACATGATATAAATCAATCCATTCCAATTCAAGTTTTAATATATGTATCTAATAATTATATACTATATTAGGCAGTATCTAATAATATTTTTTTATATTCGTTTTTATTACAATGTTTCTCAGTATACTGCTAGACATTTAAGGCTGCTGAGTGTTGTGTAGCAATGGTTTAAATGCATTTTGCTTAACTTTAAGGACTGCAAACTACGTCAACTAAGACGCTGCTTAACCAAGGTCACTCTCTATGGGCATCACTAGCATTAAAAATATTATATATTAATTATATTATAAATATATAATACATATTTCCAGACGCTAGACACGGGCACCAATGTGTTTGTTCAGGTGACCCAGTGTTGGGAGCGATAACAACACTGGAGGAAAGAGGAGAACCAATACCATTTCCAGCTCAATGTCCAGCTGCTTGGAGGCCCCGAACACGGGGGGCTTGCCTGAGAGGGGGCAGGAAGGTACACAGGGGGTCATCAAGTGTTGGCCCAGCGTAACCAGGCCAGAGCGTCTGTATGAAGCAGGAGTTCAGGTGGGGGCTATGAACGACGTGATTAACACGGAGGTAAAGCCTTACTTTGGTCGGGTCTCATCTGCCCAGACGGTCTCCGTATGGGGGTCTCGGAGACCACCACAGAGGACGCTCTACCATGGTAACCAACAGGAAGACGTAGCCTGCACACCCACACAGACAGACAGTGTTCATACAACAGGAACAACACTGTATTTATACAATCTGATTCAAATGTATGAATCATTATTGGCACACCTCTCTGGCATTTCTTTTGTATCTTCATTATTTTGGTTTTAGTGTGTAATGGGTTTGTTTTTAATGTACCTTTCGTCCTTGCTTTGGCGACATAATTGTGTTTTTAATACCAATTCACTCTTTTTTTTATGTTGTATTGAAAGCCATCAAGCAGAATTAGTCTCATATGGATCTAACTCACATCAGTAGCCTCGTCGTTACGTAAGAACACGTTATGTGTGCTACGATTTGACCGTTCCGTCTTTGCCCCCTCTTATCGATCCAACAAACAAAATCTTTAGTGATTGGTTGATGCTTTGTGTTGTTAACTGTGTGTAAACGTGTTGGATGGGAAAACACACCAGTTTGGCATCAGGGCATTCTCCTTCCCTCTGAACATGATTCCAACGTTGGTGGCGTGGTCCTTGGAGGAGTAGAAGTCTGTGTAGTCACCTGGGTAAACAAGATGGCATTATTATAAACCAATAGAAAGACAATACAGCTTGGGTGAACTGCAGTGGAAGGGCTGGGTTGTGTCTTGTCGGTTAGGCTCAGGAGGAAGAGCGGGTTGATCTGCAATCGGAAGGTTGCCAGTTCGATTCCTGCCTCCTCCTAGCTCATTGTCGCCGTGTCCCTGAGAAAGACGCCTAACCCTGAGTGCTTTTGACGAGCTGGCTGCTGGCTGGCCACGGTTGACTCCTCCGCCAATGTGCGCATATATGTATATGTCTATGTGTCTGTAATACTTGTATGGTTCACTGTATGCCATGGTGTATGAATGCTTGTCAGCGTCTGCTACATGCCCTAAATGTAATGTGTGATGCATGTGCGATAAAACACAGCGCGAATGGGTTACTGGTCATACAATGCAACACTCTGTTTTTAAGTAGACACTCCATCTTATCAACTACATGTTTGGTCTTGTATGAAAAATACCAATTGACGGTGGTGCAGTGATCGGCTTTGCTCAGTGAGGTCGGCTAAGCTCCGAAGGCAGAGCAGTTGTCTTGTAACTGAAAGGTTGCTAGTTTGATCCCCAGCTCCTCCTAGCTGAGTGTTGATGTGTCCCTGAGCAAGACACTTAACCCTGACTGCTCCTGACGAGCTGGCTGTCACCTTGCATGGTTGACTCTGCCGTCCGTGTGTCAATATGTGTATTAACCGAATTAAGTCGCATTGGATAAAAGCGTCTGCTAAATGCCCTAATTGTAATGACAAACGCAGGCATCTCACCGATCTCTGCAGGAAGATGCATACGGGCTGAACTCTGTGGCACAAACGCTCTGAAGGAATTGAAGAAGAAGAACGTTTGTTAACGTAAAGCATGGATAGCTGTTGACAAACAAGTCCTTATGGTCAAAAGGCCAAGCGGACGCAGGCCCAACCTGGAGCGCATGGTGACGTCATCCCTCAGCGTGGTCTCGTTGGCTGAGAGCAGAACCTGCAGAGTCCTCCTGGCCTCCTTCCAGGCGTTGTAGCCCAGACCCATGAAGCCATTGAGCGTCGCCTGCATGGCAATGCAGTGAATTACTCAATGTCAATATTAAAATAGTTATGCTTTGGGACTCTCCATTTATTAGTAGATCAAATGCCACATGGTCTGCAGTCATGGTAACGCATAATTGCAGTTTATTGATATGCAAATGAGCAGATCATGCTTAATCCATAATAATAGCCAAACCTGAAAGATTAGGTTAGCTCAACGCACAATGCACAACAAATTAAACGAAAATGCTTGTAGGCCTACCTGGATCAAAGACCTCCTGGTGTTTGGAAAGACTAGGTCCTGTGAACAGGGACTTGATCACACTCAGGTCTAATATCTGATCTCCGATGGCCACCCCGATGCGATGCCTCGGCTTGGTGGAAAAAATAAACATATCGTACATATTCATACATAGCAAGCCATATATAAATATCGACCGAGCATTATGAATTGTTTTCTTTGCAGGATTTTTCATTGTAGTTCCCTGGTCCACACAATCACAGCTTAATCCTCACACATTTATAATTTACTGCCTACTTACGTTATCTGCAGTGGAGAATATCCCATAGGGAAGATTGTAATAGGAGAAATCGGACTTTTCGACTACTTTTATAAAAGACATTTTCAAATGGCAGTTGTATTCCGGTAGACTTTTCAGAGCAAGCAACAGCGTCAGTAACCACTTCCATATGTTCGTCAGGTCCATTGAACTGTCCCGCCTCCTCCTGGTGGGCCAATCAAACGCCGTCTCTTATATCCTCCCAAATCTGGGGCCCCTAACTCGAAACGGATTGAGGATGACTCAGCAAGATGGTCTACTTTATTCCCAGTTAACAACACATTTTATAAAGTCTATATGTCTCTAACGCAGCTCCCAAACTCTGCCCACACAGTATAGATAGATGGAGTAGCATTGGAAGTGAAAGAAGACTACATTTTTATTTTAATCATAACTAAAAACCAGTCAAAAGAAACATAAATACAGCACGAGAAAATCCTGGTCATTTTAGTGCACCAATACATGAGCTATATACTTAACTTATAGGAACCCACAACAGCGACCAAAGAAACTGTTAATCATCCATAATAATATGCATAATAAAACACCCTCCACAGAACACTCACTAAAATCAAATAAACTATACAAAATCGATTAGTTAATCAGGCAGCAGTTATGGGCCTGATGCACTTTTCTTATAAATTCTGTAAAACAAAAGAGGATTATGTATTTTTACTGTACATTTGGTAATTAATCATGTATTCACGCTGTACAAATTATTCCAAAGACTTTCGATGGGTTTCCATGCAGCCTTTAAAAACATTTTGAAACTTTGTGTAGCCCAAATCACCCCATTTACTCTTTTACTTTTACAACCAAACATTTGTTTCTAGACCTTTTCCAACATTCTTAAATTCTAATATTTGAACACAAGCAAACCTCAATCACATATACAGGGCAAATCAAAATAACAACCCAGACAACTTTTGAGTGGTATGTATGCTTTAAGGCCCACAAGGTCAACGGGTAGGGTTGCAAAAAAAAGACCGGGGGGAGAAAAAAAAAAAAAAGGGGAGCTTCATTGATCACCCAAAAACAGTCATAGGCCCCGCCCCCCTGGTGTGTGGCTCGCGCTTAGATCTTCTGGACCTTCTCCGCAACGACCACGGGGTTCTCCTTCTTGATCTTGGCTGCGGCGTCCGCGCGGTAGTCGAAGGTGCAGCCGTGCAGGTCCGAGTAGCGGTGCGCGCCGCAGAACACGTGTCCACATCGGCAGTCGAAGCCTGCGGACACACAAAGAGGGTCGGAGGTAGAGCGGGCTGACTTGAACCGCAAGGTGGCTGGTTCCATCCCTGGCTCCTCCTAGCTGGGCGACGAGGTGTACCCTGAGCAAGACGCCTCACCCTAACTGCTCGCGACGAGCTGGCTGTCACCTGGAACGGTTGACCTTACTGTGGATGTGTGCATCGACCGTTGTAAGACACTTTGGATGGAAGCATCGGCTAAATGTAAATGTAAAGATGTGATGTAATAGGCGGGAGGAGATCATGGAACCGCCATGACCAGAAGCACTGTTGTCCCCTCCGCAGTTTTGATGTCAACAATGTGTGCGGGTCACATGACACCGGAGACTCGATGCTACAGAGTGGTCTTGGGTGACGTACGTTTGTCATGTCATGGAGCAGCAACTTCTATCCAAAGCATCTTACAGTGAGTGCCGATACATGAAACGAGGGAGATGATCCGGGTTTGGAATTGCGTGTGTTGCTGAGGGGTTACAGCGTACCAAAAGGAATCAAAATTTAAAAAAAGCTGTATATTAGAATCAGAATACAATAACTATTAATCATTACCAGTCAGTCACTAGTCAATACTACGGCTGATCTCTCTGTGTATAAACATGTGTGTGGGTCGGTGTGCGGGTGCGTGCGTGCGTCCCCTACCTGTAAGGCCCACCTTCTTGCGGCAGTGGTGGCAGCGGTTTCTCTTAGAGGGGGGCTTCGCCTCGCCGTCCTCAGCTGCTTGGGCGGAGCCTTCTGACGCTGAGCGAGGAACATACAATTGCTATCGATATTGATGACAAAGTGATGACAGGGTTTTTATAGACAAGGGTCAAGCGTTAAATGCATTTGTAGAGCTTGGGAATCCAGAATGGTGGTCTTGTTTAGGCCAGAGGGATACAGGAGGGTTTAGATGGCAGACCAGTTCAGTGAGGTAATGAACTACTTTCAGCGCAGCTAAGGTTGGTCTTTGTAGAGGGCCTACTGCAGTTAATCAAGACTAAACCACACCCTAACGCTTTTGAATTGGTCACGTTGTTTTTGTCAAAAAGTCCGTTTCGACAACCGTGTTGCCTTCCAAGGATATAGGAATGTGCACTTTGGAAATGTCTCCATCGGATAATGACAATATTAGACTAGTGACGGGTCCCACCCACTTTTGACCTCGCAAAAGTTACTGCTCTTTGGACAGCACATCCAACTCGAATTTGAGCTCAATACAAATAAGCTGTGTACCGGTAAGGGATAACATAGTACAAGAGTTCTCGTTACACATAGCATTTTCACTTTTGGATCGAGTTAAACCCAACGCTAGGAAGCAAATGTGCACATTGACACACATTTGTATTGGTATCTGGTATAACATCTTCATATACAACTAAACAAAGAAAGCAAGGTGGAAAAAAATAGATAAATCTCAGGCCTCAACGCTTTCCACTAGCACACCATATACAGAAAAACATAGCAAAGACTAAATGGTGTGGTTTGGACTGGACTCGACCCTCTCTGCCTCTACACCGGTGCCTGCCAGCAGCAGGATCCTCTATCTTCCTCTTGCCTGTGCGTGAGCCCTGTTCCTGGGAGGGGGTGCTCTCTAGCTGTGCTGTTCCCTGGCTGCTGGGACCTGTCCCCACAGAGATACATGTTGCTGCTGCTGCTGCTGCTGCTGTACTTCCCTCCCTTAGCTCATGGCAGCTGGGACTCAGACGTGCACAGGGAAAGGGGGGGGAATATAGACGTCCATGCAATGGGGTGATATTCTGACGAGGCCACAATCTGTGCTGCTTACATGGCTAGGAGGTCATTTGGGGTTACAGCAGCCAGGTGAAGCAGATTTATTTTGCATCATCTGTTCTGGAGCACACTTATGCTCCAACCAACTGTTTTTTCCGCCACGGATTGGACAAAATTGAACCGCGGATTGGACAAAAGTGAACTGTAACGCAGGTACCACCCCAGACGAGCCTTGTTGCACTGCTCGTCAGAGGATTTGGTTTAGTTCTAGTGTGGAACAAAACGGGTGGTATTCTTGCCGTACCAGACGATCTGAGATCTCGCCCCTTATCTGGGATTTTTTGTTGTTGCTTTAAATGTGGTTATACGTCTTATATGAGAATGTACCGACAAGGGTCAAGTCTTGGTCCATTTCAGCTTTTACGTGTACTAATAATTAAACCGTAGTGATGTGATACAAAACATTCGTTTATTAGTCTCCACATTACACTAAGCTGAGACTTCACAACCCGCTCGTTACAGGCTTTTAGATTGTAACTCGCTAAGGGAAGCATGTATAGTTGATTACTGCGCTGAGGTAAAACTGGATGTCACATCACTTCCTACCAGCTAATTACCGGCTGGCAGAGATGATAATTACGGCTCTAGCGGGACCGAGAGGCAGTTTGAGGATCGTGTCTGCAATGGGGTTGGATGGGCTTCTGCCACTCCCACAGAGCTGCGTCTGTGTGGAATTGAGGGTTCAGCTACTGTATGACTATCAACTGTGCTGGCGACGTATCACACGTGAGAGTATAACTGGAACTGTGCTTATCCATCGACGAACCTGCTAGAAAAAGGACCAATAGGTATCTGCCGTGGATGCAGAAGACACTGCTTCGTAGCATTTGCGATATCCGTCAATGACTCCATATGCCAATGCACTGTTCTCAGGATTACCGAGGTTAAACAGTGGACTAATTTGCTCTTTAAAGATTCCAACTTACTTTGTATTTGTTACCAGGACCCCAAGACGTACGACAGTGTTTACAAGCACACACACAACCTCTGCACGTCACTCCCCACCCTTAAGACTGTTGATTGGTTCCGCCAGGCAGGTTTTTTTAACCCTTATTGTTCCCAGTTTCAGCAACAAGACCTTTGGAGATTATACCCGCTCTCTAGTTGAGCTAAGTGATTAGATACGCTCTGAGCAGAGGGCACCTGCCCTGGTAGCTCAACGGGTAGAGTTCGTACCATTAAGGCCAAGTCCTTATGGCAGCGACCCGGGTTCGATTCCTTAACCACGGTCCTTTGCCGCATATCTCTCTCTCTCTCTCTCTCTCTCTCTCTCTCTCTCTCTCTCTCTCTCTCTCTCTCTCTCTCTCTCTCTCTCTCTCTCTCTCTCTCTCTCTCTCTCTCTCTCTCTCTCTCTCTCTCTCTCTCTCTCTCTCTCTCAATCTCTCTCTCTCTCTTCTCTCCCTCCCTCCCCCCGCCCCCCCTCCCCCCCGCCCCCCCCATATCCCTGTCTCTGTATTTCCATGAATTAGGTCATTCGTGAATTGGAAGTTTGTGTGACATTCTGTGACGGTAGACAGCGCGCTCGGGTGTTGGACCCCCTTGAATCAACTGGCAGATACAATGACAAACATGCTGCGAGGGCTTTTAAAAGAGTGACTGATTTGAGGGGAGGCGAGGCCGATTGGCTAGCATTAGCGGGTATTTGAGTGTTAACGCTGTTTGTTAACTATACATGTAAGCTTGGGGGTAGGCCTGTGTTGAACAGGAGACGGAGTCCAGAACAGGTTACGTACAACTAGCTTACACCAATCAAAACAAACCAAAAACATACTTGTACTGATTACGTCGTCCGTATCGGGGACGGCTTTAGCCGCTGAGCTGCTTTCGTCCTCTTCCGAGGGGGCGTTGGAGGTTGTGGTTACGTTACTGAAACACACACCGACAAGGAAGAGCACGACTGGAGTTAACAAACAAGAGGTTTCCTTGGGAGTTTCACAACAAAACCAACATCTGGTTCTTAGATAGATAAGAGAGTAGTTGATAATGGAACCACAGGGGGGGATTATGGATCCCACTGGTTACATGGTGTGCTGTGAGATTAAAAATAAAAAATTAAAAATGTTGACGAATTATTGGATATGAACCCATCTTTTACAGATGTTTTAAATTAACCTTCTCTGTGAGTGCCTTGGATCAACTATGCGATCCACTTAGTTCTGGCTCGGGCTTGAATCAAGAGAATTGTCTCACGGCACAGTGAAAAGCATTAGATCACTGGAGTATGTGAGGTTATGCATCTGGCTGTAAAAAATATATAACTTTTATAAGTAGAAACAAAAATATAGTTCCATCTTTTCACACACACACACACACACACACACACACACACACACACACACACACACACACACACACACACACACACACACACACACACACACACACACACACACACACACAGGAAGAAGGGCATCGAAACATTTCCTCAGACCCCCTTATCACAGCATTCAGCAGCCGAATGTGCCAAGAGGGTAACATAAATAGCTCGATACTCCCACCAGAGCAGAGTTACGAAGTAACAGAGGTACGGCCAACTACAGAGACCGATAGAAAAACAGACAGACAGACAGACAGTCATTCCGAAACAGAAGCTTCACTATGGTCAGGTCTAGTACCTGCTCTGTCCAGATTGTGTGTCTGTGTGCGCTGTGCCGACAGGCGGGGGTATACTGATGGTCTGGCTCTGTAATAGAAACGAATCTGCTGTACTGCTGGAGGCCGAGGATGAATCTGAAACGACAACAGAACACATTTCATTCTACAGTCACCGCCTGTAGGCAGCATAATCTGTGGGCTGAGTTATTGCGAGGGTTTGCCCAGATGTATAGGTAAGATTATACGTGTGTGTTGACTAGCTACTGTGGGTGTGCTTTGGTTCTCTATTTCGACCCAGGAGGTTAACTTAAGCTTTACCCTAGCAGCAAGGATAAAGCCTTCGCATGGCAACCCTTGAACTAAACCTTTCAGTTTAGTACAAAATATTTAAAATGGCAAAATATTTGTTATCTTAACCAAGGGAAATAAGACCATCATTTTGTTAACGCTGGACAATTTCCCCCGAAGAATGATTATCTAGTGCACAGTATCTAGTAGTATCTAGCACGATCCTTTACCCAACAGTCATAATAACATTTTATATGATTTTTTTTCTTTAAACAGGAACAAAATGTCCACTAAAAGTAAGTGGATCCGCCATCTCAATGGATTAATGAGTATGTGGACGCAGAGGGCAGAGCAGTTTGCCTTGGATGAGGTCATACCTCAGCTAATGTTTTATTATCATTGAATATAAAATGGATAACCTCAGGAAAACAATGTCGACATTTCAATCCACAATGGTACTTAATGGATGAGCTTATTTATGAGTCTACTACACTACACTCTTCTCTAGGAAAAGGTGTTGTCGAGTGGAGACACAACCGGTGGGTGAGCAGCCTTCCCCACCTGGTGGACCACCCCGTCCATTTTGCCTCTGGAGGAAGTCTTTGTAGCACACAGAACACATGCCGTTGTTCCGCGGGTTGGCATAGAAACCGCAGCCAGTGGTGCAGAGCATGGGCCCTTGACTCTGGTTGGTTTCTTGGGCCATGTCCCTCCTGCGGACACAGGACAGAACAGCAATCAGTAACGCTGCACGGATGCACGGCATAAAAGGGGTTTGGGACGTTTGATAGATATAAGAATTAGTCCCATGCATGTGGTCAATATAAAAAAAAAATCCTACTGTTTAGAAAAAACAATAACAATTATCCCCTCGAAAGTTGCTACTGATTGTCACCATTGGTCAGAAATATAAAATCGTTGCATCCGGGGCTTTCCTCTTCCTATCCCTTGGAAACAGGTGCCAGAGAGCTGACATTAGGAACATGAAGAGAAGATCTGATGGCAATACTTTATTGTATCGGTTAAAATGTAATCTAGCTTTGCTACAGAGGCCAAACTGAGCAAAACCATTCTACGGTCACCTGATGTAAATGGAAATTTGATTTTAAGAGTGGATGTGTGGATAAACAAACAAAACAAATAACCTTAGTTTACATCACATCCCTGGCAGTGACAAGGGAAAACGTGGTTAACATTCCATGCATCAACAAGGACATGTCAGTGTTCATGTGGAATGTGTTATGAGGAGATGGAAATTTGAAATTCCTAGTGTCATTTGGTGAACTACATACACAGAGGGTGAGAACCTGTTCATGGGTAACATATGTATTGATGTTAGCATATCTTAGAATGCAAACATCGACAGATAGCATCACCAGTATTGTATCCGTAATCAGCCTTGATAGTATTTTCCTCAGTGGCTTGGCTAGACCTAGGTCAATGTTATTTTTCAAACCAAACAATACACAGAAACACACGTTGAGATTCTACGGATATTGTTTGCGTGGAAATGTTAAGATATTCGACCAATTACTGGAAGTTGATTACATTTAAGAGTTTGAATGGTTGGGTATCGCTGCAAACACCAGAGAAGACTGACATCAAATCACTGACACCGGTAAGTAATGGGATGCTGCCCACTACACCCTCCTCCGGGGAGACGTTGTAAAGCTTGTTGTGCGACGTTTAAAACAGCGAAACAACATCTGATTCCTATCAACCAAACTCAATCACCCGCTTTAATCACAGGGAGACACAAGTTTATCATACCGCTCTACAATGACAACCAACCCACTGCCATTTCCTGCTTCAACAACCCTCTTTTGTCCTGATAAAAGCTTCACGGATCGCAAAAGCCCCAAGAAAACCCAACGAGTTAAATGTTCCCTGAAATACAAAACGCGTCAAAGTTACACATTGTCACACACAGAAACTTTTGACTTCCACCAACCTCGATTATTGTGCAAAATCCCCTCTCCTCTTTCCTCCTCCGTCTCTTAACAGATAACACCCACCATACTATGTCCGGAGCCACACTGCAATAACACATCACACGCTGCCATTGGCTGCCTGCTACCCAGACCACGCCCCTACCACCCGCTCATTGCGTGGCGTGACCCGTCAATCATTGCGTTTTATCTCCTCTGGTAGTCAACAGCCGGTTCGATTCTAGAGGGGGAAGGGGTAAAGTCCAAAGCCCACGGTCCGATGACTGCTGAGGGACAACCAGCCGGGCAATACAAGACCAGATGTAGGAACTCTCTACAGTTACTTTACTTAGTATCATGCTTACCCGGACTACAACTGCTACTTATTTTTTACATATATTTATTTTTTTTACCTTATCTTTATTTACTCCATCTTATATTATTGCTGGTATGTGGCTGTTGAGGAACCAAGCATACAATATTGTTACCTCTTGTGGTACTTGTACAATAAGATCATGTAAAAATGATTCTGATTCTGAACATAAAAGCTAGGAGTAAATACACCCCTGTTTGACTGTGTCATCATCACCCGGTTGGGTGAGCAAAGCGTTTCCTACATCAGATGAACTACATAGGATTTGAAACCAACCACTAACACGTCTCCAACGCAATAAGGGTGTGGATATAGTACACGAAACGGCCATTCTACATCATGAACATCATTCATATATAAAGAACCCTCCCGGATTTGCATTGACTTGGTGTGTTCAGACAGCCTTACCCTGTTTTATTCGCCCAGCCGGTCTTCTCAAACTTTTCTCGTGATCTGAAACTGGTTATTGAAGGCCAACGTATCTAGTTACAAATAACTAATCCTTGTCATAAATGTATCTGATCCCTTCGATCCTTGACGAACTCTGTTTAGGGAGGGGAGTGATGATACAAATAAGCAAGAGTAGCGATCTAATCCCTTTAACTCTCCTCGCCTCGTCGGACTCGGAAGACGAACTAATCTCCTAGTTTAAATTAAAACTACACATTCAGAGCGCTTCCGGTGCGCGTCTGACGTCACGCGGACATGCGCAGTAGCGCTGCTGCTTTGACAGCTGTGTGCTGCTCCGAGTTGTGAGTTTGTGAATCATTGACATCTGGGGTTGGTGAAAACGCAAAGAAATTCAAAGTCTAAAATAAGCTTTTAAAGGGTTTTTTTGGCCCATAGAACCGCAGGGCAAGAGGTTGTCCTGAACTCATGGCAAGGATGGCTGCCCTTCGTGCAGCCAAACAGGCTCTTAGGAGGGACATCAAGCAGCGTGTTGCAGCGCTCAGTGAGCAAGAAAAACAACGACAATCTAAAGTAGTTTCGCAAAAGGTAAGTTTTGCAAAACAGTTCGTGGCTTTCTTTGGAAATTCAACGTCACGTCCAGTTGGAAGCATGCATGCATGCTTGCCGATGCGACATGAACACATTATGTAGTAGGCCTATATTATTCGATATCATGTATATTATTGTGTATTGTGGCGACTCCTACGGGGGTCGCACCGGGGATTCTGGGGATCCGAGATGCCGGTTGGGAAAAGGGGTTTTATTGCCTTTTGCCAACTTGTTTCTGTTATTAGGTTAACTGCGGTTAACGGGTTTGGGGTCTTCATTGTTTGTGGGTTGTTTGTTGTGTGCAGTGTTGCCGCCACCGTTACCGAGATTTGCATGTCTGTTGGTCATTGTGCCGTGTTTCTGTTCAGTTAGTTCGTGTGTGTTAAATAAAGGCAGTGTCGTGCGGTGTATGGGGCACGAGAGTTGCGTCACCGCTTAACCATGGGCTCCCGTCTCGTCCTTCCCGCACTGCTCGCCACCACAGTATTTCCTGACTGTACAAAACTGCCACCTCTTGCCATTGATATTCTCCTCTATCTCACAACACCTTCCAGCTGTTTGACCACCCCAAATATGCGAGCTGTGATCGGATCGCGGTGTTCCTCAGCATGCACGACGAGGTGCGCACGGAGGAAATCCTCCAGGACCTCTTCGCCCAGGGCAAGACTTGCTTCATCCCCAAGTACCAGTCCACGAGTGGCAACCACATGGACATGCTGCGACTGCACAGCATGCAGGACATGGAGACGCTGCCCCTGACGTCCTGGAACATCAAGCAGCCCTCTGACGACGATCTCACCCGGGAGGAAGCCCTGGCTACAGGTGCACACCTTGACACACACCTCGACACTCGGGTAGCCGGGGATCGAACTAGCAACCTCCAAGTCACCAAATAATCGCCCTAACCCAGTTAAGGTGTGCATGTAAATGCACTAAATCCACCAACAGTGATGTTATACACATAGCATATGTATAACAGGTTAGAGTGGTCATTCAAATAATACATTAATTGACAAAGCAAAGGTAATCTCGAAGTTTAATACATTTATGTTTAACAGCCTATTCAAGAATTGAAAAGTGAGGCTTAGAGCAAAACCACTGTACAGAGAACAGTGGTAGCCATAGGAAGTATGTTTCTTTAAGGATTTAAATAAGACATGTGCGCCTTATCACATGGAGACTACCATACAAATTAAATAAATAAAAGATGCATAATTTGTCTTATCAAAATGTTATGTGTTTAAAATGTGTATATACATGGAGTACTTAGCACGGCTTATCTTTTACTCTAGAAATGCCTGATTGTGTTTGTACTTCAGGGCAGCAAGCCTGTTTTTGATATACTCAGGCCTAACAAAAAAAAAAGTTTTGTTCCTGTTGGTTGTCAGTTGAGGTCATGGGTAGTAGGTAGGGAATTTATTTTTTTATTTTTTTCCAGCGGCAGCGAATGATAGCTAGGTTGTTTTCATTTAAAAACGAGAAAATGCGCTCATCCTTGTACAGAATGAATAGGTGCTGTACAAAAACGTAATAATAGTTTGCATCAAAATTATTATTTATTTATTTATTTTTCCCAAGCCTCAAAAAAATTTTTTTAGGCCTCAGCCTGGACACTGTGGGTAAAGGTGTGGCTCCTATCTCCTTTTTACAGACCTGTTGCTGATGCCTATTTAAGGAGGAGTCCCTTTTAAAGGACTACTAGTTTGAGTTTACTAGTTTATTTTTGTTACGTTTCTTTCTTTGGAAACGCACAGTGTGAGCGTGAGCGGTGTGCTCTAATTGCCTTTTAGTTTGTTTAAGTTTATGTAAAAGGCAGTGCAAAACGTGACCACTAGATGGCGACATTGCACTGGAGCTGACTTGAAGGTGGAGTTTAGCGCAACAGAGGGCATGTTAATTCATTTCTCGGTTTGCTGAGGGCTGGCAATTAGTTTATAAAGAGTGACGAAGTTTCATATATTTAAATTGATCTATGCAAATCGGTGTGTAATGTCATGTAAATGAGAAACCTAGCCTAAAATTTCAAGGGAAATTACAAATGTCTGTCACCCGGCATAGGGCCATCCTGAACATATCAACCTTTTTATACCGAGAGAAAAATGGAATCATGCTTTACGATGTATTAGATTAAGGTTCAAATTGAATTATTCAACACACACCTTAATCCAAAGCGATTCAGTCGAGCTTTGGATAAAGCTCAGACTGTGGGCAGGTAGGGGCCGGGCGTGTGGCTGAAGGATACCTACAGGCAGAACACCTTTCGGGGGTGCTACTTGACCATGCTCCTGCAGTCATTCACCCCCCCCCCCCCCCGATGAGGTCTAGTGTTTGGTAATCATCTGACCTCTGGGTAAACGGTCTCGTTGGTCCTGGTCTGACAGGGTTTCACAGCTCATCATTGTCTCTTGTGTGCCTTTTTACCAAAAGATTTGTGATGAAGCGCAACGGGACACAAATCAGTCAAGTGAGGAGTTCATTTTGCGATTACCCTTGGAGAATTACTTTAAACCGCAGCATTTATGCATTTATGCTGTCACATTTTCAGAAGTCTTAACGGTTGGTGCAGATTATCTCAAGTGATAATCTTGATTGATGTGAAAGTGAATAATACCCATGATGCATGGTGACAAACCCATTCAACAGCCTCTTTGGGACAATGCGGAATGTCACTTGCAATGGAATCTGATATCTATTGCCCAAAGACGGGCTCATTCAACCAATCGGAGACACGCTGGCAATCAATTTGCAAGATTTTCTCGGTAGCAAGCAAACCAGATATCTCAACAGACAGAAATAAGCCCACTGAATGGATGACTAGGCAGTAAACGCGAGAACAATGCCTGGGAATTAACAAAGATGTTGTCTTGCAATGTAATGAGTTATGGTGGTGATTCACATGCACCCGATGGTTTCATGTTTAAAGATCCCATTTTACATAAAATATGCATATGCTTTGTGGCGCATCATATAGTGATCGGGAATTGGGGGCTGGATAGTTTTGTGTGTTTAACTCCTGGCTGAAAGGTTCCTGGTTTGAGCCTCTATATCTGCCCCGTAGGCATCCTACCTGTGCATCCTAGATGCATTGACCCTACCTGCTCCTTAATTGCCTTTATCTGTGGTGGCCTTTGATAAAAGTGTATGTTAAACAAATAGCCATAATAAATAAATGGTAAACGGACGTCATTTATATAGTGCTTTTTAACCAGTGGCCACTGAAAGCGCTTCAATAAAAGTACAGATGCATTTTGCAAACTCTCAAGCCCATCAATGTTTCCGTTTCCGACCACCAAAGTACCATGCACTGTACTCTGTTCTCTGTTGTTGTCCCTTCAGGGGGCCTGGACATGATCCTGATGCCCGGCTTGGGCTTCGACCGGGCTGGGAACCGTCTGGGCCGAGGGAAGGGCTTCTACGACAGCTACCTGGAGCGCTGCATGCGCCACGCCCGGGGGAAGCCCTACACCGTGGCCCTGGCCTTCAAGGAGCAGCTCTGCCCAGACATCCCTGTGGACGACAACGACGTGCTCATCGATGAGGTCCTGTACGAGGACCTGGAGTAGTACTCTCTGGGCGGATGAGTAGCTCACTAGCTCGCTGAATGCTAGCGTAATAACTAGCATCAGTATGTTTGGCTCATGACGGTTCACTGGGGAAGAGTCCTGTCTTGAAGCATTGCCAGCCTCTCTTCTTGGGTGGAATCACAGGCGCTTAAAGGCTGTGTTTGTTACACGGCACAGGAAATCTCCTTGGCGTTTCTATTAATTGGAAAGGAATGTGAATATGTACAACTGACTATATTTAGAATTCTTAATGAGTTTTTTTCTAAAAAACTAATTTTCTACAGTGTACAAAATATTATCCAAATAAATTAGTTTTGGAGTGGATTTGAATGCGTGTTTCCAATGCTTTCACCTGCTTCACATACCTGAAAGAAAATAGCTTGAAAATATATGAAAGTATACTTTACTGTAGTATAGTGAGCACAACATAAACAGGAGTAGCCAGGCAGAAACACAAGAGCCACCAAACAATGGTAGATTATACATTGGTCATTTCAAGTCATCTTAATTTTTCTTTAAGAAAAGAAGTGTGTCTAATACACTACTCCTCAATGATGAACATTAGTTTATTAAACATGGAGGAAAATATCAATGAATCGTTAAGAGAAGTGGGTTCTCAATGGTTCACCAATAACTTAATGTCAAGTCGAGACATCCATCGGATTCTAAACGGTGACTCCACTCTCAAAATCAATTTCAATGGGGTGGAAGGGTCATGGGTCTTAGTTGACTAATGGATCGCTTCACAGGACCACACTGACAAAATACCCTCTGTCCAGACCCTCACAACCAGGACCCTTTTGACGTCTTATCATTTACATTTAGGGCATTAAGCCGAAGTGGATGATTTTATGAGGATTCTCATTGCATTTCATATGTGTGTCTTCTTTAATACGTTGTAACTTTTAGCCTAACAATGTTTATTTCCACACCTTCTCTGTACAGTAGGCCTTTGTCTCGGTTTAACAGATACTTTAGTGTTTTCAAACTTATAGCTATAAAGGAGCCGATATGCATAAATCCAAAGCCAGCACAGTAAACAATTAGTATTACATAGGGATGTATGTATAATGATTTGCATTTATTTACGCTTAAGTATGGAGGAGTTGTAAGAAAATATAATTGCAAGATTTAGCAAGTTGTAACTTCAAAGTCCCAATAGCTTTGATCCATCCCGCCCCCCCGTCTTATATGGTTATGGGATATAAATGGCTGCCACCACTGCCATTATGTAAGAGCATGCTTGTTATTAGCATGCTAGCTGCATTATCTCTATGGATTATTCATTTGCTTTGATTTACCCCCGAAAAAAGCACAGGCCAGCTTTGCAATTAGCCCCTCTTTGTTCTGAGTAGTTAGATGTAACAACAAGTCCCTGTGTATGGGCTGCGCTTATCCAACAGTGCTACTAGTCAGAAGCATTGCAGTGTGACAATCAGGCACGGCAGAGGGGTTATAACCATATGTAGGGTGAGGCAGGCAACCATTGTGTTGCATGTTGTGTACACGTGTGTGTGTGTGTGTGTGTGTGTGTGGTGTGTGTGTGTGTGTGTGTGTGTGTGTGTTGTGTGAGTGCACAGCGTGTGTGTGTGTGTTTTATGTCCCTACCTATAGCTCTCTTTCGCCAAGTTTAAGCATCAAGTTCGAATCCCAACCACATGCACACACACACACACACACCACACCCACACCACACAAACACACTCCTCAGTGTGTATGAGGCTACCATGACCGTTTCTACCCCCTCCCCCTCCTCACCCCTTTTTGTATTATTATTTTGGTTTGTTCTCCTTCTCCCTGGGAGCTGATAATGCTGGCTGCTTAATCACAGACAGCCACAGCCCGCGGATGATTAATTAAAGAAATGAAATCTGTTGGGGTTGCCAGATCTGCCAGAAACCCAGCATGGCTGCTCATCCCTCTTAGACACTCACACACACGCACCGCACACGCACACACACAAACATGTACACACATGCACGCATGCACACACACACGCGCAAATGTGCATACACCCACACACAGAGGCACACGCACACACACACATGCATGCAAACACACAAAGACACAGAAATACGATGAGAAACACATGCAGATTGACTCCATCTCTCTCCCACACCCTCTCTCTCTCTCTCTCGCTCTCTGTCAGCTAATCCGATGGAGCTGAGGTCTGCCAAATGACAGGAAAGGCAATGTGCTGCAGAGATCCGTGATGTTGCTGTCATTGGTTAGTGGTTGGAGGGTATGCCCTCTAGCAGGTGACACTGGATTCTGCCCCGCATCCATCAAGTCTCAAAGCTTTACTTTGAAATGGGAGACAGTGGACATATTTTGTCCAAACATGAATGAACTACATTGTAGAGAATCAGTTTTAAATCTTTGTCAGGTTGGCTTTTCATAATTAGCCTGTAGAGAACTCATCTGTTTTTTTTTTTCCTCATTGAAGCCATTGTGTGTGTGACTGTGTGTGTGTGTGTGTGTGTGTGTGTGTGTGTGTGTGTGTGTGTGTGTGTGTGTGTGTGTGTGTGTGTGTGTGTGTGTGTGTGTGTGCGTGTGCGTGCCTGTGTCTTTGTGTGTCTGTGTGTGTCTGCGCTGATTAAGTGTTAACATGAGCTTGTTTCTACTGGACAGTGTAAAACGTCCTCCAATTTCATCCTCTTCATATTTAGTCAAGTTCTAATTAGCTTCCTTAATTACACGTGTGACCTTGCAAAATGTTGTGCATAATATTGCATGTTTGGAGGGGGTATTTTGTTCACGTGTGTGTGTGTGTGTGTGTGTGTGTGTGTGTGTGTGTGTGTGTGTGTGTGTGTGTGTGTGTGTGTGTGTGTGTGTGTGTGTTGGGTCATACGTGTGCTAGAGTAATACATATAGATACGTACACATGTGTCTCAATTGTGAATATTCTCCCCAGGGAGTGGTGAGGAAGCACCCCTCTTTATTTAATGAGGTGTGTTCCTGGTTTGTCTTCCATTCTGCACGTCCATGCACAGATTGTTGGACAGCCCGGTCCGTCGCTTTACAACATGCACCGCTGTAAAACGTCAACAATGAATCTCCTTGGTTTTAGCATTCCCTTTTGCTTTATATGGCCATGTGTTGTGGTGTTGTGTGTGTGGTGTTGTGTTGTGGAGGATAAAGATGGTTCAGGACGTTGGAGCGAAGATGATGATGATGATGGGTGTGTTTGTGTGTGGAAGTGGGTGTGGGTGTGCTGGGTGGGTGTGTGAGAGAGAGAGACCTAACACTGACATGTCTTTCTCTCAGTAGCATAGCGCAGTGTCCTCTTGAAGTACCAGTTCGATGTTATGTGCTTAGCAGTGCCGTTGTGGTTGGCAGGAATAGGGTGTCCCCACTGCGAAGTTACAGCGCAGTATACAACAATATAATCCATAGATAAAGTCATGTTTCATATAAAGTACCCATCTTTCTATATATTGAGATACTTCTGACTACTTTTGACTTTACATTTTATATATCGCCAAGAATTTATTTGTCTGTAATCCATTTAATGTTGCAAAACATCCCCACTTCTTACCATATTATTTATTCTACAATACTTATACACAAAAATATATTCTATAGTATGTTGTGGTTGTGGCTAGTAGGGTGTTTGGCTCCCAGCTGAAGTTTCCCAGGTTCTGGGTTTGATGTCCAATGTCTGTGACAATTGAATGAAAGATTCTGCTTGATTAAAGAGCAACTAGAGATTATATATAACTATATTTTCTCCTACAAAGGCATTTGCAGCTTAAACCTCAGTGCATAAACCTGAACCATGTAACTAACTATCCTGCAGCTACGTTTTTACTCCATTCAAAAATATCTGGACTAGAAAGTTTTGCCAAGAATAAAACGGGCCCAGTGAAAAGCCATTAAACCATCCAGGGAATTAACTCTGAATATCATTTTAATACGAGCCAGAAAATCTCAGACGACAGTTGTCTGAAAGTGATATAGCTATTACTCAACCCACTGGAGGTCGCTGATGGAAAAACTTCCATAACGCAGATTTAAGTGAAACTACTAAAAAATACATTATAATCCTGGACGTGCTAAACAACGCTTTTACAAGAAGCTGCTTGTCTTCCCGGGGCGCGGAACTTGGTCAACTTGGTGAGCAATTGGTATTGCAAAACCCTGACCTTGTTCCCTGCTGTCTGAGTAATAAAATAAACACTTGGCCATAAGGGGCCATGCAGGGCCAACATGGTGGCCCTGCAGGGGCCCCAGACACTTCCACACATCTCTCTCAGCAATATACTTGTGAAAAGTAGCAGTAATTACCCATACAGCAGCAGAGGAGGAAGAAGCGATAAGCATAATTCATCGAAGTTCATGGGAACTGCGTTCTCAGAAGCTAAGCTTAGCCCACTAAATTATTTTTAATCTCGCTGCTACTTCATTTTTGCCGATCTCATTTCCCAAAAGCACTCTAAATGTGCGTGCTTCGGATAATCAGCTACTAGAACCAAATGTATAAAACAGGTGCAACGTGGTTGTGAATAAGAACGTTGAATAGCATGATCAGATGTGCTCACTGGATGTTTCGTCAGTTTATTGTTGTTAAAATTGGCAAAGACAAATATACAGTTTAGTTTAGCCGGCAAGGTTCTGGGTTCAATTCCCATGACACAGTCTACCTGAGGTCCAGATGCCGAAACCTTATCTACTCCTTAATGACACGGTCACTGCGTGTCACTTTGGAAAAAAAAAGGTGTCTGCTAAGTGACAAAATAGTCATTAAACATCACGACTTAAGAAGGTGAGAAAATGCTCTGGAAGTGATCTGAGAATAAGAGAACTTTATGAACACTGCCTGCACTTCATAAGCTGTCAGACATTTGTCTCGGAGCCAACTAGACCTGCGCTATAAATAACAGAGAACAGCGCTTTCTTACAGGTCGTTGAACACAAACATGTATCGTCGGCAGCAGGTCTCAAACTTAAAAATCCTGCAGCATGTCGTCGTGTGTTCTGTTCAGAGAACACCACTTGTTTCAGTTAAGTGAATAATTTCATCTGTGTGTCATTTCACAAGACATTAAAGAGGCCGGTGATGAATCTCAATGTTTCCATCTACCCCGCAAGACAAATGAACGCGTCTCAAATCAAGTGCATTGTTTCGTGCACGGTGGTCGTGCGTTGGGTGTTTATGATGCATGGGAAATTGCATTATGTTCTCATTTTTGGGGCAGCACCGGCTGTGACTAACAGCTGACTTGCATGAGGAGGGTTGGAGCGAAGAACTTCAAATGAGTGTCAAACCAAGAGAGTTGGAACTGGGGCGACATGCTGCCTTGATCCAAGACTGGTAAACTGAGCTGTTTCATCCCAAACTTTGGGATGGTTTGTTTTTTGGGGTGGTTTGAAGCTAAAATGTCATGCCAGTCAAAGGTGACTATTATGCATTTGAGGATTTAGATAAGACAGAATAGTGTGGCAGAAGGTTTTATCCAAAGCAACTGAGGTGAGCAGGAAAGGGGTTAGGCTTCTTGCTCATTGACCGCCTGCATATAGACAGTGGATGTTGAGAACTGTCTCTATTCTAAACAATCACAAAATCAATAAAACCATATCCAGGACGTGCAGGCCTCTCCATGACTGAGAGACAAAGGATGATGCATACAGTATATATGTTCGTTTTAAAACATTATCTTGGATCAGAGGGAGCATTACATTTTTATATTGTCCTGCCATCCCAATAACTACTTTTTATTGAATAATTCTGCACTTTAACTATCATCCGACTTGGGGCAAAGCCATTCTCAATCATTTCAACAAATAATGACACTAAACCTCAAATTGCTACACAAATTACTTCAAGCAATATATCTTTTCATTTTTGTCTTTTTGTTGATATTAAAGTCATAATTTGTATTGCTATTAATTATTTACTTAATGGTGTTAACTTAAAATGCAGATCCCCACTGATGCCATCACCAGACACTAAAGCTTTTTGATGTTTTTCATGTGCCTTCACTTTCATTGCCTGTTCCATCTATTCCTTAGCCACTGCAATGCGTTTTAGAATCCAGAATGTATTTTAGGACACTTGTCAAGCTCTGTCTGTCTGTCTGTCTGTCTGTCTGTCT
>OLKM01000042.1:361589-431589 GCA_900291075.1 Melanogrammus aeglefinus
ATGAGCCCCCCGGGGTTCTGGGACCCAGAACGGACACAGACAGTGGGAGAGAACTGCACTCACTCACTCCCGGGGAGAGCGAGAGAGGCAGAGACAAAGAGAGGGCGATCCGGAGAGAGACTGACAGTGATTGCAAAACCAAAATAGAGGCACACAGACCGATTCACATTTCTTGCATGAATTCCATTTTATATTTGCCTTGTTTGTGTTGTAGCCATAGCACCAGTTAGCTGGGTTCATTCCAGTCTTATCTGCAGGATAACTTCTCCGCTCTCCTGCAGAGATGGCTGGCCCTGAGCTCCGGCCAACAGGCGATTTCCCTCCCTTTGCAGCAGTTTACAACACGATAGATACTGTAGGCCGAGCTGTCTTTCTGACTTAAGTTTCCTGGGAAATCTCATCATGTCGGTTGTCTGGCAACATCAACCATGTGTTAAATCAAAACCAGAAGGAAACACTTTCTTTTAGATTAACATCTAAAGTCTAGTCATAGACCAGCTCAAACCTGGGTGAACGGGACATTTCAATTTCTTTCACTTCAAATTTGGTTAGACTAATCATGTGAATGGGGGCAAGGATCTACAGCGTTACCTGGAATGGGTATCCACTGGAAACACCCAGACCCACGGAAACACTGGGCGCAGAGAAATACATTTATTTAAACTGTCTGCTAAAACCTCCATCTAGGCCTCGTGAATAAGTTCTTCTTCTTCATCTTCAGAAGAATATATTTGTAACGAAACAGGAAATACTGCCTAACTCAGCCCCTCCCACTTTGGCCTATAGCACTCTCAAACTTCAGGATCCCAGTTTAGGTTCAAGATGATTACAGTGACTAATGCTCTTATAGAGGGGCGATTATGGATTTAAATGATAATTTTTCATGTCAAGAGTTTGACCGTTTATTGTGCAATTGTTCAGTTAAAGGCTGTAGAGAAAACACAATAAGAAAGACTACATGTCTCGTATGTGCCGTCACGCTCCCTGTGACTGGCGTGGACAAGACCAAAAATCTCCCCATCGGCATAACTGAAACTCTCCACATGCCCCAACTTCTAATGGTTTTCAACTCTTTTGACGCTTTTATCCTCCCCTTGGAAAAAAACTAACATTATTAAACTTCTTCACGAAAAGTTTTCTTTGCGTGAAAAAGTATAATTTAAATCACATCAACAACATATGTGTAATCCGGGGCATATAAAGACTAGGACCAGAAAATAATTACTTTCTCTCCATTGAAACCCATTCATATTTTTCAATCCATAGGTCGTCCCATGGGCTCTACCGGAGGGGGCGTGACTTCGCCACTCTATTTAGCCCCCAAAAATGATTGATACTCAACATCTTGGCTAATTACTTTCAATCCGGCCACTAAAGACTTTGTTCCTGTCTCTATTGTAGCAAGTCGGCTACTTAAGGTTACAACATGACAATGCACTGTTGAATATGGATTTCTTTGAGCGTGTAAAATTATCCCCATGTGGTGCCAAGAGAGAAGCCGTACATGTATTGATTGGTAATGTATTGATCGAGACATACCACAAATAATTTCAGGGGATATTGTTGCAAAGCAAATGAAAAGCAAGAGCCACTCTGCATGTTGTAGGGAATGTTGTTGTATATAAGGGGAACGGGTTAGCCTAGCGATTGTTAGTGCTTTCCACTTGGTTCTATGAACATGCTTACTGTAACGAAGGCGATCTATTGTATCACTTTCTTCTGACAAATGTACTGATTGTAAGTCGCTTTGGATAAAAGCATCTGCTAAATGCCCTAAATATAAAGGTAAATGGAACAACCATGTTCATAAACCGTGATTTATAGTCGAGGTTGGATGTGTAATGGGGAGCTATTCATTATTTCTATGACTGGTGTGAGCAGCCTCACCTGGCCGGAGCCTGGCTGATTGGACTCTGGGGCTGGTTAATGCTGCCCACCTGTTGCATATTATCAAGCAATGTGCAACAGGTTAAACCAGCCATCACCACACAAAATCCAGTGCTGTGTACCAATATCCATACTATCAGTACTCACTACTCTAAGTTTGAGTATGTAGTAGGGCGTTCCAATTAAGATAGGGCGAAAATAAGTGTACTGAAAGGACCCGGATGGTTTACTCAAAACGGCCAAACCTCAGAGTGTGGATCGATCATGGACATATTATAGAATCGACGCACACTTTTCGTACTCAACGGCAGCCATCTTAGCTACGTAGCGGGAAGAGGCGGAGCCAGGCTGAGCCAACGTCAGCGCATTTTCCACATGGCCTGCATTAATGTAGTCATTTTGTATTTTTTTTCTTTTATAGCTTTTTATAGCCATTATGCGTAAAGAGTTCACCGTTCAAAGCGGGATAATTGTTGTGGGTGAGGAGCCGCGGTGGCAGTCGCCATCGTAACTTCCGGTTAGTGCACCACGGAGTATTTGAATTGGAACAACCCTGACACCTGAAAATCAGCGCAATTAGTGAGTGTGGATAGTCAGGCCTGCCTTAACCTGCAATTGGGCCCTGGGGCTGAGAGGTTTCGTGATCAGCGTAGGCCCTGGGGCTTCAGCCCTGGCAAGCCCGTGCATTAAGGCGGCCTTGTGGATAGTGTCCTACGATTAAGTGTACTCATGGAAGTATGGATATCGGAACACAGCATCGGTCATGCATCGTTGTCTACAATGTTTTCCGGCCCTCCGGGGAGCTACCTCCGCAGCCCAGCGGAACGTCCACCCAGCCCGTCCTGACACCCCCATGTCCGCTGACACCTCCTCCAGTCAAGGCAGAGGCCCGGGGCCTGCAGCGCTCTCCAGGATGGAGGCAGAGGGAGGATGGGTGGGTTGTTCACCCTGGGCAAGTGTGGAGAAAATGCGGTCGGTTTTTATTTTACAATGCCTCACACCATGTGGCTCCCACACTCAACCTAGACATGGAAGCAGGGTGGTGGTGTTGGAAATCCGGTTTGCCAAAGTTCATCGACCATGATACATGAACTGGGGTTCCATGCTGCCAGGCAGGAGATCTCCCAGTGTGTGCGGTGATGGCTGGGGACAACTGCTGCACATTGAGTAATCAATGTGCAACAGGTGTGCAGCCTCACCCGACCCCAGAGTCCAATCAGTCTGACTCGGGCCGGGTGAGGCTGCTTATAACAGCCATCATACACACTCCCACAACACTGAACCTCAAGTGTTTCATTCCACCACTTTCAATCGCGTTCAAAATTTGAGCTTCTATGCGTCTAAAGAATAGAAAACATCTATCACAGCTAAATCAACATTGAGTACTTCTCCCCCCCTTTTAAAAATCAATCCTGTCTGGGGAGTAAGTCTGGACTTTGTTTGATCAGGAGTTCAGCTTAGAAAAATAGATAGGATCAAAGCCTGCATGCATTTCTTACTTTAAAGATTTATCTTTTCATTTTTATGCTTTTTATTCATGAAGACACAAGGAGTTAGACAGGAAGACATGGGGGAGAGAGAGACGGGAGGACGTGCAGCAAAGGACCACGTCAGGAATCAAACCTGGGTTGCTGCCATAAGGACTGAACCTGAGTAAGGATCGTAAAGGAGGAGTAAAAAAGAATTCTTAACATAAACAACTGAAGCACAAAAAACCCAGACAACGAAAATCGAACACATTTGAGTAAATGGGTTATAAGGGTGGTGATGGGGATAATGTGTCTACGACGACTAGTCTGGTGTGGGTGTTCAGATGCCGCTTACAGTCTCTCTCTGCTCGACTAAAACCTATCAATTACCACGTAGGTCGCGCATCGATTCCAAAATTCTAAATTGCTCTAGTGCCGTTGTTGACATTCTGTGGCAGGCGAGCGAACACTAAACGCTCCTCTGCAGAATCAGTACAAGTAGGGCTTTGGAAAAATGGGTAACAGATGTTTTAGTGAAGCCAGGGGAGACGGTTACGATGGTTTTGGCTTCAGCTCCAATTTAGAACGGGGAAACTCTGGCAGCCAGACCGAATGATAGCACCTGGGCTGAGGAGCTCAGGTCTTCCCCGGTCCCTAACGATGAGACTGGCCGAACGGGAATTAATCTCAGACTTGAACTCGAATATCAACCAGAACCGGGATGTTTCCCTCGATTTGAGTGAATAGCTCTCGGCAGGAATTGGATTAGTAGATAACAAAAAATAAATGTTATTAACCGCTGTCTCCTCCATCAATGATAAAAATCACATACACCCTAGATCACAATTATCCGTCACATCCAAAATCCTCATCTCAGATAACAGCGTTTAAGAAATCCAGTGCATTGACACTATATATATTTCCTCATTTCAAATTGCCTATGCGTGTCCATAAGTTATCCAGCGGATGTGATGAGGATTCAATTTTGCATATTGAGAGGATATCTTCAGCCCCCACTGAGTAAATGACAGCTCTGTTATCTGGGCCATGTTGAATAATTCAGCAGCAGCTGATCGTTGAAAAAAAAAACAAATAGATGTTTCTGTTTATTAGAGGAATGCTGGATGGTCAGATTTATTTTATTTAACAAGCGTTGAGGCTTTAGCAATTGCAGCACACACCTACAGACACACACACTTACACATACGGACGCACGCACGCACACACGCACGTGTACACAAACACACACACACACACACACACACACACACACACACACACACACACACACACACCTAGATGCACACAAACACAACTCAGAACCACCAACCTCCTCCTCCAGCAATTGAAATAACATGTGTTTTACAACAGATAATGCCGTCCCCCAATTTTGCCATTTGGCAGCTCTTTCAGTTCTACCCGTCAAACTGGATCAGGTTGACGGGCGTCCACAAAAAACCCACTCAGAAAAAAGGTAGGAGCAGGAAGAAGAACAACAGCTGCGTATGAAATGACTCACTGGTTATTATCGGGTTTGGGGCGTCAGCCATCTTGGACCACTGGTGTCCGAAATCTTTAACCAACTGTGAAATTGCTAACTGTGCAAACATCCCGCTTTAGGCCATTGCATCTAGTCACCACACTCGCTAAGAATGGTGAATTAACCATGATGCTTTGAGGAGACCTGGAAAGGTAAGATTTTAGATGTCAAATGAAGACGGAATACTGCAGAGACAGCTGTGTGAACCGCACTGTTTATTCAGTGCACCGTTGAGCACATGTATAAATGATCTATTCGGCCTCAGGGAATAGGGAGATATATTAGACACGGCTAATAGGTTTGTTGCTATAGATAGAAAACAGGGGGCCAGGTTGCTTGAGTTTAAAGCCAAAAGTAATTATTTTAACCACCTCTTATCGTCTGGAGGAATCTCCTGTTATGTCACACTGTAAGATGATGTGAAGTAAAACGTGTTCAAAGTTAAGTTACGGTGCTGCTTAGATGCAGTTTCAGCGTTGTAGTTTGTATGCACAACTCATGTTGTTCTTTAAGGGACTACATATTATTTCAAAACCTTGTGGTAGTTCTGTTAATCGGCTTATAGCCTACAAGACTGTTGTGAGCGTGTACGAAGATGTCGTTAAGAAGGCTGTGATCACAGTTTAAAAAAAAACAGCATAAATACTTTTAACAGCAACCAAAAGCCAACTGACAGAACAGATATAGCAATTCCCACACAGTTTGAGCCCCATAAGTGAGAGCGTATCTCCGGTCTCTACCCAGTGAGATCGTGGAGATTCTGGGAGCCAGAGGAGGGTAATGGAAGTAGGTTAGAAGAGGGATGGCGGTAGTTTAAATCCCCCCCCCCCCCCCCCACCCCACCCCACCCCTGGGTGGCCTAATTTCATTACTTTCTTCCCTCCTCTCTCTTTGACTGGGTTTCTATTAACTCCTGCCTCCCACCGTCGACAGTCAGGGAGTGCCTCTACACAGACACACATCCCCCGAGCCCAGGAGGCAGGACGACATCATCGCTCCGGTGCAATCGTCTCTCTCCTTAAAAGGACCGGCCCGATCAAACCATAGCTCCGTCTCACCTGGCTTCACTCAAACATCTGTTAAATCTTTTTTGTCATAATCACTTTGTTGTGCGGGTTCTTCCTAAGAGCGTTTTGCATGTGCGTGCCTGCCACTAATGTAGCAATATAGTGCTTTGAGTACTTTGTCATTGTGATGAGACATTTTGTACTTGTACGGCGATTCACTGTTAAGTTGTCCATAAATCCCATACTAACTGACACACAATGATTACAAAATATGAAAGTGCTGTGTTGCCATTATTACCGTTGTTCTTGGCACAAGGAACTTATTTTGACAAGTTATATTGTTAATGGATGTTTAAGTGAAGCCGGGAGAGACGGTGACGATGGTTTGATCACCTAGATTAATTCTTTTAAAGGAAGACAGTTCTACCCTGCTGTACCCCTGCCAATGTCCATTCCCTCTCGCATGGGTGTTTTGGCATTGATTCAGCCCATGAATCTCAAAGATACACCCAGGTCACCAAGGAAAAAAATGGCAAAATATGCGTGCTGCGTGCCTGCGTGCATGTGTGTGTGTGTGTGTACATGTGCGCGTGTTTTTGTGTGTGTGTTCTATATGTGTGTGTTCGTCATACGCCTGTCTAATTTGATTTTGGGGTCCGAGAGGTACGATTCAAAACAGTATTACTAGTCTCTCCGGGGTGGCATAGCTCTTCTAATAACTCTTCCACATTGTGATTAAGCCAGCCAATGCCAGTGCTCACATGCACCATCAGCACAGTCCAGGTCCCGCTTGTCGGACACAATCTCATCCGGGGAGGGAGACAGGGCTCTGGTTCAAACTTTTGATCACTTCCTTTAATGTGCGTTTGATGCTTAGGGTGTGACGCTACGTGGGACTAAGGCTTCGTTTAGCCCCCATGGGGGCAGAGGAGGATCAGCAGCAGGTTGCTATGGGGATGGCGAAACACAGCAGGGGTTCTGTTCAAGCTAGTTCCGTTGGGAGGATACGGTGCGGCATCGTTATTAATTCATTTGAGGCGGAAATGTAGGAGTAGTCTCCTACGTAAGGTAAACAGTGCCAGATCTTATCCGTACTAAGTTTATTTTAGTAAAACTTTGATGAAGAGGCATGAGATGTTGAAAAAGATGTAAACATAAAAACAGGGATTCATCAGCGGGGTGAAAAAACTCCTCTGTGTGCTATTAGCCAGCTGGGCCCCCATGAACACAACACCAAATTGACATATTGACCGATTATCTATCAGCAAGTCTGATGACGCTGCCTACATGGACATAGTATAGGTAAAAAAAAAAGAAAGTAGGCTTGTGGGTTTATATACAAACTGGCGCACACACACACTCTCTCTCTAATTGCACTCCGATAAAGCAGTGGGCGTATCAGTGTTGTTTACAGGATAACAGCAGCATAGCCTCAGGGATTACATCCGTCTCCCATTACAGATGGCACTCAGTTCAGAGTCATTTCGCTTTGTCTCACACCCAAAACTCTGTCTCTTACGAAACATTTAAACACACACTGGTAAGGGAATGACCTCAGTCTGTGCACTCGTGCTTGGCTGTCTGTTCAGCAGCAGTATTAACCCTTTTACCCTGTTAATGCACACCACCGCATAGAGAGGACAGCTCAGCACTTCTACACTCCACTATGGTGGATGGTGTGTGATGTATGTGATGGTGTGTGAGTGCCTGCATTTGGGCATATGTACCTATGCTGCATGCTTGCTCATTTGAGCGTGACTACATAAGGGCGATATAATCTCCTACACAAAGACCCTGAAAACTAAACCATACCTTGAAAAATGGCCCTATTCAGTGTTTCACTTGGCACGATATGAATCATTATATTATTAGATGATAGTTAGTTCAGATCATGTGATTTGGTTGGATAAGAGTGCTGATATAGGGTATAACAGCATGGGGACATTTGACTATTCAGGTCTAACTCTGCTTTACAGGATATTTATTTAAATTACATTAACTATCATAAGCTGTACAACACTTATTTAAATGGTTGCACCGTAAATTGACATACAGATACATTGACTTGATATTAAGTCACTGGGCTGTGGACATACAAAAAAGTAACAAGCTAATGTGCAGGAAAATGTGATTTGTTGCTTGGCAACAATCCAGTCCCAATCCAGTTGGGAACTATTAGTGTGGACGGAGCCAAATGAATGATTCAATCCAAAAAAATCAGAATCTGTTGTTGCTTATTACTGTTGACTAATGAATCGCACTCGTGGAACTGTTGTTTAAATGTCATAATCACAGCACTCCCCCTCGTGTGAACACCTCTTCTCTTATCACATTACACTCGCACTAGATCCAAGAACACGCCCACCCTGCCAGCCACCTCACACACCACAGCACAGCACCCTATCTGACTCTGGGCGAGAAGGACGGGTGATGTAATAATTGTTTAGATGTGACCCCAGAAATGTAACAAACCCCAATCAACCGCACGATTGTAAATAACACATAACGTAATCCACACAACGCGCGATGAATCACATCTCAGGACTCACAGATAATTTGAGCTGATCACTAGTGGTGATGTCACAGACATTACACACGAGTCGACACACACACAAACATACACGTACACACAACCTTTTCCACATTACACTGTTACACCACTGCACTATGCTTTCGTGTGCAACGCAGGACTTTTTTTTAATGTGATCACGGGTGAAACCACTCCACATTACACTATATGGCTAGGGATGTCCGACGGCGTCGCTAGGGGGAGATTGATTACAAAGCAATTAAAGCTTAAATGAGTGTTTAATGGCAACGTTAACAGCACATGATTTATTCAACATTATTAATGAGGTGTTTCTTGTGTGGAGTAGGGAAAAGCCGGTGAAAAGTCTCCAGCCCAACGCACAGATTTGATCCATTTGGGCTGCACCCACACACCATTTAGTAAGCGTTGAGGAGCAAAACAAGATTACTTTTTGTTTTTGTTTAAACTAGGGCCCGACCGATTATCGGCCGCACCGATATATCGGGCCGATATTTAACATTTTAGGGATATCGGTATCGGCCATACTTTCCATAAATTCCCACCGATAAGTTCATATAATTTTCACAACCAATTTTGCAGCCGTTTCGTTCTGAACGCGCCTTCCGCTCTTGCCACTTGGAATTCATGAGCCTTGCCAAGTTGCCTCGCCCGTCACAGCACCTGATTGGTTTGGCACACGGACATACAACGAATTCAACACCGCAAGGGCTGCAAGCGGGGCGGGGTGCCTTTCACGCTCCCTGTGACTCGTGAGCGGTTTCTAGACGGCCACGTGGGGCTAAGGAAACGGTTGCTGCGTGCGGATACAACTTAAAGGCAGAGAAAAACAACATTTCCTTCGAGTGGTAAGCATAATAACGAAGCAAATTATCCTGTACAATTATTATTATTATTATTTTTTTTACAATGTCTGAAAATAGATTTAGTTTGTATCAAATATTTATTTTCTAAATATGTCTGTATTAGATTGCAACTGCTTATGCTACCCAATTTAACTTGTGTCACATTATTTTCCCCCAATGCAGATGGATGTGCCAACAGGAAAGACACGAGCCAAAAGTGCAGTGTGGGACTACTACAGCCAGTCAGGTGGTGTAGGCAAAGCAGTTTGCAATGCATGCTAAGTATAGTCCTAACTACAGTTATATGTTAAAACCCCACATGGAAACGTGAACCGTGTCTGTAGTTCTACACGAAAGGTGGACTGAAAGCCATGGTCAATGAAGACCAAATAAAACGTGTTTGTGTTTGTTCCTGAGATGAACAATTTTAGAGCCTGCTAGCTACTTGATAGCCTGGTTAGTTACTTTTATAGCCTGCCCTGAGTAAGAAGCCAGCATAGAGGGTCGAGTATATCTGCAGCCAGAGCCTTATATACATTCCCATCTACGGCTCTGGTGAGAGCCTTGTTCCCTAACAAGTTACCCAGCACGGTAGAACCAACGGTTGATTGGTCGCAATGTCCCTCAGAATTAGGAGTTATATGACCACATTTTCTGGTTCTAGTCAGTAATCTAGTTGCAGCTTGTAATTCTGTACAGGCTGGAGGCTTCTCGTGGCGGAGTTGGATAAACCAGAGGACAGTGAGTTACAATAATCAAGTCTTGATGATATAAATGCGTGAATGAGCGTCTCTGCATCTGCTGCGGATAGCATTGGCGCTAAACTAACTATGGTGTTAGGTAAGAACAACTTCAAGAACACTACGCTACGCGACTCAGGCCCTAAAGGCACATTGTACGTTCAGTCTATTAGTTTCTTTATTGTGCGTTCCCAGGCCCTTTGACCATTTAATCACGCCTGGTGTGATCTCAAAGTGCTGGCATTTGATGTGCGCTAGGTACAATGATCCAAATACTTCTTTGTAATTCGCCTTTATTTGTGACGTGAAAACATTATACCTAAATGCTTTCGTTTCACCTCGCCACCCAGAGGCAGACAAGCACCCAGCACAGCCACTAGACGTAAAATAAACTCTTGAATCAGGAGGTGGTTATACGTGCTGTAGTTTGCATTTTTTATTTTTTACTTTAAGTAAACTACTAGTGCCGTATATTTACAGAAATATACAGGCTTATCTATATGATTTTGACTATTTTTATATAGAGACATACTATAAATTATTTACAATTTATATGTACTATCATTATCTATTGTTTTGGTATTGCTTTGGGCCGATGATAATCTGATCCGTCTGAGTTGAGCTGCAGGTAGTTTCCATGTTTGCTATCGTCCCATTGATGCTATTCGTTCCTGGCATTAGCAGCCACTTACAACTATTGAAATGAGCATACCAAAAAGAAATAGCCGTAGTGTACTGACTAAGCCCTAAACTTAGTAGTACTGGTTGTTGATTCCGTTTATAGTTTCCGACGTGCGCCCAGCGCGCTCCAATTACCGCAAAAACGAAGAGAGTTCAGTTTATTTTGCAAAGTTTATTCGCGTTCAAGCAACTGGCGCAACAGTGGCTAAAACGGCCAACACATCTAATCTATGGTCCCATCTCAGAAGTCACCATAAAGAATTATATGAAGCGGCAAAGAAGGAGCAGCGCGAAATGGAATCTCAAAAAGCACCATCACACCAGCCTACAGTGGCAGACCTGTTTCAGCGACAAAAACAGTGGGCCAATTCAGATGAGAAGTCTAAGCAAATAGATAAACTTATTGCAGAAATGATAATTACTGACAACCAGCCATTTTCCGTTGTCTCTGATGTTGGTTTTCAGCGCCTTGTGGCTGCTCTTAATCCAAGATATGCACTTAAAAGCGAGAAGTTTTACCGCACTGAAAAGATACCTGCAATCCATGCAAAGGTTGTGCAAAAGATAAAAACCCTTATCCAACCAGAGAATGCTGGGTTCCCATTGGCGTTTACCACAGACTGCTGGTCTGGAACAACAGAGTCCCTAATGAGCCTGACATGCCACTTCATTACCAATGAGTGGGAGAGGAAGCAAGTTGTTTTGAACACGACAGTCATGGAAGGATCCCATACAGGGCAGTACATCAAGGATAAATTCCTTGAAATGATTGAGGAATGGCACATTGACAAAGAGCGCATAGCCCTTGTCCTTCGTGACAGTGGTGCCAATATGATGAAAGGCATGAGGCTTGCTGAAGTACCAGACCTCAGCTGCACTGCTCACCAGTTGCAGCTTGTTGTAAATGATGGCCTGTCCTGTCAGAGAGCAGTGATTGACACAATTGCTTCAGTGAAGCATTGTGTCACACATTTTCATCATTCTGTCCTGGCCAAGGACCGTTTGAAAACAATTCAGCAAGAACTTGGCCTTCCAGTCCACCAGTTCATACAAGCAGTTCCAACCAGGTGGAACTCAACACTGCACATGCTGCAGAGAGCACTGGAGCAGAAAAGAGCATTAACTCTCTACTCTGGGGAGTATGGGGGGTTTGCTGCTCCAAGTGCTCACCAGTGGGACCTGGTAGCTAATCTTGTGGAGACCCTGATTCCCATTGAGGAGGTCACGCTGGAGGTGAGCAGCAGCAGTTCCTCTGCGTCCTCAATCATTCCATGTGTCGGTGTGTTGAAGATGCTGCTGGAGGATGAAGGACCCAGAACAACCGGGATCAAAACTCTTCGGCAAGGTATGAAGGAAAGCCTCATCAAGAGGTTTGCAAAGCTTGAAGAAACCAAGCATGTTGTTCTGGCCTGTCTGCTAGATCCACGTTACAAGGATAATGCCTTTTCCTCTGACAACACAATAGAGAAGGCGAAGCAGTGGCTCAAGGATGAAGTAGAGAGTGCCTCGGCGGAGGCACATGATGAAGAAACAGCACAGGAGGTTGATGTGGCGCAAGAGGCCGAAGCAGAAGAATACACTGCAGAACAACAGGCCCGAAAAAAACAGAGGAGAAATGAGGCACCATCTGGCAGCCGGATAGATGCCATCTTCAGCTCTTTGCTAGGACCACATGCGGGAGAGGCATCGGCCTCAGATGCTGGGCTTGATGAGGAGGTGAGGTTGTATCTCATGGAGCCAATCATTGACCGCCGAAAGGGGGATCCACTCCAGTGGTGGAAGCAGAATGAACAACGATTTAAGCTTCTGGCTAAACAAGCCAGGAAGTTTCTGTGCGCACCGCCCTCATCGGTTCCCAGTGAGAGAGTCTTCAGTGAGATCTCTCTGATCTACTCGAAGAACAGGAGAAGCCTCACTGGGCAACATGCCGAGCAGCTGTGCTTCCTGCACTATAATGTTCTTTTACTTAATTGGCAATATTAGGCTTGGGCATTAAACCAGCCTATTGTTCATTGCAAAGTACAGTGATGTTTTACTCATTTCTCATAGCAGGTTTTACTCAGTTCTCATAGCAGGGAGTGATTTTATTTTTTATTGATGATTATTTATTCATTGATTTATTTATTTTTTCCCAGTTTTATTCTATGTTAAGTTATTCTAAGTTAAGTTCGGCTTTATTTTACAAATGCTGTTGGCAGCTCCCTGTACTTAAAATGTTTACTATTAAAAACACTTAATGGAAGTTCGAGTCAGTGTGTGCCATTTTTAATTTATTCGAGAATTTTTTTCTTCTATTTATCGGTTGCACATATCGGTTATCGGCCTCCCATTTTCATAAATATCGGTATCGGTATCGGCCCTGAAAAAACCATATCGGTCGGGCCCTGGTTTAAACACAAACTTTAATCTTTCTCCAATCTGTAGATCACCGATAGAATTATCTGTGTGTAAATTACATTTTTGAACAACAAAAAAAGTTATTAGAAATGTGCAATGCGTAGGTTCCTAAATTTAACTTAGGTGTGAGTGCTAAATGAGGCTTAAAACTTAGGATATTTGCACCACACTCTTAAAATCCTTGGCATATAACGATATAATAAGATATTCTTCTATATTTAGTATGCATGGGAAGAAAGGGATGCAGTAGCATGTTGCAGAATTCAAGGAGGCTTGTTTGCATAGCACAGGTGACAAAAGACAAAGAATTACATATGTCAACTATGTTTTTAGACTAAATATGCTGTTGATTAATGTTGTTTCCTCTCCATTTAATGAGTTTGAATGTCGATGAAGGGAGGAACCTAGAGAAATGAAACCGGTCTGTAATTGGTTAATCTAGCCGTAGGCTGCTGGAAGTTGTCCCATGTAAACACATCAATCACAACAGACTCGCACCACCTCAATGACTATTAAATTGGTCGGAAAGGGGGGTGTACACCTTTTATTAATCAATTCAGAAGGAGAATATTATTATGTTATGATGTATTAATGATGGTGTCAAAACTAGATGTTCCTCAAAAAGGTTCTCTTCCATGTGCCACTAATAATTTAGTCTTTTCCAATGCTGCTCTCCGAGAACTCTTAAAAATCCAAGAATAGATTTTACCCATGGACACAATTCAATTTCATTCAATTCAATTGTATTTGCATAGCCCTTAACCACAGGTACAGTCTCAAAGGGCTCAACAGGTCAAATATTTATGATACCCCCCTAACCCTGGCCCCCCCAGAGGGCAAAAAAAAAACCCTCCTTTAATTAACAAGGAAGAAATCTTTAGAATGCAGAGTGGGGGATCCCTCGTTCTAGGGATGGTTTGGGGTGCAATGGGTGCCATAATAGACATACGTACGGAATAAAGAATAAGAAGAGGAAAAGCACACAAAAGATTCAGACAACTGCTAATTCAGTCATTACAACAACCTGCATAGCTACAATCAGAAACATTCGCACGGTCGGACACACAGACACCGACACACTTCATTCACTCATTCAGAATCAGTCCCGACATCAGCAGTTGGTTTGGCACCCCTAGGTGACGACACCAGCTTTGCTTTGAATATCTCACTAGAGTCAGCTTCCCTGATAACAGGTGGCAGACTCTTCCATAGATATGGAACTCGATAAACAAACGCTCTCTGTCCCGCTGATATCTTTTTAACCTTTGGTAGTATAAGAAGGCCAGCTCCTGAATACAGGAGGGGCTGAGGAGGACTAAGGAAAGATAAGGTCCTTCAGGTAGGATGGTGCTAATCCGTGCAAGGCTTTATAGGTAAGCAGCAGCACCTTAAAATCTGAACTGTTATTGTACATGCACCTGTTATATCCAAGTTATTTGGAGCCAGTGGAGAGGCGAGAATAGGAGTTATATGACCACATTTTCTGGTTCTAGTCAGTAATCTAGTTGCAGCTTGTAATTCTGTACAGGCTGGAGGCTTCTCGTGGCGGAGTTGGATAAACCAGAGGACAGTGAGTTACAATAATCAAGTCTTGATGATATAAATGCGTGAATGAGCGTCTCTGCATCTGCTGCGGATAACATTGGTCTGACCAAAGCAATATTTCTCAGATGAGAGAATGCAAGTCTGGTTATACTTTTAACATGTTGGTCAAAACAAAGCAAAGGAGTCAAACAAGACACCAAGAGTTTTAACACAGGAACTTTGCAGGATGACCGTACCGAAACATAGCGAGACTGCCTCGAATTGTGTTTGGTATTGCTTTGGGCCGATGATAATCTGATCCGTCTGAGTTGAGCTGCAGGTAGTTTCCATGTTTGCTATCGTCCCATTGATGCTATTCGTTCCTGGCATTAGCAGCCACTTACAACTATTGAAATGAGCATACCAAAAAGAAATAGCCGTAGTGTACTGACTAAGCCCTAAACTTAGTAGTACTGGTTGTTGATTCCGTTTATAGTTTCCGACGTGCGCCCAGCGCGCTCCAATTACCGCAAAAACGAAGAGAGTTCAGTTTATTTTGCTGGTTTATTTTCCTTCCAATAATACACAGCCGCAATAATTCTAACTCAAAATACATGTAACAAAACAATAAACCCGAATTCCTCACTAAACTAAGATGCAATTAACACACACGGGGACACGGGCACAGTCGAAAAACTGTTTGGCTTCCCCATCAACAACAACCCTGTTGATCAGGTTCAATCAGGTTAAATGCCTCACTCTGCTGACCCGAAGCCAACTGAACCCCACAGCCCCCTAGTGGCACGGGGTAAAATTACACAAAAATAAAGCACATTTAATATGGCTCCTACACACCAGCCCCTAATTGCGTCTGCTAGAGCAATTACACCAACAATTTTAAATGAGCCATGAATACCAAAAAATAAAAAAAATAAAAATTAAAATATATATGTGTATATAAAGCTCATTTTTAAATGGGAACCAATTATTCCTTAGCTTCATTAAGCAAGCATATTTTGGTTATCGGTCGTTCAATGATATTTGTTTTGGTTTTTAAACGAACCACACGTACTAGACCTCTTTTATCAGGGAAGGTTTCCAGAACTCTTCCTAGCATCCATGACCCACGTGGTGCTGTGGAGTCTGCAACCATGACTAGGTCTCCAGGAACAAAACTCCTCTTCTCCTGGTTCCATTTTTGACGCTCCTGTAAAAGCGGGAGGTACTCACGGATCCACCTCTTCCAAAAGAGATCCGAGATGTACTGGGTTTGTTTCCATCTTCTCCTAGCATAAACATCCCTTTTGTCAAACAGTCCCGGTGGGAGAACTGGTTTTCCTTTGAGTAGCAGCAGATGGTTTGGCGTCAATGCCTCAAGGTCGTTAGGGTCCTCAGATAGCCTTGTGATGGGGCGATCGTTGAGCATAGCTTCAGCCTCACAGAGCACAGTATGGAACCCTTCGTCATCCAGGGTTTGCTGACGGAGCACCGAGCACAAAATCTTCCTGATCATCCGGATCATGCGCTCCCAAGCGCCACCGTGATGCGACCCAGCTGGAGGGTTAAAGCTCCACTTGATTCCTCTCTTGGACAAGGCTCTTTCAATGCGGTCTTGATTCAAAGAGGCTAAGGCTTCTCGAAGCTCTCTTTCTGCACTGACAAAGTTGGTGCCATTGTCGGATCTTAAGTGCGAGACTTGTCCTCTTCGACAGATGAATCTACGCAATGCGTTAATGCACGAGTCTGTGTCGAGAGAATAGGCCACTTCCAGGTGCACAGCCCTGCTCGTCATACAAGTGAAAACCACTCCATATCTTTTCACGATGCTACGGCCTCTTCTCCACGTCAACTGGCCCAAAGTAATCTACGCCAACGTTAGTAAATTGGTGGTTAGATCAGGGACCACTCTCTTCTCTGGCAGGTCTGCCAATTTTTTTGCTCACCGGCCTTTCCACCATGGAGCTTACAGATGAGGCATCTGGATATGATCCTCCTCACTGCAGTAGGTCCACTCGTTATCCAGTATTTTCTCCTTGCAGCAGAAAGAACATGATTTCTGCCTCCATGTCCGAGCTGTAGATGGATATGAGTCATATGACGGAGGATAAGGTCGGAGATGTGTTGGTCTTTTGACAAGATGAGGGGATGTTTAATGTCCTCAGGGATTGCTGCCTTATTCAGCCGTCCCCCAACTCGTAGAAGTCCTCCATCTAAAACTGGATCCAATCTGAAGATGCTGCTACTTCTTGGCACTTGTGGCTTGCCAGAGGTTAGTGCAGCAAATTCGGTTGGGAATCTCTCTTGCTGGCAAAAAGCGATTATGGAGGCCTCAGCCTCCAAGAGATCTTCCAGCGTCACTTTCTGATTCCCAAGTGATGTTGAGAAAGCTTGCATCTCCTTTTGCACATCTAACCTTGCTGCTCTAGTAGCACTGGTGCTTGCAAGCTCCAACTCTTTTCTCTTCTTACTCAGTTTGAGCAAAGTTCCTTTCAGCTTTATAAGCCATACAACTGCAACCTTTAATCTTTGCCAATCAGAGAAATGGGTCATCAGTTCTGATGTGGCATTGGTGTCAACAAGTACTGCATTGACCGTCAGACTTCTCTTTACTTCTGGGTCAGCGACACTTGTATCCACAGGAAATGTTGGCCACGTTTCTTCAATATGGTCAATGGCAATTCTATTTGCACAAAATGAAGGGTGGTCACTTCCACAGTCGTCACTTCCCCCTAACGGGCCATTTATTACCCACCCCAGTAGGGTTCTGATCACGTAGGGTCCATCTTCACCTTCACGACTGTTAATGACCTCCCAAGGCTCCATCAACTTGGAGGCGTTTGTGCCAATTAACAGATCCACGTCAGCGTTTATGTGTTGAATGTTTACATTGTCTAAATAATGCCATTTTCTCAGCTCCCTTTCACTGATTATGTTGGCTGTAGACACGGGCATTTCTTTCTGGGTAAACACTTTGGGAAGTGGATAGAAGCTCTCACCAGACAATCCGGAAATCTCCAGACTGTCAACGATAGAACTTTCTATTGAGTTGTTATGTCCCAAGGTGCGGATATGAAGTTTGAATTTGCGTCCTTCCATGTTCAACCTGTCGACAAGCTTCCTGGTGCAGAAAGTTCCTGTACTCCCTGGGTCCAGAAAAGCGTAGGTTTCAATAACCCTGTTTCCCTTTGCGCACTTCACCTTAACAGGCAAAATGGGAAGAATACCATTGCAGTGGCCAGCCCCTGTAAGACCACAAGCGGAGGATGTTGTGCGGCTCTCAGATGTTTTTGACCGCTCACTGTTCTTCTCATCCTTTGAAGAAACCCCTTCTTTCTCTTCAATGTGCAAAACACTGGGGTGCGTTCGGTTGCACTTTTTGCAAGTGATGCGCCTGTCGCAATTCCTGCTCAAGTGTCCTGTGCACAAACAACTGAAACACAGACCTTTCTCCTTTAGATAGTCCAGTTTCTCCCTGTGTGGTTTTCTTCCCAGTTTAAAACATTGATCTAAAACATGACCACCAGCAGCACAATACTGGCAGAAGACAGAAGTAGTTTTAGTGAAGGTGGTCACTTTGCCGAGAGCCTTTTCCCTCTGGTCACCATCTGGTCTGCTGCATCCATCCTCATTCCTGTGAGTGTCTGCTTTATATCTATCCTCAATGACCACCTGTGTTGCAAAGCTGTTTCTTCTCAGCTGTGGCGTCACCTGTATCTTGCTCACTTTTGTAGCTCCTTTGAGCACAGGTGAAGTGTCATGTATATCACCAAAGCCTGGATCTGAAATGATTCTGACCTGGTGCTCAATGAACTTGACAAGGTCTGAGAATCGTGCCCTTTGACCAGTTTTCTCCAGTACGTCACATGCCTTTGCTCTCCACTTGTCTCTTAGTTTATACGGAAGCTTCTGACTAAGAATCTTCATGTTCGCTGGCATGTTAAGTTCCTCCAAATATTGAAGATCTTCCATAGCGTTGGAACACTCACGGAGGAAAAGCCCATAAGCTTTGAGCGCTTTGTTGTCTTCAGCTTTGATGCTTGGCCATCCTGTGACCTTTTCCATGTAGGCCGCTGTTATTTTGAACTCATTTCCAAAGTGCTCCTTTAGTAACCTTTTAGCGACAGCAAATCCTTTGTCTGCAGTCATGTGAAGGCAGCTGCGTACAATATCTCTAGGCTGCCCCCTAGTGAATTGTTCGAGATAGTACAAACAGTCTCCTTTACAGCCAGTCTTTGCTTCCACGCAGTGCTCAAATGCCCTCATAAATGTGTTGAACTGCAAAGGGTCTCCATCATAAGTTGGAATTTCTCTGCGCGGCAGCAGATGTGATGTTTGCATTTGAACAAGGAGAGCCGTTATGTCATTCTGTTGTGTTGCAGCAGATTGTAAAGACCTGCTGTCTGATTTTGGTCTTGCAGGGGTTGCTGCACTTGTTGGGCCTAGAGTGGGTTTGACAGCTTTGACTGAATGTTTGGCATTGATTGCAAGTGAGGCAGTTGAGAGCCATGATTGACAGTTGGCTGTGGGTTGTGATGCAAAAATGCGTGGACAAAGATGCTGAAACGACAACTTGTTTTTTCCCCAAATTTGGCCTGCTAGTTGGCATTACCGATGGTGAAGCATTGCATTGTTGTGGTAAAGATTCATGCTGCTGTGCGGGTGGAGCCACATATATTGAGGCCTGTGGATTGAGAGAGGTGAGCTTAGGTCTAGCCCCTTTTCTGAAGTAGGAAGCCATTCCATCAGATTGCCTTGAATGGATGCTGCTCCCCATCTGTAGCACTGCTAGCTTAGCAGAAGTGGCAGCTATCTCAGTGTCCAGCTCAAACTTCTCCCTTTTTCTCCTCAAGAGAAGTTCCTGCTCCTCCAAAGCATGTTTAGCCTTTAAAGCAGCAGCTCGGGCCAAGAGTGCGGCCTGTTCCGCCTCTGCCCAGCGTCTGGCTGATGAAGTGGAGGATCTGCTACTTGACGATCTGTTTGAGCCATGGTGCCTTGACTGCACATTTGAAATGCTGTCTTGAGGTCCAATCTGATCCTCCTCCTTTCCAACAGCAGCTCCATTTCCATTTCCAGCATTGACATCAGCAGTTTGAGGATCATCCCTTTCATGTTCCTTAAAAGTGTTGTCAACAACTGTGTGTGCTTCTGTTGGTCCAATTTCATTTTCACATTGTTCAGTTTGACCCAGCAAATCATCATTAACCTCATCATCATGATCATCACCCACTTTAGTAGCTGGACAAGCAGCAGTGTCAGACAACCATTGATTTGTACCCACAAGAAACTCCTTTACATTCAACATTTTAGCTTGGTACCATATTGTGTTACACAACTCATTAAAAACGGTTAACTCATTTTCAACCTTATTCACATGTTCTTTATCACCCATGAATTTAAGAATAGATTGTTTTACTTTAGACAGTTTACCAAAGTTAGACTTTCTTTCCTTTTCTAAAATGCTTATTTTTTCCAACAAAGCTTTATGTGTTAATTTACCCACACGTTTTTCAGTTACAGATTTTACCTCTGCACCCGCAAGCTCAGTCTCAAGGCCCAGTTGGCCTGTTCCCTCTTCAGCCATAATGACGACAAAGTCAGTTGGCTTTATTAGTCCACAAAATAGTTTGTGTTGCGCAAACAACTCGTCTCGACGAGAAAGTTATTTTTAGTCGGTTGCGAGTCTGCTACCAATGCATTGGGTTTACGCGAATGTGTGCACACAAATTACCATGGCCATTCATATCAGCGCTGATCCACACATAGGCCTACCCCAATCGAGCGTTGGCCGGCTTTGATGAATGATGTCCCGGTGAGATGATGCTGTCGCTGACCCGTAGCTCACTCCGGTAGCTCCAGCTCCGTTAGCGATCGGCCACTCCAAACACAGGGGCGGCTGGCCCATAGTGGGCGATAGTGCACCGCCCTCCCTCACATCCGTGGTTTCCAAAGAAGACGTTAATCCACAATGTAACAAGTCGGCGTCCTCTTGGTGAACGTTCTCCAAATCGAAGCAGTTTTTCGACCTAAATGTACTGACTAAGCCCTAAACTTAGTAGTACTGGTTGTTGATTCCGTTTATAGTTTCCGACGTGCGCCCAGCGCGCTCCAATTACCGCAAAAACGAAGAGGAGTTCAGTTTTATTTTGTGGGTTTATTTTCCTTCCAATAATACACAGCCGCAATAATTCTAACTCAAAATACATGTAACAAAACAATAAACCCGAATTCCTCACTAAACTAAGATGCATTAACACACGGGGACACGGGCACACGGGCACAGTCGAAAAACTGTTTGCTTCCCCATCAAACAAACAACCTGTGATCAGGTTCAATCAGGTTAAATGCCTCACTCTGCTGAGCCCGAAGTCAACTGAACCCCACAGCCCCCTAGTGGCACGGGGTAAAATTACACAAAAATAAAGCACTTTTAATATGGCTCCTACACGTAGTATACAATGACTTATACATCACAACATTTACATTGACTGTTTTTGATGCTTTTATCCAAAGCGACTAACATCGTTTGAAACACCGACGGCAGAGTCAACCATGAAAGGCGACAGCCAGCTTGTCAGGATCACAAGATAGTCAAAGAATGTCTGAGAAGAAGCCAACATCTGAAGTGGGATTCCTTATCATTCCTCCTACTGGTTTGCGTCTTGGATAAGTGTTTATGTCATCGTACATAGCAAAAACACGTTAATATTTTTGTGAAGTTCAAAGGAGAAGATAAAAACAAAATGAATGTTTTGCAGTATTTACAATATGCACATTTAGCTATGGGCAATTATACATTTGTCTGCAGCATTCTATATCAGACTTAGAAAGCCCTGAAGTCATGTAACAAAAACAACCTGATGATAGGAAACATATTATTAAGAGGAATACCTATTCATTATTAGAAACACCAAAAACGGAACTGCCGTCTCAGATTAAGAGCTGCTCCCCAGTTAGTTTAATATCACCCTCACTGTTAGCTGCCAGGGCCTTCATGATGTAAACTCTAATAAAATGAATCACAACCCAAAATGCTAATCATCTCGGATAATGCTAATGCATTCAACCGTTCTCAGTCATAAAACACACTTATCGCGCCTCCTCTGTACTGTTTCATCCCAATGCTATGATGCTAATGCTAGCCTCTGCATTTGCATGGCGCACTGGCCTTGGGCTACTTTATGACTAATAGTCGGCCATCATCACACAATGAGAGAAAAATGGATGGCTCATACAAATCAAGCCTGAATCATTTAGTGAGTCAGTATTCCATCCCCTCCACGCCTATGAATACTTAATGATAATTAATTACCTCAACCCTGTGCCTTGGGGGCTTTTAATTGGCCTCTGGCTAAATATATAAGGGAGAATCTACAGCTTTAGAAATACTATTACCTTTTCAGAAGTCTTATTAAGGACCAGTTAGGGGGTAAGTCATCTGGCTCAAGCCTATAGCATTACACAGCTTCAGAAATACTATTTCCTGTTCAGACACCTATCATTAATGAGCAGGCCACAGAGGTGAGGCGCCTGGCCTGAGGATCACAGGTAAGCTGCATGCATTGTGGATCGGACCCCAAACCACTCAGAAGGGGACTTGACGACCCTGTAGTCGCTAGACCTGTCCTGCCCCTACGCAGTCAGTGTGTTTTCATCTCGTTATTAGTTATAAACGTATCTTTGATGTTCAACATCCTCCGATGTAACCGCATCGCAGCGGGACCCCAAAAAAGCGAACCTATGGCGATACAGCTGCATATTACCGGGAGAGGCCATTGGCGGCTGTCTGCTAAGTAGCGAGAAGGAGTGAGGCGGGAGAGTGGCGCAGAGTGAGAGGGTGGGCTGGCTGGCCTATATCACTTGTCATGCTTGTCCACAGCCAAACAGTCATTTGTCCCCCCCCCCCGGTTCCCAGTGGGAGGGAAAACCAATTCTCGCACCCCCCTTTCTGAAACATTGTTGCTGACAGGAAACATCAAAGCTGCAGCATTTGTTTCTTTTCCACTGCTGTCAGCAGCTGTTTGCCTGCGTCTCCATTGAACGCACGGCTGAGGACATTTTCTGGGACGTTGCAGTCGAGAAACTCGAGAGTCTGATGGTATTCCGCAGAAGAGGGAGGCAGGCCCTCCTCTCGGATGTGGAGGAGAACACTTCAGAGGAGCAGTGGGATGTGTGTCAGGGAAGTTTAACCGCATGTCTCCAGAGTGTCCTTCTGCTGAGGATCTCTATTCCACTCTCTAGGGAAAGAAATGCCAGTCAATGGGTTCTGGGTTGGATCCCCACTGTCCCACAGTATACCTGGGGGTGTCTATGCGCAAGCCCCCAACCCCTACCAGCTCATGAAGTACATTCGTCTCAATTCATTATAAGTGACATTGGACAAAAGATAAATGACAAAATGGTGCATAGTTAAACTCCTTGTTTTAACCAACCCCATGGAGTCCTAGCTCTCCATGATCCGCTGGCCCAGATATCAGGGCCCGTGTGATGTCATTCCTGTCCTGTGGCACCTCTCCTTCTCTATACCGGCTGGAGCCCTTCCCTTCAACATCACTGGCTGACCTTGAAAAACGCTATAGAAGATTCTAGTCTTTAGCTCTGCCAAGAACCACTTGGTATGCTATGAAATAATGTAATTATAGCTACGGGGAGGTGAGCCACTTAATGCTGGATGTGATGTGATCTGGGTGTGTGTGTGTGTGTGACTGTGTGTGTGTGTGTGTGTGTGTGTGTGTGTGTGTGTGTGTGTGTGTGTGTGTGTGTGTGTGTGTGTGTGTGTGTGTGTGTGTGTGTGTGTGTGTGTGTGTGTGTGTGTGTGTGTGTGTGTGTGTGTGTGTGTGTGTGCTTGTGGGTGTGTGTGATTGTGTTTGGGCCTGTGAGTGTGTGTGTGTTTATATTTGTATGTGTGTGTGTGTGTGTGTGCTTGTACCCCTGCGTGTGTCTATGTCTTTTTGGCTGTCTGCAGGGGTGTGTTTGTGTGTGTGTGTGTGTGCGTGCGTGCGTGCGTGCGTGCGTGCGTGCGTGCGTGCGTGCGTGCGTGCGTGCGTGCGTGCGTGCGTGCGTGCGTGCGTGCGTGCGTGCGTGCGTGCGTGGTGTGTGTGTGTGCGAGTGTGTGTGTGTTTGCAGTCCTGTGTGCATCCGTGTGTGTGTTTGCTTCTGCCCCTGTGCGTGTTTCTATGTTTTTGTGGCTGTCTGCCACAAAGACATAGAAATAGTGTTTGTGTTTGTGTCTGACGCACGTGCTTATACATGTGTCACACAGTGCAGTATTTGTGCACATCTTCCTCAGCACAGTGAGAGAAGGAGCCGCCAGTGTCGTGGAGAGAGCGCAGGGGACATGCAGTGCCGGCCTGCCTGTGTGCCGCCACGCATCCGCGGACCGCGCTCACTCTCACCCGGGGCCGGCGCCCCTCCGCTTGGCCACTCCCCTCATTTCCCCCTCCATATGGAAGGTGATGAACCCACACAACGGCGCGGCTTGAGAAGCGATAGTACCGGGCAGTGGGGGGTTACAGTGGACAACATCTGGCCGGTGCGTGGCGCCGGCCAGTGTAATAAAACCGGAGCGGTGCGGCGAGCAGTCCTCCCGGGGCGGCGCACGCCAGTCGGCCGTGTGATTTATGGCCCGCTGGACTGGCTTCCAATCCCGGCTCTAACGACGGTTCAATCTCCCGCCCGTGCACCCGTACACTCACTCGCACCAGTCTGGAGCCTACAGCCAAGTAGTGTGTTGGGCTCTCTTACGCTCTGTCTCTCCCTTTATCTCCTGCTCCCTCTCTTTATATGTGCCCAAGTCTTTTTTTTAATATCTATCTCTCCATATATCGATCTCTGTAGATTGACACAGACAAATAGACTCGCTTGCACATAAAATACCGTGTTACAGTTTTATTGAACGCAGGACATATTTACACACTTTCTAATTCTAAATCCATAACTGTCTAACAGATAAACCCGGCCAACTCATTTCCTTATCACACATGCTCTCCTCGCGGCTATAGGGCAGATATGGTGGAGATATTCGAACGAGGCCTGCTTAAAAGGGAGCTCGAGCCAGCATTAGAGCAGTTAGGACTGTGAGAAACCCTCAAACAGATACACAGATGGTGCGCCTGGTGTGGAGAGGAAGGGCAGTGTGTTGTGACGGCTACGCCATCTTGAATGACATAACTCACTGATGCCCCATGGGAATGAGCAACAATGACATCTTTATCGCTAGGTCCATTAAAAGCAAACCGTTTTTGGTGCAGGCGACCCGGCATTGGGAATCTACAAAGGTTGAGTCGAATTTGCGCAGTGTAGTGTTTGTTTTTTAGAGTGCTGGATGGTAGTGTAGCCTAACAGAGTGCAGCCTTCACAGTGTTATGCAGTAGTGCTTAGACACAGTTTAGAGTAACGTTGTTTTGCATAATGTCGTTTAGCGTAACGGAATTTAGTGTAGCGCAGTTTAACTTAGTTTAGTGTAATGTTGCGTAGCATTGTGTCATTGAGCCTAATTTAGTTTGGCGTTGTAGCATAGCGTAGCGGACAACAAGCTGAAATGTTCCATCGATGTCCATGCGCCAGAAAAGACAATTGCAGTGACGGGCCACATTGGTGTTGCGCTGTGTTGCCGATTGAACATGAAAGGTCACACAACCTTTTCATCCAGACACATTCAACTCTGCAAAAAAAGGACTAAAGCCTTTTGGGGTTGGTCGGTGATGACCATGAATAAAGATTTAGCACCAGGCCCAGGTCTTTTCATTTCCTTCATTCATTCATTCAGAGTCACTTGGGCTGGAGGAATTCGACCATTTGCTCCAGTTATTATAAATTGAGTGGACACTGCTCTTTGTATGGGGCCCGATGATGCATCCAAAGCAGCCTGCAAGAATCACAAATAGAGCACCTATAGGTGATATATATATATATATTAGACAACATATTTAATATATGGTGAAAGCTTGGTAAATGTATTGAATAACATTACATCTCAAATCAGGCAAGATTCAGACGCTAAGACCAAAAATGATAATCAATTAGTACAGTCAATAGCAATAGGTGTACCATTGTTATGACCAGACTTTTGCTGTATAAGCATGACATTGCAGTGTTTAAGAAATACCTTCATGTATTGTCAGCAGTGGACAAAGTTCATCCTCCCTGATGGGAGTGAATGAACCATTGCCAACAGCACAGCCAAAAGTCTACAGGCATCCCATAATAATCAGGACTAGAGGAGGAGGCAAAATATGTATCTTCCTACAGCCACCTTGCAGATTATGCAACTGTGTGACACATTATGTGAGTGTCAGGAAGGTTTACCATATCCAAACGCATACTGGGAGCTAGTTTCCTTCCTCTGTAGCACAATCGCTAAAACATCAGCATGCCGCCCTTAACTTCAAGGCTACATCTTACACTGCAGATTTTTCTCGGCTTAATACAGGAAAAAAAGTCTGGCTCTGCCATTTCACATGGCCTCAGGGCTTAGACCTACCCCGTGCTACTCTTCATTGTTACAGGCATATTACATTGGGACTGTGTCTGGCCAACAGCAGCACCCCTATCTATTCCTGTGTGTGTGTGTGTGTGTGTGTGTGTGTGTGTGTGTGTGTGTGTGTGTGTGTGTGTGTGTGTGTGTGTGTGTTGTGTGGTGTGTGTGTGTGTGTGTGTGTGTGTGTGTGGGTGGGGGGGGGGGAGTGTGTGTGTGTGTGTGTGTGTGTGTGTGTGTGTGTGTGTGTGTGTGTGTGTGTGTGTGTGTGTGTGTGTGTGTGTGTGTGTGTGTGTGTGTGTGTGTGTGTGTGTGTGTGTGTGTGTGTGTGTGTGTGTGTGTGTGTGTGTGTGTGTGTGTGTGTGTGTGTGTGTGTGTGTGTGTGTGTGTGTGTGTGTGTGTGTGTGTGTGTGTGTGTGTGTGTGTGTGTGTGTGTGTCTGTGATTGAGTGAGTGATTTAGTGAGTGAGTGTGTGTATGTAAGTGAGTGAGCGTGTGTGTTTGGGTGCCTGTGTGAGTGTGTGCATGCATCCGTGCTTGGGTGCGTACGTGCGTGCATGCGTGTGGGTGTGTGTGTTTGTGTGTGGTTGTGTGTGTTGGTATATTAGCCACTGCAATACTTGAGAAAACACCACCAACACCCCTCAACCACCCACCAGGAACCCTGATGCCCTCTATCAAGGAACATGCACGGTTCAACTCCCTGACGATTGGCATTTCAGAATGGCAGGCTCAGTGATAACAACTGAGATTTGCCTGCAAATAAACCGCCACAGCTGAAGATACGGTGAGGAAAAAACCTTCAAGGTTGAGAAAGTAAAAGTTGAGCGATCATGTTATTTGCCCCAACCCAGCTTCCAGGCCAACCTGCTTCAGTCATGCGATGTACACTCGACAACTCATTAGTGCGTGCATTTAGATGATAGTCTGAGGGACTCAAAGTCCTGGGGAGGACTTTTACTTCTTGGGTGGTTTCACTTTGGAAACAAAGTGACAGCTGGATGACTCTTACCTCTTCCTCGTTTTATTCTCAACTCTACCGTAATAAAAAGAGGATAATAATAACACAAGAAGCTGTGAAAGGACCCTGGGATAAATGGCTATTAGTGGTAGTCTAGTGGGTACGGTATATGACTCACAATGGTCTGGGTTCAAAATAACCCCATGACCACTAATGGTAGTGTAGAAAATACAAAGTTTACCATTCATTCAACATTTTCATCTTAATGTCGAAATAGTAAATATCCATATATCCTTTAAAGCGATGAAACTGACCACCAAATGTAGTCAAACTGTTTTGTTTTTATTCTTTACACTCCAGTGTACCATCTGACATAACGGCTGAAAAGCCCATCTGATTGATAGCAGAACAGAACACGGTGGGCTTCAAGCATTCAGTCCATCCAGCGTCATAAAAACATTACAAGCCTATACTGAGCACAGGCGCATTATTGCCCATCGTTGTTGTTGGGCATGAGTGTGTTTGATTATACCTTATTAGCATTATATTTACGCCAGCCTATACATACTGTATCTAAAGGTTTGATTGTGCATTGAGCATTGTGTAATTGTTTTTTGTTTTTATATTTATTCAGGATTTTAAAAAGTGTGTAACAGGAAAATGAATTACTACTATAGAATTATTGTAGGGAGATAAAACATGACATTTGGGATGAATTGTCTCCTTCCTTCCATTAGGTGACCAAATACCATCATTCTACAGTCCATTTAACTGACAGAAGAGGCTATAAAACAGAAGAGCATTACCTCGCCAGCTAGTACTACCTCAAAGATGAATAGCAATGTCTTTGCCTTCCAACAGCAGAATGATACGCACATTCATCTGATGCTTGATGTTGTTTGTGGCCATGAAGTTTTCCATAGCGCTGTGTATGATAAAAAGTTGTATAATGAGGGCTTGAGTTGTCGCTGCCACTGTCAGACAATAAGAAACAAAAGACAACTTTGTACCGAACTGAGAAAGCACCAAAAGACTGTTATTATACATAAGTAGGGGCTTATTATAACTACAGAACAAAATCAAACTCAGAAAGCCAAAGTTTTAAAGAGAAACCTTTGCTTGAAATTACTGTGGACATAGCTTGGTGGGGTTTCTCTTTAAAACTTTAAGTTTTGGGGTTTGATGTGAGTGGGTACTTCCAGAATGTTCTACAACAGTAAGTTTACAGATCAATGCAATACGAAAGCTAGATATGGATTCGTCCCTCCTCTCTCATCTCATCCGAGGGGACAAAATATCCCTTCTGCTTACTTTGGGAACTGTTCTACTTTCGGAGGACAATTCTAAAATCCCATTCATCTCCAAGGGTCAAGAAGAGAACAGAGAAGATGTTATCCAGACTCATAATGGGCACAGCACTCAATATTAGCAAGCTCAAGACTCAGTTATGCTAGAATCATAACACATCTTATTATCCCTGATACATTTGGTCATCCCAGTCGCACAAAGAAGAAGTATTAAATCTGAGACGATAAACCAAACATGGCCTGGGTAGGGTCCAAAAGTTTATACCATGTCGGGTAGCTTTCGGAACGACAGGTCCCCGGAATATTATGGGATGGCACGGCATGATTTGCCTGAGGAAACGTAGAAGATTGAGTTTCTCATTACTCTCCTATGCCAACTGCTAATATAATAATCACCAGGAATGCTTTCATTACAACTACCAGTGTTAGTTTGGGGCTTGTTGTTGTATAACCAATTAGATTACACGCCTTGTCAAAAGGTAAATACAATCAAATAAATATTCATTATCAATGGAAGGTTTTTTTTCATGTACAGTATGTTATACGTTATTGTTTAATGTCATTATGATATATCACCTGTTTTCTGTTGCTGTAAAGTAAAACCTGGCCATTTCTGCCATCTTATGGGACAATTACTGAAGGCAGTGGAGGCAATTACTCATGACAATAACCAGTAACACATCCAACCGCCCCATTACAAAAGCCAATCTTGCATTAGTTATCAAACTGTCAAGACAGCTGGCCACTGCACGCATCGAGAAAGCATTCTAATCAGTGATGGATCATTTTGTATCGCACACTGAAACAAACAAACTAAGAGATAAAGGGGATACATAGTGAATGGTTTAATGTTTGACAGGAAGAAGATAGCGGTATGTCTGCTGGCTGTAACTATCTCTGTCTGGCAGACAAACTTCAAATACACCTTGTAAACCAAGCATTTGGCATGTCCTGACAGGCCAAATTACACTCCCGCAAAGGACACAAAAGTAATGTATCTTCTTCACAATTTTCAAAAAAATGGCGTGTTCAATGAAGGTCAGAGTACTGCTTGTTGAAAGGTTACCGTTCTACATCATTTCTCCAAGGCGTTGGACTGGAAACTAAAGGCTCAGTATGAGACCTGCGTCCTTCAGCAGCCCAGCAGCTGCGGAGGCGGTGTGTCCCTGTCCCATGTGTGCCTTGTACCCACCGCCAAAACCACTGCTGACGGTTGGAGCCGCAGCCAGATGTTGAATACACCCATTTTCTGAGGTACTGCACTCACCTCTGGTCTCCCCTTCAGAGAGTTAAGTGTGTCTGGCATGTTGAGTCAACAAGATTGGGGACTAAAATGTTAAATGGAGGCTCGACCCGCTAATGTGCTAACAGCGTAGTCAATATGCCTCGTAGCGATGGTGTGGGTTCGATTACCACCTGTGGTCCTATGCTACATGTCTTAACACTCTCTTTTTCAACCCACTCCCCCATCCAAAAAGGCACAAACATCCCTTAAAAATATTACAAAAAATGAAGTTGTATGCAGGTACTTCACAACATTGAGACAAAAGTAAAAGAGATCCGACATTGCATTAACACCAGTGGTCTCATTAATGAATGTAATTAGCACTCTCATCTTATAAATACGTTTAATGGGCTATGACAACAGAATCTATTATTTTTGTAATGACACCAGCTTTGAACAGCCTTCTTTGCCTGAAAGCAACAGTCCTCCTTATACTTTAATGGTGCCGCGAATAATAGCTTCATTAAAATATGATTCAACGTGTCACAAATTTTTGAGTAAAGTTGTTATATACATGGCCTCACTTGATCAAAAAAACACACTATCTCAAGCAAAGCGAAACATGGGTTATCCGAAAGGTAGCAAACCAAAAAAGTGGAAAATGTCTGCATTTCTGCACGACTGTGGGATTGCTTTCACGCAGTGAGCCATCTCATCACACCTGCTGAAATGCATAATTGCCAGGTCAATCATTTCTACATTTTAGACAGGAGTAACGTGAATTCATTTGACACGGGCTTCATGGGCAATAAGTCCATCTGTCCGGTACCCCCAAGGTACCCTTCAGTACAGCCTGGCCGGCTCTCATCTTGCTTGGGGCTGCGCAATTCCCTATGCCAAATCCTACTGGTCGCTGCTCTGCTGGGGTTCACTCAAACAACTGCTGTCTTTGCACCACTTCAGCTGAAACAGCTGTGAGGATGTGGGCTACACCCAATCAAGTTCTGAAACCCTGTTCAGCTGGCCAATATAAGAAGAGGCTATTTTAGGTTTGAGCAGATAACACTTATTTCATGAGCGAGTATTGTTTTTAAAACTGAACTCCAACCGTACCATTTGTTTTTTTAATCATACTGCATGATGACAACTTTTACCAATCAGAGTTGACCTCTGGTGACCTTTGCCGGTTGGATGCCCCTATCAAACAGTGACAATGTCAAACGACGATGACATGTAACAAAGCATATAAACACATTCTGTGACACATCATGCAACCGACGCTCCGATCCGTCCATTCCAAGTTCCACGCCCACAAGGCAGCGACACAATAAATTAGACCCGGATGACAGGCGAATGATCTAGAAGCTTTTATTAAAGTAACAGTGTCTATTACCTGCATACACATAACAATGTGCATGAGCAGTACCTATCCATTTACAGCTTGACCTACGCGGTGTGCTACTGAATACACGGCTTGTGCTGAAGGCGTTTCTTCCCCACCTGACTGAATGCTCAGCAGCAGCAGCTGAGGAGACATCGTCACAAGGTCTAAGTGGTTAGCTGCATGTGGTCGTAGGAGGTTCACCGTGGATGACTAAGACAACAAGGAACGGTTGCGGCTGAACTGTGACTGTCGTTAGCCGTAAATAAGGTATGGTTTTACGATGTCCCCCCTTTTCCGGTCATATTGGCCACTGATTCGGCGTGGGCTTTCAGAAAATAGAGCTATATTGCGCCAGGGCAATTATGAGTACATTCCCGGGACAGAGACAAGAAAGTGTGAGGGGGTGGAGTGACGCAGTGTTTCCTGTTTTCACAGAGATGTTCTTCAAAAGAGAAATGTATTTGCGAGTGGCAAGATGGAGGTTTTCTAACAAATGTTTTCTACAGCGGCCAGCCTAATACACAGGTTTGAATGAAACCTTTTCAGACGTCTTGCCTGAGGTCGTACGGAGGCATGTTGCGATGGGAAAACGTTCCTGTAGCTTTTGTCATCAGTCCGGTCCTGGATCCGAGATTATTGTTCAGCTATATCATGTTTGTTGTGGTTCCGCCGATCATGTTGTTTTCCGTAGTGATCCATTCCAGGAAATGCGTGGCTACAGTTCCTTGCCCAAGCAATAAGATTGGTCGAAACAAATTTTGAGCGAAAGAACGTTAAAAGCCCCATTCACCCAGATTTGAGCTTTATCCCCCTCAACACTGGAGTGAATTATTTAATTAGGAGTCAGGAGATAACTGCAGATTTTACATAATGGGTCTTGAAATTTCAAGTATTTGTCACACAGGCAAACATAAATAGACAAATCAAACACATTTTGCTTGAAAAGTTTGTAGCTTGTGGCTGGTTGTTTTTTCTGGAAAAAAAGGCAGCACATTTTGAAATCAAATCTGCTAAGATATGATAGTGTTGTTAATGTTTCAGTGTGTCTGTATATATATATCTATCTATATATATATCATATAATTACATTACATTCAGATGGCTCACATAAAGGTTTTTTTTTGCGGTCCATGTACTGGTCTGCCTCTATTTCAAATAAAGCACTTAATATACTGTATTTTATATTAAAAAAAAGCTCTTTCTTTTCTTTCATCACTTTAAACTCTTGTTATTTATAAAGATAAATACCAGTATTTAACCCATATTCAACCAGATAATTCAGAAAAATAAGTTTCATCAAAATACATTATATCGTAATCATACTAAAAATAATAATATGATACACTGGCTCCAAAATAAACCCAGTGATCAACGTTTCAGATCATCTGCGGTAATGAATTCATTAAAATCAAGAAGCTGAGAACAGTTTGTCAACGATACAGTAGACAACGTTAAAACATTTTCAATGGATATATAATTGCTTAGTATTGATCTCCGGTACAACAGTTTTCCTAACTGTTAGTATTATCAACAAAACAGGCAAGGAGAAGACCACAAAAAGTTCCAGTTTCCAGCAGTTTGTCAGCGTTTTCAACAAGGCCAGACGGCCCTGATTGGCTGCCAAATTATACAATCCCAGCCTTGGAAAATAAAATTGTGAGTGATGAAGCTGATCTCAGACAACAAATAAACCTGTAAAGGTGAGAAGCCGGTTAGTGGTGTCCATCCATCCGGTGCCTCCCTAGTCTCAGGACTTCATGGTGCAGATGGGAACCACGATGACCAGGATCACAGTGCACGTGGCGGCGGCGATCAGCGCACCGATCTTACACGCCTTGGCCCTGCGGAACTCCGCCTCCTTCCTCTTCAGCAGCGAATCATAGCCCGGCGTGTAGATGTCCTCCATCCAGTACTCCAGGTTGTTGGGGTTCAGGGACTCCTGGGTCTGGGGATGAACAGGACAAGAAGGTGGTTAAGGAAGCGAAAATCTTACTTCATAGTGAGGTGACTCACTATGAAGCACAACGGAAGGTTAAAAACAATTGAAAAAGCTTCCCCAAATTCCCACCCTTCAATTAGTTTTGAGTAGTATTTAACTAATTTAAGAGTGGGAACATAGCTACATAGCTGATAGGCCTACAAACACAGAGGTGCTGCTGATATGTCTCAGGATGGTAGCTGATATTATTTCCAACCTTGGGGTTTTGCATTTTCCGACACAGCTGCAAAAATATACAAGGCCTCTTTTCTGTTATTTGGCCGGATGCTGTTATTACCGCCAAAACCACCACTTAAACATGACTGTTAGAGAGAGAGTCAACACCATCCTAAAATAACAACATAACATTGCCTCTACGTTTCCCTATCATTCTCAACACTAAGAGGTTACACATTGAAGCACACATATAACTTTAATGACAGTGATGCAGGTTTTTAACAAACAGGTTGAGGTGCAACATTAAATACAGACACAGGTTGCTCAGAAGCAGGTTGGGGTGAGACAGTAAATACAGACACAGGTTGCTCAGAAGCAGGTTGGGTTGAGACGGTGAGTACATGGACCCATGTAAGGTGCAGGTTGGGGTGAGACAGTGATTACAGAGACATCATGTTGGGATGAAATTGTGAAGGAGAGGGTGAGGAGAATGTCTGCAAGTGAATGGCACCAATCGAACAACCGTTACAGGCAGTGTGCGAAATTCCCGGTGGCAATTGGAGGGTGAAACCCTACCTAGTGATCAATAGCAGTAATGGCTCCTGAGCTGACCTGTGGGCGGTCCGAGGGAGTGATCGAACATTGAGAGAAAACAGTCTTAAAATCCTTCACAATCCGTAACTCAAGTTAAGTTATTTTGGTGACGTGAAAGTGCCTTTTTCTGCAGCCAATCAAGCAGACTCCATGTGCCCCGCTGTATTTGGCATCCTAGTAACAGAGCAACAATCTCAATCAACAACATTTTGTCTAGATTACAAGTCAAGGGGAGTTCATGTGCTTCAAGAACAGCTCACAGACGTGGACAGAGTATGTGAGATTCCTCTCTTAATGTATGTCGGCTGTTGAGAGTTGTTCTTCATTAAAAGGAGTTCCACCTTCCAGACGGAGGTATGAAACCCCCACACACGCTACACTGGGGACCATTTCTTTCATTAGGTGAAGTTTGGGGGGAAAATGAGCCTTTGGTCTGGTGGTGATGATGGGAACACAGGCTTCAGATGATTTTGCTGGAGTCCATTGATCATGACCAGAAAGCCAGCACTGTGCACCAGGGAGATTGATTCTGTTGTGGTGTGCCTAGGCAGCTGCGCCGATCCCAGAATGGGTCTGCTCACAGATGGCCGTCTGCACCACAACACGCTGATATTTTAACAGACTGCTACGTCTTGGGAGAAAGGCTATGGAATACATCACCAAGAACAGAGAGAGAGAGAAAGACGGAGGTGTAGGGGGGTAGTCAGGGTGCCAAAATGCTTGATGGAAATATAATTGAGCGAGGGAGTGTAATTGATTTGACATATCATAGCGGCTACAATAATACAGAAGAAACGCTTGTTCTCTATTGTACTTCTTTTTTTTACGCTTTAGCAGACACTTTTATCCAAAGCGAAATACAAGTCATTCAGCAGGCTGAAAACAAATCCAGTTCCATTCTGGCGGGACAAGAACACCCTTGGGCACACAGTGCAATCCTGCGCACTGTGACACTTTTTCCCATTCTTTATTTATAATATGAGAGTAGAGAGAACAAAAATATCAAGGAAACAACAGATACCAAATCTTGGGGGATCTTGCAAAAGAGCCTATGAACCTTGTCACCTATAGACAGACATATAGACAGATGTATTGATACTTTTTAACAGACATTGTCAGTTGGCCATTAGTATCTATCTATGTACTGAATGAGTACAGAAAGCAGACTTCCTGTGCAGTCCAATTGAATTTTTATCGCTAAAGGCCAATTTACACTTTCACGTCCTGCAAAGATTTGAAGACTTTCAGACGTCGCTACTCAGAGACTATTCACACCCCTTTTGGCCAGTCGCATTACCCTTCCCTGCGATGGTCTGCGTCTGTTTTTTCAACCATCAATGTGTAGGCCATCTTGTATTCTTGTTTTTGCAAAAAGCCTGCTATTCAGTGAGCATATTGAGTAGTCCCAGCTTTTAGAGTTGATGTTGCATGTTCATTCCGCAGCCATTACGTCGTTATGACAACCCATGATGGATTGCCTGAATTAGTGCTTATTCATCCCAGAACCATAGCCGGTCCTCCTCTCCAGTTGAAAATGGCTTCCAAGGCCAACTCAGCATTAAAAAGGTTTCAGAATTATTTAATGAAAATAATTACAAATCAATGATTTTCAAGCTCTGTTTTAGTTAACGAAGGTTGGTGACTTTAGTTGTCAAAGGCTTCCAAATAACGGCAATCTGTGAATGGTTAAAGCAGGGCCCTCTGGAAGTCTAATTTTTATAGAATGCCATGTTTTGGATAATACATTTATATATTATATATTATATATATTATATATATATATATATATAAAAATAATGTATTATCCAAACATGGCATCTATTAAAAATTAACTATATATAAAATTAGACTATATATATATATATATATATATATAATATATATAATATATATATATATATATATATATATTGCCGACACATGCTTTGTGGTATAATTGATTCTGACATGCAACATATGAGCACAGAATAATTTAGCTGTTGGCTATTTCAGTCGGAGCTTGATACACTGTAAGCCAACCTACACTCCCAAAATATGAGTGCCTGAAGAAATTGAAAAGAGGAAAAATAAATTGGAAAATTACATTCCCAAACTTAAATATTGCATGGTGCTACTTTGCATAGTGGGCATTGGGCAAACCATCTAGTTTAGTATGGCTCTTTATGGTCGATTTTTGAGAAGACACTGTATATAAAATACACTTTCATCCTAATGGGATTGACCATGATATTAGATGATTTACCGAAAAAAAAAAGGATGGCAATTAGTCTGCAAAATCCAGACACTAATCTCTCTCAGGTGTGCAGGGAGACCCAGCTGTGCAGCAAATACCGCAGCCTCCCTCCCGGACAAACTGAATCGTTTTCACGGCCATGCTGAGGTTATTAATATCAACCTCCCATAGAGAGCTCCTACCAACGTAGACACGACCAACACACTGGTCCACACTGACACATGCAGGATGTTGCTAAGACCAAGTAGCTGATGATGGACTACAGGAGGAGAGCAGAGACCCCTGCGCAGTCTACTACAGAATCCCTCAGTGTCCGCATCTCAGAGGACCTGACCTGGGACGTGCCCACCAGCGATGTGGTTTAAAAGGCACGGCAAGGCCTCTGTCACCTCTGATGACTGAAAAAGGTGGCGCATGGGGCCCCAAGACCCTGGGGCCTACCAACAGAGAGCATCCTGACTGGATGTATCACTGAGTGGTGTAAGACCTGCTCTGCCCTCAAGCACAAAGCACTGCAGAGGGTCATGTAGACAGCCCAGTGCATCAGTGGATGTGGGTCTTTAAAACGGACCGGGTGGCAGTAAAGCCTGCAGGATTATCAAAGACCTCAGCCACCCCAATCCCAGACTTTCTCAACAACTGACGTCTCGCAAGCAGTACTGAAGTCTCAAAGCCTAGATCTGCAGTTCTGGTCATCTTTTTACATCAGGCAACCAGGCTCATAAACAATCAACTATATATGTATTCTTTATTTTATTTGCTAGGTATTCTTTCTGCATTGTCGAGGAGCCAAAACCCAAGGGTTGTACTCTTTGTTAAATGACTTTCAAAAGAGGCTGGTACATCATCACATTGCAATCACTGCATTGATTATGGAAGTATAGCAGGATAGGAATGCTATTGTGAGGAATGGATTGGTCATTGCCAAGTAATTAATAGTGAAAGGATTGGTCATTACAGGGACCCTGTGTTGTGTTAGAATTGTTCCTTGGGCATTGTGGCCAAACAAAGTTTTCATTAGCTATGGCTAGTGTGTATTTTTGTTGGTTTAGGATTTCACAGTACTATCCCTCTTGAGTCCTCTCTATATGACTGAGTATCGCCAACGAAACATCCCATGAGTGATTGTACATCCCTATAAATCTCTCTCGAGTTGAGATGCTTTTTTAAATGGCTTGTTTTCAAATGTCTGTCTCTCTCTCTCTCTCTCTCTCTCTCTCTCTCTCTCTCTCTCTCTCTCTCTCTCTCTCTCTCTCTCTCTCTCTCTCTCTCTCTCTCTCTTCTCTCTCTCTCTCTCTCTCTCTCTCTCTCTCTCTCTCTCTCTCTCTCTCTCTCTCTCTCTCTCTCTCTCTCTCTCTCTCTCTCTCTCTCTCTCTCTCTCTCTCTCTCTCTCTCTCTCTCTCCTTCTCTCTCAAACTCATTGCCCCCTGTCTCTATTTCTCTCTCTTTCCCTCACATCGTTTGGATCATCGTATTAGTGTGTTCTTGCAAGTCTTTAACTGCGTTATTTTGTAATGTGCACACAGTACAATGATGCAGAAGGAATGCATTGCTTTAAACAAGGAACCGGAACCGGCTTCTACCGCATAATATATTAACACATTATATACGTATACACTGTGTGTGATATATATATATATATATATATATATATATATATATATATATATATATATATATATATATATAAAACTTTATATGAAACCAGTCCAGGCATATGTCATGTTTAGCAGAGCCCTGATCAGGCTGTGCTGCAGTCACAGGAAGGTTAGCAGCAATTGATCTGTGGTTGTCTGTGGTGACTTAGGGCCCACCAGTGGGTATCAATAACCTGCCTTTCGTCCTTCTATCAGAGCTTGGCAGTTCATTCCCAGAGGTGCTTTAGCCCCTTGTAGAAATCTAAGGCCGAGACATGAAGTGCCACATCCAAGTGAGAGGCTGTGCGAAAAACAGTCTGCCAGGACGATGTACTAAGCCCTTCTCCCAATCCTCTTTCCAAATGTGTTCCACACAAAGCACCATGACATCCCAACCTGCTAGCCAAATGAGAATAGAATTACATCCCTCACAGCAACAGCTCCCACAAAGGAACAAGCTCCAGAGTTAGTGAGCAGAACACATTACAAGTGAAGCCGCAATTACTGCATCCACTTTTATGGATTTCTCAAAAGGCGGCTCCCCCTTTTTCGCAGGTCCCACAGCCCGCAACGCCACCACCATCTCAACAACTACCTCCATTTATACCACCTCCACCACCACCAGCACCCCAAAATCACCACCGCCACCACTATCACCAGCACCTCCATCTCTCCCACCTCAACCACCCTCCGCCTATAACCACCACTACCAAGCCAACAACTAACAGCACCACCACCCAAAACACCACCACCACCAACACCTTCACCACCAGCCCCCCCAAAAATACCATAACCCCCACTACCTCCACCACAAACGCCCCCAAACACCATCACCAATACCACCACCACCACCACCACCCAAACCACTACTACCACCACCACCACCATCACCACCAACCCCACCGCTACCACCAACACCACCACCACCACCTCCACCCCAACCACTACCACCACCACCATAACCACCTCCACCCCCGACCACCATCACCAATACCACCACCACAACCCCAATCACCACTACTACCACCACCCCAACCACTGCTACCACCACCACCACCACCACCACCACCACCACCACCACCACCACCACTGCTACCACCACCACCACCACCACCACCACCACCACCTCCCCCCCACCCACTACCTAACGCTTGTGGTCCAGTACCTGCAGATCCAGAGCGGTGAGGCGCTTGCCCTTCTCCCCCGAGTTGCGTTTGAACTCCTCCAGGGTCCAGGAGGGGTGGCCCCGTTTGCCCTCGGCCGGCCCCACCAGCTGCAGGTCGGCGTACAGCGGGCTGCCCTTGACGTGGGCCTTGACGCCGGGGGAGAAGGGGTGCGGGGCGAACACCTGCTCCACCAGGTAGGGGTCCTTGGGGGGCTTGGGTTGGCGGTGAGCCTGGGGGTGTTCGTAGTGGCGCTCCCGCTCCGCCTACGACAGGTAGGGCAGGGAGAGGAGAGGACGAGAGAGAGGGGGGGGGGGGGGGAGAATACGGTCAACATCGGAGGATCCGTCCGACACAGAGCGGGTGCTCAGACGCTCGATCGAAAAACCCCCGCTCACACCGGGCGTCCGTCAGGCCGAGATAGGAGAGAAAAGAAAAAAAAAAACGGACAAACTGTAACATACCATCGATCTAGAGAAACACATCGCTGGTCAGTGAAGTGTTCCATCGATAGTCAGCAGGACAGAACGCCTGCGCCTGCAAAATGTTACTGCATATGAGCCGGGGGGCACTGGCACGTTTAACAAGAGGTGGATGTCAGGGAATTAAGACGGCGATTCGGGATTTGTATTTTGTAATAACTTTCTCATGCAGACCTTTTGCCAATGAAGCATGAGGTAAAATATGCAATACGGGCAGCAAACCAAACAACTCAGCAGAGTTTACAGCAAGGAAGCCAGGAAACCCCAGGACGTATTTAAACACAGATAACTTCTTTCAACTCCTTCCATTCCCTCCAAGAGCACAGCCGCGGATATGACGAACACTAGCCAACCTCCCCCCAGCCCCATCTATCGACCCCGGCCTGTGTGCAGATAGCCGCTATCAATGTCCGCCAGGTTGACTACCAGTCATCTCTGGTCAGCGAAGGTGACATCAATCTGTCCCCTGCTCTGTATCTAATTACCAGTTCCTCCCGTGCCTGTGTGTTTATGTGGGAACGCTTCAGTGCTCATGTGTGCGTGTGCGCGTGTTTGTGTGTGTTTATTGGCGTCTTGAACCAGAGGAAGCCAAGGGGATATTTTCAGAGGACAATTGTCGTGAGCTGCTAATTGGATTGTTGTGAATAGGAGGACCATGGGGGAGCTTATTTTTCGGAGGCTTGGCGGAGCACATTCTGAGCGGGTGCCAGAGCTCTGAATCTGGAGCTCTCTCCACTGTGTAAATCTGCGTATTAGCCTCCAATCAACAATCATTTTGCCAATCAGGCTTAACTGCAATGCGCAGTTGATGTGCGTCGATCGATTCATGTTCAATTTGGCAGATTAAAAAGAAAATCCATGGGATCACGTCCCAACACAAATAGAAATGCACTCATACACGCAGTATCTTACACACGCACATGCTAACGTACACACCGACACAAAGACATGTTCACAAGCACCCAGGCATACAAACGCACACGCCTGAACATGCTGACGGCGCATGCAATCAGACACACAAACACACTGGCTTATACAGTCACATGCACATAGCCACAGCAACACACACACACACACACACACACACACACAGTACAAAGCAAACAGCAACAGCAACACGCACACAAACACACAGTCACTAGCACACAGCCCCACTAATACACACACAAACATGCATAAACTCATCAAATAGCCGTGAAGACGTCACAGCTGGTCGGCCTGATAATAGCAGTATTCTGCAGGTGGTGCAGAGCGCACAACAGCAGCTGTGTCCTCACCGTCGGGCCAGGCAGAGTGTCTATTTCACACAATCCAATTAGTCTCAATGAGAAATGCACAAAATAAAATGCACAACTGGATTAGCATAATTGACCAAAACATGACGCACACAAATACACACACAATCTGAAGTATTTTGTGTGTATTTGTACTTTGATTTTTGTGTCCGATTTAGAATGTGTCCGAATTCCAAAGCATGCATGGGAATTCCATTAGATGATTATTGAGGCTTTGCTATCATATGAATATCGGGGGTGAATTCCCTTTAACCAATCCCGTGTGTTTTGACTCTTTGATCAAATGACCACCACATGCACACAGGCATACACACACAATCAATTATCGATAGAGCCAACGCTGGAATCGCAAAGTGGCCCCCTCGATATGCAATACAGGAGCAGACACATATGTGTAAAATACACTTCAAAACCCGGTCGGATTCCCGGGTGTCTGTCACTCACGGATCATACTGGGATGAGCGAAGCACTGAATGATAAAAATGGAGGCAGGATTGGAAGGAAGAGAAGGGGAGGGGGGGATGAGATGGGGGCGCTTTGTGAAAAAAAAAAAACTGGTAGGGAGAGAGTGGGAAAGAGGGAGGGAGCGAGGGAGACAGAGAGAGGGTGAGAGAGAGAGAGATGGGTATCGAGTGAAAAAGAGAGGGTGGGAGGAAGAGCGATATGGAGAGAGGGGGAAAAGGGAGAACGATTTACGGCGGGCGAGAGAGTGGAGAGAAGGAGGAGGAGATTAAACGGTAGAGCAGGAGAGGAGGAATAGAAAGAGGAGAGGGGGAGGTGAACAGAGGTTCCATTATAGATCTGGGTCTCCTTAATGTCTGAGCTCCAGATTGGACAGGCCACCATCCCATACTTTTCTCTTATTTGTTTGTTTTGCTCGACAACCTGCACACCCCTCAATGAAAGTCACATCTGTTGTTATTGTTTTTCTACATAGTTATAAAGGGAATTACGTTTCCGTGGTTCATGTTTGTCATCTATCACCGTTATTCTTTGTGTCTCAAGGTATCCAGAGAGGTAGTGAACAAGGTGTTGTCACTCCCCGGCGATGTGTGGTGTGTCTAATGTACGGTGAAGAGCTTGTGTTGGTATGGTGGATGTGCGCTAACTCTGATTGATGTTTTTATATTTGTGTCAATTCTTCAAAGGCTAGCGGTTTTTTCCAGTTGACCTTTAGCAGCTTTATACTGGATCAGTGACACTTAGAGCTGCTCACACCCCACACAACACAACATCACAGAACAGGAAAACAACACAACATGACAACACAACAGAGAAACACAACATGGCAACACAACAGAGAAACACAACATGACAACACAACAGAGAAACACAATATGGTAACACGAAAAAGAAGCACAACACAGCAAAAGAATATGGTGAAAGAAAATAGTAACACACAACATGACAACACAACAGAGAAACACAATATGGTAACATGAAAGAGAAACACAACACATGAACACAATATGGTTACACAAAAAGACAAAACACCATGACAGCGAAACATGGCTACACAGCAACAAAACATGGCTGCACATTATGGTCACACAACATGACCAGCACAACACATAAGCACAAAGACACAACATAGAACAAAGTAACACAGCATTTTTAACACAACACAGCAACAGAAAACACAACATGGGTAACACAACATAACTAATGCAGCATCAACACAATAAACATAACACAGCCACACAACATGGATATGCAACATGTTAACACAACATGTTAAATTAACACAAACCAGTAAAAAAATGTGATGAAATAACCACAAAACAATCATGTTCTTAAACAACATGACCTACACAACATATAAAAACCACTCAACAGAGTAACCCAATATGAGAAGATAATATTTACAACACAACATGATAACACAAAACATGGTTACAGAACATGGTCACATTATACTGCAACAAGACAAACACAGATGATCAACAGAGAACATCAACCGATATTGAAATTCAAAGTTGACATTGATTGGCATACGTTTGTTTTGAGCAATATGGTAATCACCACTAAAAAAAGTATTGAATGTATACATTTACAAAGGAATACCTTTCATAAAACCCTATCCAATCTTATACTTCAAATACTTTGAACCGTGATACTTTATAGTTTGAGAGCCTGGTTGGCTCTCGAAGATAGGCTCACAATCCCATAGTTTACACCGGCGGGCTCAGAGTAGCCATTGAACCCTATGAACTGCCATCTCTCATGGATGATAATAGGGTCAATGGTGTGTCTGTGGACCTGAACTGTGAAAAGCCATGTACAAGGATGGACGGCTCGCTGCTCAAGACCTGGATTTCAATTAAGGGCCCACTCCATGTTGCCTCCCACAGGGGAAAGGTCGCAGAGAATGGGAGAGAGTGCAAGTGTGTGTGTGTGTGTGTGTGTGTGTGTGTGTGTGTGTGTGTGTGTGTGTGTGTGTGTGTGTGTGTGTGTGTGTTCAGAGAGAAAGAGAGAGAGAGAGAGAGAGAGAGAGAGAGAGAGAGAGAGAGAGAGAGAGAGAGAGAGAGAGAGAGAGAGAGAGAGAGAGAGAGAGAGAGAGAGAGAGAGAGAGAGAGAGAGAGAGAGAGAGAGAGAGAGGTGACATTTGAAAACAAGCCATTTAAAAAAGCATCTCAACTCGTGTGTAAGGGATCAGTTTGGGGAATGATGTAATTGCGGAGCATGAGTTTTTGAAGCTGCGGGTCAATCATAATGACACACAATACGTGCCAGGTTTAAGAGAGAGGGGAACAAAGAAACAAATAAAAGATTTTCTAAGCAAATACCACAACCCGTTTTTACAATGTGTACTTGGGAATGCCCCCGCAGGCCTGCAACTATTTTACGAGCCGTCATTCCACTGTTCCCCTCTCAACCGTCTGCACATAATGGCCCCATTGGTCGCTGTCTGGCGTCTTGGCAGAGTGGTGCAAAAAACAATTTTGCCTCTTTTTAAGCACAGTTACAGTGGATCAAAACACGATGTCCTTGATGGATGTAAATGGGAGCTGTGTCCCCTGTTCAGTGTGTCTTGAGGAGCAACAGGTGGAAGGAAGATAATCTCCTCATAAGGGTCCGTAGGCCTGCCCTAAAACACAGGCAGTTTCACTGTATACTTCTTGTCGGCATTATTTGCCAGCATTAATGATTGCCACTTGTGATCTCCACGCTGTAATAAGAGTGTGTGTGTGTGTATGTGTGTGTGTGTGTGTGTGTGTGTGTGTGTGTGTGTGTGTGTGTGTGTGTGTGTGTGTGTGTGTGTGTGTGTGTGTGTGTGTGTGTGTGTGTGTGTGGATGTGTTTACATGTGTGAGATGTGTATGTGTGTGTGTGTTTGTGCGTATTTGTGTGTGTATGTCTGTTGATACATATCTGTGTGTACGTGTATGTGTTTGTGTGTGTGCGTTGGTGTATTACTGTTTTTATGTGTGTGTGTGTGTGTGTGTGTGTGTGTGTGTGTGTGTGTGTGTGTGTGTGTGTGTGTGTGTGTGTGTGTGTGTGTGTGTGTGTGTGTGCATGCGTGCGTGCGTGTGTGGAATCCCAGTGGAACCTCGTGGAATATGAGGAAGGAATCATGCAGCTCCCTCTAACAGCTGTGACCCCACTATAGGGTTTGTGGAGTGTAAAAGGTAATTGCGCTTCGCCATGCATGTTAACTAATAGGGTCAAGCGTTTCCTTACATCATCTACCCACCACTCCTTGCACCTGACCACCACCACAACATGTAGACACATTTAAACGTCTCTCAACAACAAACATTGGCTATGTCTTTCTTTAACCCACACACACAGTTGACACATGATTATTATGTTAATATATTTAACCAAAGAAATAATATATACAGAGCTTGGGAGTAAACTCTTAATCCATCCACACCGACGTGTCCATTACATCACAGCCTCTGTGTTCAGATTCAGCAAAACCATCTGTAATCCTGATGAAATCACACTGTAGCAAATATATCACAATGTTGACTTAGTGGGAACTAAGTAATCTTATTCTCTACTAGCCTAATAGAGTTCTTTATTTCATATTGTCCAGTAGGTTGAGAATGAGCAGATATTACAGGCCAATTACTAGTTGACCTACAATGTCAATGACATTACATTTGTTATTTTCGCGTACAGAAATAGCAAGCGGAAATAAGGCTATTTTGATTCAAATAAGATTGTGATTCAGATGAGGTTACCATAGTCTGACCAAATCGGTTTAGAAATTGTGTGTTTGGTCTCCACTCTTAGAGCATTGTGACATACTGTCACCATGACCCACTTCCTCTAATTCTGTCCTCTAGTTTTAATCAGACCTCATTTTGCCCATCCGCAATAAAAAAATGAAACAAGACTCTTGGCCGGTCATAAAAAGAGAGGCCGCTTTCATCTCGTCCGGTCATCCGTACACTGGCAAGCCTGTCCGTTTGAGAATCAACTTCAAAACGGGGCTATTTATCTCTAAAGCCCTGCACGCCCCCACACCCCTGCTTTCATTTCCAGAGCTGTTGGTTGTGCAGAGAGCCCTGTCCGGCTCCCTGGGACCTCCCACCGGGGGCAGACAGCTTCCGTTCTCCCACCAACCCTCACACCTCCGACTCTCCACAGAGACATCTTCCACAATGCTCTTTACATCAGCTTATGTTGTCCGCTTTAAAAATAAACCGGGGTGGCGGCTCAATTTCCTCTCCTTTGTATTAGAAGGGGACCAAGCTGCATTAATCTGTTCGTATTTGCCCTGACTACCGCTGCTGTTCATATCCGCGTGTGCTGTTGTGTGGTTCATGTGTGCGTAGGTCTGTATCCGTCATACTATGAACATAGACATACTGTTGTATGTATTGTTATAATGTGTGTATTTGTGTGTGCATATGTCTGTATCTGTCTGTTTCCAGTGACAAAGTATTCGCAATTACTTTGTAATTGTATCACATCTAGCCAGCCGAAACCTGGTTGTTTATTGGAAGCCAATTTTCTACCCACTAATATGTTCTTTATGTATGCATTTGAATTGGTGGTTCAATAGGTGTATGATTGATGAAGCTTTAACTGATTGGAATCAACAAAATCTTCAGAAAAGCGCCTAAAAGTCTCATCTGTTCCAGGAACACCTTAACGTTTAACTGCCTTCTACAATTGCACCATCGCGCTAATGTTGTTGTTGGCATATTACTGTTAATGACCACTCATGCTCCGTTGCTTTCCGATGCCTAAGGCTACCCGTATCTGGCTGGTTTTATAAACCAACTAAATGTGTAGTTGCTCCCACAACGACAGTATACTAAAAGATTGCGTTAAAGCATCTTCAGCCTCACTTGGAAGTTGATTATCATAAGAAAGGTACTGCTTAATAAATAAATGCAAACGTTAATAGCCTCCAATCACGACTGCATAGAGGGGGAAGTTCACTAGCTTACAGAAGAAAGTGTTTCTGTGGACACCATTACCTCTTTGGCTTTCCTGTGGCGCTCCTTGTTCTCCCGATCCCTGTCCCTCTCCCTGTCTCTGTTGTCCTTGTCTTTGACCTCGTCCAGGGCCTGGGAGGCGTACGACACCGTCCTCCAGTCCCGGGGGGAGTTGGCGGCGCTGGCAACCGCCTTAGACTCGCCGGCGCCGCCGTTCTCCTCGTTGAGTGAACGAGACGAGCGCTCGGGTAAACATGTTCTTCTTCAGGGCCCTCACCCGCATGCTCTCGCTGTTTCCGCCCTCGGGGCAGCACCACTCCACCAGACCGCCGGCCTCCCCCTTCTTCACGTTGTGGCCCGTCGTGTGGCACTGAAAGACGTGCGGGGACAGTCCTGGGTCGGCTTGGGCATGGCTGTGGGTGTGGGCGGGGTCCGGTGACTTAGAAACGGAGCCTGTTGCGGCGTCGGCGGCGGCGGCGGCCTGGCCCTGTGTCTCCCCGTGTCTCCCCCCGTTGCCCTCCGGCTCCAGGATCTTCTCGTCCAGCCGGTTGAGCTTAGAGAGTACCTGGGAGATCTCCCCCCGCACCCCGGACAGGGACTCCAGCTTCCTCTCGATCTCCCCGATGCGCGACACCAGCTTGACCACGCTGGACTTGAGCTCGTCGTCGGCGCACTCCATGGACTGGAAGAGGCGGTCCAGCTTGGACTTGGCCAGCCGCACCGTGCTGCGCTCGGGGGAGCTGTCGCCGTCCGACTTGAGCGTTACCTGAGAGAGGGAGCCGTTGCTGTTGTAGCACGGGGACTGGATGACGCCCAGCGAGTCGCACACGCTCATCTCGTCCAGGAACCGGAATATGTCAGCTGATGTCGTCGCTGAGCGTCTGGGGCTCGTCGTCGGAGGGCTTGAAGGGGTGGCGTTCCCGCTCGCAGTACTTTGACGCATACTCTTTCGCTTTTTGCTTCTGGGCCGCCAGATCTGTTTGGGTTCCGACGCTGGAGGAGCTGTCCTGGAAAGATGAACTGTGAACGATCTTCTCCCGAAACCTCTTCCCGGTCTCCCTCTTGTCCACGATCACGGGACCGCACGCCATTGACGCCGCCTCCTTTGTCGGCTTCCCCCCGTTGGTCTTCTTGGGGAAGGCCAGCGGGGAGGCAGTGGCTTTCTGTTTGGGGCTCTGGAAGCGCTGCTCGCCCGCGTCACAGATCACGCTGATGTTGTGCGGGTGGTTCACCTTGAGGGGCTTGCAGTTCAGGACCGACCTCTCAAAGTCCGGCGGCCCTCCCTCCTCTGCGTTGAGGCTCAGGCTCTTCACGGGCCACGCTGGCATCTTCCCGGGCTTGCCGAGCTGCCGGCGCGCGCTCACGCACTCGGACACCGTGGTGGGGCCGAAGTAGGTCGAGGCCTGGAGGTCGTCCAGGCTCTCGTGCTTGGCCCGCCGCCTCTCCTGGATGGGGGAGTTGAGCACGGGCTCAAAGTAGGGGTTGCTGTAAGGCAGTTCGAAGCTGTGGTTGAAGAAGGTGGCGGGCTTGTGGAGCTCCCTCCTATGGTGATAGCCGTCGGACGCCTTGCCTGGCTTGCCGTCAGAAGGGAGGACCTGAGGATAGCATCCCAAAGAAACACTTCTGTTAAGGCTCGATAGAAACACAGTAGTTACTAGTTACGCACATTTCTCCAATGGCCCTGAAGTACAGCTTAAAATGGGCTTTGATTTGCGTCCATATTAAACCCAACATACTGAGTCACTAGCTACTTGTGGGTTACTTATCTTTCATGACTCAAATCCCCACCTACACAGGATTAGACATTAGACCTTTCATTTTATTTAACCTTTAAATAAGGGTAAGGTCAATTATTTAGCTATTTATTTAATTCCTTCATTCAACTATTTAATTAGCTATTCGTAATTCCAAATTTAACATTTAAGAAATTGCAGCACCAACTTATTCTACAATTTTTACAAATAAACAAAAAGTAGATGAGTTGAATTCATTAATCCGTCTCCATTTCCCTTAACTGTAAAATATTCCAATTTCGTTTTCATTATTCAGTGCTTGCTGCTGGGTGTGATGTTCCACGCTCACAGCATCAATCTTAACAACTGTTTTTAAATTGCATTCGGCAGGGCTGAATTTCCACTTGACCTCTTCCCCTGGCAATTCACAGCAGAGACCGTAGGACACTAAACTCATCAGAGACTCAATATTCCACCTTCTTAACCGCTACATCAACCACCTCTCCAGCCCTGACATTCGGCATAAATGCACTACATCACCTTCCATATCCATGCATCCCATTCCTCTCACCCTCTGGACTGAACAGGATCCACCTCAATCAATCACTGGAACAACAGTAGACAAAACCAAAACAACTCAGCCTCGACAGACAGACAGACAGACAGACAGACAGACAGACAGACAGACAGACAGACAGACAGACAGACAGACAGACAGACAGACAGACAGACAGACAGACAGACAGACAGACAGACAGACAGACAGACAGACAGACAGACAGACAGACAGACAGACAGACAGACAGACAGACAGACAGACAGACGAACAGACAGACAGACAGACAGACAGACCTGTGGGGAGAAGGCCACAAAGTTGTGAAAGTCCTCCTTGAAGATGTTCCTCTTCTGGAGGCAGGAGTGTACGGAGAAGGGCTCGGGGTGTCCCATGTGCTGCAGGGACTCCTGGTCCGTGGTGGACTCGCTGTCTATGTCCATGGGAAAGTAGGTGGTCTGTATGTCGCAGGGCGGTGAGGGCGGCCTGCTGCTGCTGCCGCTGCCGTACTGGGGCAGATGCTGGAGCTTGTCCATGGAAGCCGCTCTACATTTCAGGTCCTTGTTGACTCCCAGGAGGAAGTTAGGGTTCGAGCTGGGAATAAACTGCTGGCAACTGTTGCGCTCCGATTTAGCACATGGCGAGGCATTCTGGGGCAAGGGGTGCTGGTGGTGGAGGTGGTGGTGGTTGTGGTGGTGGTGCTGGTGGGGGTGGTGGTGGTGTGAGTGGTGGCCGGCTGCCGGAGCGTGATCCGGACGGTCGTAGCCCCCTCGCCCCTCACTGTCCTGGAACGTATAGGCATCTGGGTCGGACCTGCTCAACTCCAACGACTGGTTCCTGTGGAACTTGCCCCTGTGCGCCATGGGCAGCTTGTCTTTTGCTAAACCCCCGTTCATCTGGATCAGGTTGAACATGGTCACGATGTCCGCCGCCACCATCAGCTTCTTGGACTGCTGGTCCTCCACGGCACAGCGCATCTTGTCCTTGAAGAGGGTGGCTGGGAAGGCAGGGTCCAAGCAGGCCGTGTAGAACAGCAGGCTACGGAGCTTGGCTAGGTGGGCCAGGTCGAAACGGGCACACAAGGACTTGCACAGGTCCTGGTAGGACATGGTGGCGTGTTTATGGTCCAGCTCGTCCAGAATCCGGACCAGGAAAATAGAGTACTCTGGGAGAGGATCCATTATTGCTGGGTGGCTGGAGATAAAGATCTTCCTATTGATTTGATACAGCTTTTCGTCTGTCAATAACAGCAGCAAACATTAATATAATCCAAGATGCTTCTTTATGCCATAGTTGCTTGTTTAATTGCAAAATATAATTGATACATTTATTTATTTTAACAACAAAAACTACACAAAAAGTCGACTGTTAATGAAATGCCTGATTGTTCTTAATCCGTGGAGAGGAAGTGCATTATTCTCTTTTTAACCATAAAAAAGGGAAAGAATGTCTACGACGTGCAGGATATGCACTAAGATTCTTGACTCGATTGACAGACTCTCGGACAGGCACAGAGGCACACAGGAACATCTCTGGTTTTGCATACCATCACACTCACTGGGGCATCGTCAAATATATGAAGCATCGCGTCCTAAATCCTCATCCAGACCTGTGCGCCACCGTCGCTCGTTCCAAAGGATCCCATGGCACACAATGAACCAACTCAGTTGCATTCAATGTCATCCAAAAATCCTTCGCCATCCATCCGACGGGGTAAAAAACATATTGCATTTCAAAGTTCACACCTTCATCCTGGCAAATTACAAAATAGTCCAAATCCGACTAAACATCCACGTGGATACGCACAGAAAACGCTAGTGCAAATGCATCATCTCTCCATGCAGATCTTTTGCGTGGAAACAGCGATCCCTCTGCACTCTCATGTCTCTCTATTCCATGGCTTCTGGTGGCTCCACCGCGGGACAGTGTGCGGCTGTGAGACGGAGCTGTCCGCGGATTGAATGCATTTGGTGCTGAAAAAAGGAGCGCGGTGGCTTTGTTTCCTCCTCGAATGACGTAACTCCACCTTACCTTATAGCCGCTGCAGCAGTGCACGCTCACCACGGAACATGTTGTAGCCGATATTACCTGTTGTCCGCGGGGCGGGAGTCATGGGCCAGCCTCCAAACCTATATCATTAGGATCTTATTTTATTTGACCAACGTTTGGGAAAGGCAAACAGAAATAAGTTGTTGGTGATGACAGACCACATCAAGTAGGCATGGATAATACAGGGAAAAGCATATTAGGAATATTGGCTGATTGTAAAATGATAGGTTATCCGAAATTAAGAAGCATATGGAAAATGCTGAAAACTAATTAATTTAAAGGTACAGTGTATATCATTTAGGAACATCTAGAACGTACCTGGGAGAGATGGAATATAACATTGATAATGTTTTAATGAGTGTATGATTCCATGGAAATAGGGAAAAGAATTGTTGTTTCCTCGTTATCCTAGTTTGAGTCCTTTATATCTACATGGGGTGCGGGTCCTCTAACATTGAGGCCGCCATGTTGCATCGCCATGGTTCTACAGTAGCCCAGAATGAACAAATGTCTCTGGAGGCTATTGTATCCAAGAAGTTTAACCCTCTCACGGATGTGGACATCAAAACCTGGCGCTGGCCAGGACCTCCACACATCTTCACACAAACGCATACACAAACTGTGGTGTTTCACTTTAAGTGTCATATATATGAGTTTAACCCTCCCTCGGACACGGAAATCAACATGAACCACTGCACAGACGGTATAATAGTGTAGGGAATGGCATGTAGGGAATTATATTTATAATAATGAACATGATACATATAATGACATAGCGATACAAATATCCATGTACTGCTTTACAATTATTTAACATTTTTAGAACTTAATTTGGTTTGACCCCTTCCATTCAAATGCACAAATATAAACCCCCACCTACACCCACCTACACCCAAACACACACACACACACACACACACACACACACACACACACACACACACACACACACACACACACAACAAACACAAAACACACACACAACACGACACATAAGCCACATAAGTTGTCAAATCCAACTCTTTGGCTGTGGGATGTGCTCCCCGCGGAGTTCAAGTCTGAGTGCGTCGTGCTATATCTGGAGAGGAGCTGCCGTTCATTTCCCGGCTGACTAGACAGACGTTAATTGGACCTAGGCTAAGTCAGCTGAAGGAGAGTGGGGGGGGATCTGTCCTTCAGGATGCTGGGGGAATTATCATATCCAAGCCCACCATCTATCAGAGGGAAGCATGCAAGTGAGCAGATCTGGTGGCCTAAGGCGAACAAGGTAAAGAGTGTGTGAACGTATAATGTGATAATTGCTCAATCTTACATACTATCAACACCACTATCACGTTAATCTAAGATCTTGGTATTTCGAGATTGCTTCCTCAACTTTTCGTTTAGCAGAGGGGAGTGTTTGAACTTGAGAAAAGCGGAAATTGAGCAATGACTGGCTGTTTTCGTCGAAAAAGGAGAAAAACAAACACCACAATCTATTTACTAAAAGTCCCAAAACCTAGAAAGTCACCCCTCTCTACCAGATGTTCGTGAAAAAGGATCTTTAGGGACATTTTTCCCGCTCATCTGCAGTGCAGATTCAGGGCATTCGGACCTAAACTGCATTCCCTAATGAACAGTGAGCCCTCATTTAAACCCATTAGCCAACTAAAACACTGACTAACGACTATTGAACGAAACGTGTTGTGTTGGAGTTCAGCACACGACATTAACACTGAGGTGAAATGGAAGTCGATGAGACTGCATCCATGTTGGATGCAATGGAAAACAGCAGTGTTTGGTGACAAGAAGTAGAGTTAAGTGGGTTCTGGGTTTGATCTCAACAGTTTATCTGCAGGCATCCTCGAGCAAGCAGACATGTATCTAAAGTCAATGTCAGTTGCTTTGGGTCAAATTACATATTGAAGGATACTTAAATGCCCTTAGGATCAATAAAGTATCTATCTTTGTATCTATGTAAATATATCTTTATCTATATATTAAAATAGGAGCCTGATTAATCAGTCACTCAACCAAAAAAGCCTAAAGCTTAATCCTAGTCCCACCAAGGCCCTTTTAAACTTTAATTTAAAAAGTATTCTGGGAAAAGACTCGATTATAAGCAGCGGTGTTTGGGCTGTAGCCGGAAGTCCCCTTAGCTGTGTTGGTTCTTTCTGGAGTGTAATTGAGCAGTGGAGCTTTCTGAATGAAGCGCTTAAGAATAATAGCAACAAGCTTTAACGATGGCCCCGACCTCTCTGCGGTTGCTATTCATACACAGGTTATAAAGAACAAGTACACATTGGTGGTGGTTGTATTAGCAGAGGGTGAAAAGTAATTAAGAGAGAGCAAGAGAGAGAGAGAGAGAGAGAGAGAGAGAGAGAGAGAGAGAGAGAGAGAGAGAGAGAGAGAGAGAGAGAGAGAGAGAGAGAGAGAGAGAGAGAGAGAGAGAGAGAGGAGAGAGCGAGAGAGGGAGAGAGGGGGAGAGAGAGGGAGAGCCAGAGAGGGAGAAAGAGAAAGAGTGGGTGAGAGAGAGTAAGAGGGAGAGAGAGGGAGAAAGGGAGAGAGCAAGAGAGGGAGAGAGCGCAAGAGAGGGGGAGCTAGAGTAAGAGAGAGAGGAAAAGAGATAGAGAGAGTAAGGGAGAGAGAGCAAGATGAGTAGGTAGGGGGCTATGGTACCTGAGGTCTTGAAATAAAGCATTTGTATTCAGGAACACATTCATTATGCATGACCTGCATGACCCACCCACCCTGAGCTGCTGTTGTTGGGTGAAACAATGTGTTTTGTGGACAATTGAACAGAGCTTTCAATGTAAGAACTGAAAAAATGGGAGAATAAAATATATCAGTATATATACTCAGTATACTACACCAACTCCAATACAAGGTCTCTAATCAGTTCTTAGAGGATGTTGGAAAGAATAAAATAAAAATAACTACACCGGCAAAAGAAGAGAAATCGTTAGCAACATGGCCCTTAAATTGTCTGTTAAAGTTATTCTCATTAACAACACACCTTGTGCGTTACGTTTAAACGCAGTCATCAACATAGGAAGAGCTGTGTCGGGAAGGCACTCGTGCTCCTATGTGGCGGTGCGGCGAGGAGCTGCTTAAAAGTTATTGCTGGGGGATCAAATGAGGACGAAGAAGAAGCAGCTCCAAGAAGAGCCGCAATCATTTCGTACTCCTCTCCCCTCCCCTCTCCTCTCCTCCCCCCTCCTCTCCCCTCCCCTTCCCCTCCCCTCTCCCTCCCCTCCTCTCCTCTCCTCTCCTCCTCCCCTCCTCTCCCCTCCCCTCCTCTCCCTTCCTCTCCTCTCCTCTCCTCTCCTCTCCCCTCCCCTCCTCTCCCCTCCCTCCCCCCCTCCCTCCCTCCTCTCCTCTCCTCTCCTCTCCTCCCCCCTCCTCTCCCCTCCTCTCCTCTCCTCTCCTCTCCTCCTCTCCTCTCCCTCCTCTCCCCTCCTCCCCTCTCCCCTCCTCTGTAGTCTGCGCCCCGCCGAGCGCGTTGTGCCCGTCTGCTAATGCAATGGTGCTTCCACTCGCGAGCTAGCGTCATTAGCGCCTTCTCCAAGAGGGGGAGTCCAAATGGAGAAGGGGAAGTGTCCACACTTGATATACGGCCCCTGCTCCTAGCATAACCGTTGTGCTGTTGTGTTAGTGGAATAGGTGGCGCCTCGCGGGCCATTGGCATTTGTGAGCAAAACATTGTCTTAATGGAGTAAACGTGGCGCAAAGGCGGGGACAGGGTGGGGGCCGGGTGGGGGCGCACAGGGTGCTGGTTGTAGGGGTAGTGATGGAGGTCTTTAATGTCAAGCCAGCCTGTTTTATATTTTCATGCACATTAAATTAATGTTTCCTTCATGCAAATATTCTACTTAGCCTTCGCAGGGGCGCTTTGAGTGCCATGGCCACATCGCCCTCATCTAAATCTCCCTAACAGTTCCCAATATAAGTCTCTCTCCCTGTGTATCTCTCTCTCTCTCTCTCTCTCTCTCTCTCTCTCTCTCTCTCTCTCTCTCTCTCTCTCTCTCTCTCTCTCTCTCTCTCTCTCTCTCTCTCTCTCTCTCTCTCTCTCTCTCTCTCTCTCTCTCTCTCTCTCTGTCTCTCTCTCTATCTCTCTCTCTGCTCTCACTGTCTCTCTCTTGGGTTCAATATCTCTCTCTGTCTTTCTCTTTCTCTCTCCCAATATCCCTGTATTGTATATAAAAACAATCAATATCTGTAGCTCTCTCTCTCTCTCTCTCTCTCTCTCTCTCTCTCTCTCTCTCTCTCTCTCTCTCTCTCTCTCTCTTCTCTCTCTCTCTCTCTCTCTCTCTCTCTCTCTCTCTCTCTCTCTCTCTCTCTCTCTCTCTCTCTCTCTCTCTCTCTCTCTCTCGTTTCAATCATGCCCTTTTTGCACAGAAGGAAGGGGAGTGAAGAAGAGGAGGAGCTTAATGGAGACGGGGTTAGTGTGAAGGGTTGGCCAGGGAGTGCACAGAGGGCTGGATGCCAGTCTATATGGTAGATATTGATCTTTTGTTGTGCTGGGAGGCTGCCGTGTCCTTAATGCAGCCCATACACGTGCACGTTTATTGGCTGTCTCTGTGGGACCTAAAACAGGTATTGGCAAGAATTCCATTTTTTTCTCTCTCTCTCTCTCTCTCTCTCTCTCTCTCTCTCTCTCTCTCTCCTCTCTCTTCTCTCTCTCTCTTCTCTCTCTCTCTCTCTCTCTCTCTCTCTCTCTCTCTCTCTCTCTCTCTCTCTCTCTCTCTCTCTCTCTCTCTCTCTCATTCTCGCACACTCTTTCTCTCCGCCTTTCTCTTTCTCCTTCCGCTTTTAAATGTCGCTCACTCCTCTCCCTCTCTCTCCCCTCCATCCCTCAATACCCCCCCCCCCCACACACACTCTTTATCTCTATCAAGAATCTACTCCACCCACTTCATTTTCGAAGGTTAACCAAACACCACATCAAACTATGCCAGCACCATGGGAAGTCAGGTTATCGCAATCACTGTGTCTGATTGGCTGTAATTGGGACCAGGTGATAGTCACATACAGACTATAAAATGTGACTCTTGTAACCAATCAGAAAGAGAATTTGCACAACCAGTGTTTTCAGCTGACTTTCCGTACCTAGGAGTTAGGAGAGTCATTTGTGTCAGAGCTGCTATTACTACAAAGATGTGAATAACAGAATGGGACCAAACGATGGAAGGCTCAGACTGAAGGTAGTCTGAAGTCATAGTCTCAGTTATAATTGTCTGGCTGTGTCATTGTGAGGGAAAGAGGACTTGGTGCCTTCATATTTACAGGTATAGTGTGCCCACTGAGCAAGACAAGCTAGTGTAACATCGTCTGACTAGACTACATGGTGAGACTTATTACTGTAATATAAGTAGCAGTAGCTCAGGAGGTACAGCGGGTTGACTGGTAACCGGGGGGTGGCAAAGTATGATCTCCGGCTCCTCCTAGCTGGGTGTCGATGTGTCTCTGAGCAAGACCCCTCACCCTGATTACTGCTGAGGAGCTGGCTTTCGCCCTGCGTGAGTGACTCTGCCATAGGTGAGATAGACATGGTTGTAAATTGCTTTTGGATGAAAGCATGACGAAAAATCCCCTCATGTAAATCACTTATTCCTCAGACATTGTACGAACATTTTCCTTCCTCACCTCAATCGGATCATGACCACGCCAGCCCCAAAAGGGGATGCTTTCTCGCTCACTACCAGAAATGTGGACGGATAATGAAATCAGATCCTGGGATGGCAGCGGACCGGACCCCCTGCACCTGGTGCATGACCAGCAGTGATGCAGATGCCGTTGATGAACAGCCTGTTGAAGCCGCTGTGTGTGGACGTGTCCTCAAGAAAACGGGTCAGAACCCATTCCTTCATGGTGGAATCCGGGCGCCCGGCCAGGGACGTCAGGCTGGTGTCAATGTGGACCTTTTTTTTTCCTTGGGTCAGAGAGATGCATCAACATCAAGATCCACACGTCTGCAAGTTATATTAGTCTTGTGTGTTAAGCAATTTTTTACATGCAGAATTCTGAGATGATTTACTTGCAAAAGCATAGTTTCATGCCAGGTTAGTGGAAACGTTGAGACATTTAGATGTAAAAATACACATTTTTCAACACCGCTATTGTTTTAAAATGCTTGGACAATTTTGGACGCACCAAGAAACAATATGGTTGCACTTGCATGACTGCCGCTACCACCTCAGAAAATCGGACACTATGTGGCTTAAAGCATTAAATTCTCATGCACAAATATTCAAGGTCATGCTGTGTCTGATTAACAACATGTAACGGTCATACAGGCAATTCAGCAAGAGTAAGGAAAAGTACTGTTTACACAGACTAGCAAAAGTCACTTGTAAATAGGGTTTACCTGTACATTCAAAGGATTCCACAGTTGCATTGTGATTTCACTAAATGGGGGATAACCCTCTGACTAACTATCCATGGTAGTCCTCTTGCTGTGATAAGTGATTCAGCCAGAGGTGGATTGACTGTCTTAGTTTTCTTCCCATTAGTCTCTAGCTGAAAGTCTGCTCTAGGATTTGATCTGGAAATAGGTTATTTTCAATACAATGGAGAAGGAGTTCTGCAAGGATCCTTACCCTGAACCATCGTGTTATGTTTTCGACTCCATGACTGTTGATGAAAAAGTAAAAACCTCGTGGTACAGAGCTGTACGCCACTGCACTTTAACTTGCAGTGTCATTACGGGGTCAACAATGTTGTGATACAAAAGCATGCATAATTTACTGAAAAACTAAGTAGGTTTAAACCCTTTTGAAATCACCGCTCAGGCATGGATATGCATGCATACAAAACATACTTTTTACCAGAGAACACACTAGCACTAAAATATAGTGTGTGTGTGTGTGTGTGTGTGTGTGTGTGTGTGTGTGTGTGTGTGTGTGTGTGTGTGTGTGTGTGTGTGTGTGTGTGTGTGTGTGTGTGTGTGTGTGTGTGTGTGTGTGTGTGTGTGTGTGTGTGAATTGAATGTATCCATCCAGTGGCTCGAATATCTGGCCCATATTTATATCTAGGAGATTCCACATGCTCCCAATTATGGGGAGGGTCATTTTGGGCCATTTTTCTTCCCAGACAGAGATGCTCCAAGTACACGCGCAGCCTATGAATTCGCAGGCAGTTCTTATCAGGGTTGTGATAAATGTTACCCCCGACTCATGGTAATCCTATCACCAAGACCCCCGTTGTGAGGTTGGAAGACGGTTTCAGTTCAAAGGGTGCCCTCAAAAGAGATCATGGTTTAATCATTGGGGAAAACGGAAACTAATGTGAGTTTCAGGCAATATTTGTCAACTCTGAAGCTACAAAGTAGGATATATCTGCATGGTTATCTATGACTTTCTATCCAACGCCACCAAGTTGTACCACAAAAGAGCCTGGGAAAATTAACTACCATGACATCCAGAAATAATCTTTAGAGATTTTGATTCTGTTTAAGCTTTTTGGTATTGTTGAATGTGTCTCTTCCACCCCTCGACTGTCAGCACTGTAATGAGGAGAGGGTATTGGCTGGTACATAGTATAATTCAAAAAGCAAGAAGCTGTTAAAGGGCTTTCGAATGACAAAGATGTGAGGCGTGGCAAAACAGATGTGGTGTTATAAAAGGCATTCCTCAAGTGGAAGCAGGAGGCTTCAGGCTACCCCAGTAAGGTGAATACTGATGAGAAACGGCAAACTATGCCAAGGCAGGAATTCCACACTATGCTTATGCTTGGACAAACAGAAAGAGGGCATCCTTTACCGTGACACAGACGGCATCGTTTTTGGATCCACTGAGGGTGAATGGCTCTAGGCCCCTACCTGTAGGGACAGATGACAGATGAGATTAACGATGGGATCTGTTTGGCGCAGAGCAGGAACTTTATCACTGACGATGTTTCCTCCAGTCTTAAAGGAGACCACCAGACCACCAGATCACCAGGTGTGAATGTGATTTGCCTTACTAGCCGTTTCAAAAATGGTGGTATAATATCGTCTCCTTTAACTGCTACACCAACCTCACACATCAAAACAAGACGTCCATCAAATGTAAGGGGTAACTTTAACTGCCAAAAGTTGTCACACAACCGACATATGTAAACTTGGTATTTTTTTTTACATTTTTGTATCTCACCAGAAGTCCCCTTGGCTGCCTCTGCTTTCTGTGTTAATACACAGCACTTTTTTTTTGTACTGGATGTTTTTAAATATGCCCACAGAATGCAACCTTTCAGAATAATGTTTTTATGCCTAAATATAATCTAATACTTTTTTTTTATGTTTCTTTTTAATTAATGACCAAAGAATGTAACCTTTTTCAGAATTTGTGTTTCATGCATAAATAAAATTGAAGAACAGCTAAATGACTGCCGTCTTTATTTCCAAATGACATGTTAAGCTGCACACATTTTTCATTACAAACAATGGGTTGTATTTGATTAAAAAAACGTAAGTACCATATTATCATTACGGTCTAGATTATTGTCATGCATTCACAAATGATTCTAGTAGGATATCCCCCTATGCATATTAACAAGAAAAATATACTGTACTAATGTTGAGCACAGGCTGCGCTTGAATGACCTGAACCCGTTGGACACTACCAAATTTGAAGGTGCTTTATTGACCACTTCTCCTAATGAATAAGGATGTGTTGATGACATCCTCTTGTTTAGAGTGATTTAATATCTGTTTGAATGGATCGGTTGTATTCTTTCCTCCCCTGTAAGTGTGCCTGTGATGATGAAATCAATTAGGCCTACATAATGTATCGTCAACAAAGTCAGCAGGATTTTGTCGGTTGCAGCAGTTAAATGCTTGTTAGAGGTTGAAACTGCTCGCATATGTTTCATTATTTCTCAATTGGTGTTGATTGCTATTTATATAATTACATTAATGTGATTACCTTTTCTGTTTTTTCCTTGAAGTGACTCAGGTTTTAACCTTTTTGCACACAGAAAGGTCTCCATCGTTTCTAGTCTAGATGCGTCGTTGAATGATGCATTTCTGCCACCTACATGTTTCAGATTAGTCTGTTTTCAGTATACAGGGGAAATGGCAATAGAGCAGCACGAAACCCCACTATCTAGTCTTAATCCTATATGAAACAACCATCCTCCGAACATCACGAAAGATTCAACCCGGTAACAGGTTTTTTCATGCACATGCTCACATAAATTAATCTGTGGAAGCGTGTCCCAGAGCACGAAATGTAAACCCATGCATTTTGAATGGGAGCGTTTCTGCGACTTTTTGTGTGCTACAACAGAACAATAAATTAACCCATGGATTATAAATGGGAGTGTTTCTCTGAATTTTTCTGTGGAATGACATTAGAATGACATTTAAACCAAATCCATTTCAATCTTGACTTTTTTTTTTCGACTCCAGAAGGGGGGGTCGGCCTGTGCTGTGCACCCCTCTATTCATGGATACGTCAAAACAACACTCCAATTTTTGCAGCAGAAAACAAACAAAGATGTTCCGCTGAGGCATGACCCTCATGATGTGAGAGGTTATTATTCATGCTTGGTGTGAATTGATTATTTCTGTTGTTGAGTGCATACCATGCTACATCTTTATAGGACTCTGGAATAGGGAACCAGTTTAACAATTGTTTGGAGAGTGGAATCTATCTGAGTTATCTAAATTATAAACCACATAATTGATCGTGCAGTGTTCAGAAGGAAATAATAACTACTGTGTCAAAATCAAAATAGGTTTTATTTTACATTGGAGAATATTGTCCATTGTAACATTGTGCATGAAAACATTTTGCATACAAACCCTTAAAAGACAAGGAGACAATGTCTGATTTAGCAAATTGTACGGAAAAAAAACATAAAGTGAATCATGAAAATCATTTGCATCATAATATTAACCAAAGCACCAAAGCACAAGGACAGTCTCAATGACAAAGGTCAACAAATCCCTAAATCTTTCACACACATACACACACCAGTCTGTATTTTTTTTCAGTAATGTCGTGGCGATGTCTCCAATGTTGAGGCTTGATCACTACTAGTCTTACTAGGCTAGTCGTACGCCACTTGAGTCAATATTCTACTAGTTTTCGCAACCAGGCGACTCCTGATGAAGTCGTTCCCCATTTTTGTCGCTCTCTCAAGGTTGACTGGATATGTTAAGGCTTGAAATCGAAATGTTTTGAGGCTATTTATGTAAAACAGGGAAAGGCAAAGCCCTGTTCATTTTGAAGAATAATGATACGTACACAGAGTGTAAACCATCTATATTCAAAATTTCCACAAGTTTTGCCACTAATATTAACATCCTACTTTTGACAAGTAGGCCTTATATTTTTTGAACAACTTAAATCAACTTTTTCGGATAATTAATAGCCGTATGAAGTAAATTGCAGTGGAAATCGTGACTGCACTTCTGCTATGAAAATCATGGATTCCAAAAAACGTTATCAAAATGTAACACAATTATCTCATCAGGCGTATTAATCCCCATAAGTTAGAGACATTCTTGTTCAAGGAAGACAGTTCCATAGCTGAACAGCTTATGTAGGGGTCCAGGTCATAAACGACATGCCCCCTGCAGCCAGGGATGCAGCAGCAGGCTGTGCAGCAGCGGTCGTCCCAGAGCGCGCTTGGTAAGGCACCTCTTCAGGAAGTCCTTGCAGTCTGGAGAGGATACGAGCCGGGTTACAATATGAACACCTGGCTGTGGGTCAGGATGCATGGCTTTATGTTGTTCATGTATGCGTGTGTTTTGTTAGGATGCTTGCTCCAATGAGAGATCATGCTGTTGTTTGTGTGTGCTAGGTTGTGTGTGTGTGTGTGTGTGTGTGTGTGTGTGTGTGTGTGTGTGTGTGTGTGTGTGTGTGTGTGTGTGTGTGTGTGTGTGTGTGTGTGTGTGTGTGTGTGTGTGTGTGTGTGTGTGTGTGTGTGTGTGGTGCACACGTTGTGTGCGTACGAGTGCGAGTGTGTGTGTGAGAGTGTGTGTGTGTGCGTGCTTGTGTATGAATGCACGTGTGTGAACGTGTGTCTCACTTGGTGATACGTCACTCTCGATGTGTGGAAGCTTTTTCCAGATGATTTCAGTGCTGGTCTGGAAAGGGACGTGGCCCGTGAGCATTTCATAGAGCAGCACGCCCAGCTGCCACACCGTCATCGGGTCGGCCCTGTAGGCCCCCCGGGCGTACCACTCTGGGGGGATGTGCAAGTCGGTGCCTGGTACACAACAAGGTTAAGCGTCACCACCCAGCTCCCAGGGCTTGGACAGAACTGGGGACCCTCCACACAGGACCTCCTTACAGTGGATGGGCCCATCAGGTTGGGGGGGGGGGAGGGGGGACACTTTGAATAAGAATAATAATTCAAAGTAAGATCAAACTAACTATTTCATTTTAGACCATTTCCGTTCAGGATATATTTATTTATTTTTTTCTTTTTCATACTCGGGGGGCCAGGGGGGGGGGGGGGGGGGGGCCGGGGGGCAACCTCTGGCCCCCATGGGATGTGGCTACGCCCCTGGACACAGCACATCGCGGCCCCTCCTTACCTCCTCATCCCCGCAGCGCGCTGACCCTCGTCCATACCGCACCCACTACTGACCTCAGCGTTAAACACCTCAATGTACCATGTGAGCATAGTTTGGGATTATTCCTAAAGGAATTGTCTCAGTATCGTATGGGATCTACTTTGAGTGGATTTTTTATTTATTTATGTTTTTCAAAATCTGTCCTCTTCTATTCTTTTCTGCTCTCTTCAAACCCTCGAAAGTCCCCAGATGTCGCTATGGTGGTGAATCAAACCATATTTTATAGCCAGAGCAAATTTGAACTTAAAAAGCTTACCGTCAAACTCTAAATACACCTCGTTGTTGTGGAGGCAACCGCATCCCAGGTCTATGATCCGGACCCGGGGCGTGTCAGAGCCTGTTTCCACCAGGAGGTTTTCAGGCTTGATGTCGCGGTGCAGCACGCCTCTGGAGTGGAGCCCTTGGATTCCTTCCACCACTTGGTGCAGAATTATCTGATACAGAGGGAAAGCACACAAACACACACACACACACACACACACACACACACACACACACACACACACACACACACACACACACACACACACACACACACACACACACACACACACACACACACACACAAGTCATCCTTCTGAACACAGGTAAATACACCTGAACACACTACTATTTGGATGTATCTATCATGTTGGATTGTCCCGGCCCCCTCCCTGAAGATCCCATGAAGGCTGAACTGAACCCCCATCCAGGCTGATCCCCACACACCTTGGCTTCCTGCTCCCGCAGCGTGCTCCCCTTGCTCCTCATGTAGGTGAGGAGATCGACGGAGGCGTCGGGTCTCTCCTGCACCAGGATCAGCTCCTGGTCCAGCTGGAACCAGTCTAGCAGGAGGACAACTGCACCGGGGCCCTGAGGGTCCGGCTGGTCTTCGGCGGCCCTCAGCATCAACGACACTTCCAGCGGGCAGTCCGTCAGCTGCCCGTTAAGAGTCTGAAACACAGAGTGTATATAGAGTGAGCTAGTCCTGAAACATTCAAACCCAGGTTGTCATGGCTATAGAGCCAACAACAGGATTACTGCAGACCAGAGAACAGGTTCATTGATTTAACATGTAATCGCCATCATAAGCGGAGTCATAAGATTACTGTCAGTAATAACATGATTAAAGTTACTCACCACCCGGGTCATTTCGACCATGTCCATGGGGATGTGCTTTATAGCGACCTAAGCAACAAAGACACAAGCTCACTGCTTTACTGTTTAACAGAGGATGGAGTGGATCAGACACGTATGTGCTAACCCTTGGACTGTGGCTTTTTGGTGTAACTCTTACAGGCAGACGGTCCTCTCTCCGGTATCCAGCAAAGACACTCCCGAATCCTCCTTGTCCCAGCCGCTCCAGCTCCTCGTACAGAGCTTTAAAGTCGGCTGAGACAACACAGACTGTTATTGAGTCTATCTATCCATCCATCCTTCCATTCATCCCTTCATATCTAACCGTCCATCAGTCTGACCTGTGCTGTAGGTCGTTCAGGCGGATCCTGCTGGAGGAGGTGATACGGGCGGAGCTGTGGTCGGAGAGCTCAACACCTGCAGAGGAGCTGGGACCACTGCTCCAGATCTGTCCGTGTCCTGGGATCCGGACGAAGAACCGGGCACCCCTGGGTCTTCACGGGCCTCAGAGGAGTCCTCTGGCCTCGAGTGGATCAGACACGTGTGTGCTTGCACATGAATTGTGGTTCTGTGGTGTCACTCTCACAGGCAGACGGTCTCTCCCTCCGGTAGCCAGCAAAGACACTCCCGAATCCTCCTTGTCCCAGCCGCTCCAGTTCCTCGTACAGAGCTTCAAAGTCGGCTGAGACAACACAGACTGTTATTGAGTCTATCTATCCATCCATCCTTCCATTCCTCCCTTCATATCTAACCGTCCATCTGTCTGACCTGTGCTGTAGGTCATCAGGCAGGTCCTGCTGGAGGAGGTGATACCGGTGGAGCTGTGGTCGGAGAGCTCAACACCTGCAGAGGAGCTGGGACCACTGTCCTCGGCCTTCCCCACAGCCCCCACATGGGGAGGTTGTTTCCCGTAGCTGGTCCTCAACCTCTTGGAGGGGGTTTGGCCTTCCTCCGGATCCTCTCTGCTCGTATTCCCCTGCCTCACCCCACCCTCCTCTGAAGAAGGCTCGCTGGTCCACCAGGGAGAGGTTACTATTGTTTCCCTGAAACAATAGTAACTGAGCAATGGGTCCGGGGGTTTTCGGACCAGGGGCTGATAGGACCGCTCAGGCTGTCTATTGGCCATGATGGAAGTCTAGCCACGAATCAAGCTACAAGTATTTATATTCCTGTCTGAACGTTGCGATGCAATGTTGCTCTTCAAGGTGTATAAATGTCTAATGCCTACCATGTCATTTGAAAATAGAAAACTGAGAAAGGTTTAGTTCTATGTTCTAAAATGCAGCTGTGATGTCATACAGTACGAAAGTCACACTTCAATTTGTGGAATATGCATCCAATGTTCTAAAGCGGCTGGTTGACTGACAACAGTTAATCCACAACCATATTAAAAACAATAAATGTAATGCAATTGCATTCATTATGATGACCTACACATTATACCATATAATATATAATATTACATATATCTTAGTTTCTGTTTTAAATACAAAAACACTAGACAACCCCCCCCCCCCCTCCCAGAAATAAATTGATTTATGATAGATATATGCGTGCGTTTTACAGAAAATGAAATAATGGCCATAGGTTGTAAACAAGTGCATATGGATATATACGATAACCTGGGTGGGTGGTCCATAGCAACCACCATAGCAACCTTGACAGTCACGTGATGTGGACGCAGGCCCATTGAAAAGAAAAGGCCAAAAAGTCATAGGCATGTGACGTGATGTTTAAGCCCGTTATTGTATAGGCCTATACGTTTTCTGCTGTGGAACAACGCAGACATACTACAATCTGGTGTGAGACTGGGTTTAGTGGACGTGGCCAGCTTCAGTTTTTCAGGCGGTCTGCTGCCAACATCTGCATTTCAGACGACCCATTAAAACGCATTGGTTTAAATGTCGGTCTGTGTAGCACGAAAAAAGGATGAGAAACGCTCCCATTCGAAATGCATGGGTTTACAGCTGGTCTGTGTTGCACAAAAAAGTCAGACAATCGGGCTCCGGGACACCATTCAATAGATTTATTTTCGTGAGCATTAGCACAAAGTCGCCTGATACCGAGTTGAAAGATTAGTTGTCAATGTTCATTGTCCAAATTACGTACAAAGGCGTAGCTAACTTCTATGTTCTTCTTATTGTATTTCCTAGGTGTATGCATACATAGTAGGCTATAGTGTGCTTTTCCGTTTTTGATTTCCATACAGCAGGGATATTATTACAAATGTTGCAATCATACAATGCGCTTGAGGGTAGTCCGCAGTTAAGGCTGTGAATGGATCACTTTCACACGCACGGCAATAAGCCTCCAAATGATCCGACCGTGCGTCGTGTCGGACTTCCATCGGACCCAGTGTGGAGGCCGTTCAGAGGGGCTATCAGTGTCAACACTGTCTCCCCTCAAGCCTCATTAGGATGCACAGTCTCCGTCTGAGAGCACGTCGCCCCCTCTCTCTGACCACGCCGCGGGTGCTTCATTAGCATATCTTTTGTGTGTCGGGGAATGCTCCGTTCCTATTGGACACCTGGGGTTAGGGGACAGAGGCCACACAGTTCCGCCTCCGCCGGGTGGAAGGGGCTCGCGAGCACACAGGTGCTTGCTGCTCGTCACTGGGGTCCTTTGTGGGGACGCTGAAGCTGGACGCGGACGTGGACGGGGGAAACAAGCCGTTCCGTCTGTCTATTTTGTCTATCTGTTCTATCTGCTCGTCCGGTTTTATCTGTCTGTTTTATCTATCCGTTCTAGCAGTCGTTTTTGTCTTGTTACTTTTATCTATCATTTTTTTTATCGCGTTTTTTATAAGCGTTTTGTTTTTGTATGGCGTTCTAGAAACTTCTGTTCATAGAACAACCACGAGGGAGAAAGACCACGCCCAATCACTCCACCTCCCCTACCAATAACCAGCTAGATTCAACCCCCCCACCCTCTTTTCTAACTGTCTCTTGCAGCATTCTCCACTCACCGTCTCCTCCATGGTTTCAAGAATGCAGATGCTCCAGAATGAGGATCCATAGATCGAGCGCAGAGCCACGAGTGGTCCACCCACGGCTCCCAGCCAAACTTCACAGTCCTCTCATCGCCCAGCGACCTACTCATGACATTTTCCTTTATCCATACACATGCTATCTGTCCCATCCACCTGCCGGTCAGTCCGTCTGCGGACCTAGCAGTCCATCCTTTTTCTATCTTCAGTCCGTGCGTCTACACACAGGGCGGCGTTTGCTCGGGAGATGGAGCAGGGTCGACTTGGAACCAGAAGGTTGCTAGTTTGATCCCGGCTCCTCCCAGGAGTGTCGAGGGGGGCCCTGAGCAAGACATCTCACCCTAACTGCCTCCGACGAGCTGGCAGTCGCCTTGCATGGCTGACACCGCCGTCGGTGTGTGAATGTGTGTATGAACTGGTAAATGTCAGGCAATCATTGTAAAGGCCTTTGAGTGGCCACTGGTTAGAGAAGCGCTCTATAAATGCAGTCCATTTACCCGCCTGACATCCTGTCCGTCTCTTATTTATCTTGCTAGGCTGCAGTCGTAATTGGCGTCAATGCAGAGCAACAGCCCAGGTCCAAGGATAGAGGAACCGGGAAAACTGTGATATAGTGTTATAAATTTCCACCGTATCTGCCCTGAGAATGATCCAGCTGCCTTCTGTGGAGCGGTTGGATGCTAGATCAGAACACGGTTTGTTGATAACGTTACGCAGCAAAAACACTTTCATCAGAAGACGAGAGAAAGTCTGATCGGTGCAATGTTGATTACAATCAGCACTGGGGGAGCTCAGAGGGGAATGATGGAATCCATTGTGTGGTGATTTGCTGGTGTCTGCTACTACAGCAGTGACACAGGATAACAGTCCCACAGGATCCTCTTCTGATTGGTGCCTGGGAACTATTCACCCTACATGCACCTCACACGTCAAACATACTAGACACATACAGCCTTTAGAGAATAGTACACAATCTGAACAAGACGCTTTGGTACATACAATATTATTTTGGGGTTCAATGTGTCAACGGCATCTAAATTTGTGTGCATGTTTTACTTTGACACTTGCTCCAATGGCAATGCTTTTCTCTTCTATTTAGTCAAATAAATGTAGTAATTTAGCCAACCTGGATTCTAAAGCATGTCATTAAGGAGAAGGTACGGGGTTTTGCATGTTGCCTAAAGACTGCCTACAGATGTTTGTAGTGATTGAGGAATAAACCCAGAAACTTTTGTCTTGACACTCTCCCCTGCCCCACTTAAACCCTTCCTTTAATAGATCTGTGCCTTTTAAATCCCTTTAACAACAAAGACTTTGCGCTCTCGGAGACAGCAGGTCAACCCTGTAGTTGCTAGCACTTCAGATTCAACCACTGTGAAATTAAACGAAACAGGGTGGCTTCCCTCGCCAAAATAAGGATTTGCAGAACAAGTAAAAAGCATAAAAAACAAACAAAAAAAACAAGACATTTTGTTTAACTCTTAAGTGCTGATGAACATCCAGATATTTATTCAATTTCGACAGACAGACACACAATCCAAAATTGCTGTCTGTGATTCATAAAGTACATCTTATCTCTGACTGGTGGATTATCTGCCTTGATAATGTTTCCAGAGATCCTACGGGACATCTGTGCCCTTTCCATTGGCTCACTCTCACTAGCTGCCCTCCTCTGAGAGCTGTTCAGATGTCACCACGGGAGTCTTCAGTCACACACTGGATCATCACTTCCGATACACACCCACACACACAGACCCACTCACACAAACACAAACACACACACACACACACACACAACACACACACACACACACACACACACACAGGCATTCACACACACACAAATACATACACATACATGCACATGCATGTATGCACACAACACACACACACACACAGTGTGTGTGTGTGTGTGTGTGTGTGTGTGTGTGTGTGTGTGTGTGTGTGTGTGTGTGTGTGTGTGTGTGTGTGTGTGTGTGTGTGTGTGTGTGTGTGTGTGTGTGTGTGTGTGTGTGTGTGTGTGCATGCATACGCACGCACACACACACACACACACACACAGGCATTCACACACACACATACATACACATACATCACATACACTACACACACACACACACACACATACATACATACACACACACACACACACACACACACATACATACATACATACATACATACATACATACATACATACATAGTATACACACACACACATACTATTATTCAGACACACTCACAAGCACACACACCAAGAGAGATACCTCTTCTGAGCTGAATTAATAGGTTTTTCATGGGTTCTCTGAGCATTTATTAAAAACTCTAGGCAATCACACAGCCACATGGCACACTCACACACCTGCCTAAACAGACTGACAAGCACTGTTCTGTTTCTCCTCATTTTCTTTCATTGCTTTTCCTGAGGATTTTTCACATTCGCTCTCTCTCTACCCCAACCCATATGCTGTCTCCTATTCCTACTTAACTCTTTTCACACATGAGAGGCTATTTACCATTTAGCAGATGCTTTTATTCAAAGTGACAGACATTAAGATATACACGTCAGGTAGGTAAAGGCAGGTATGGAGGAGGAGGCATCCCATGCTAAAAGTTGCCTACAGGCTGTGGAAGAAGGAGGGAATCAAACCCAGTGCCTTTTGTCTGGGAGTAGATCCCTACACTATACTGAAACCGAGCTCTGCCATTTCAGTTGAATATAACAAAGGAACATTAAGGACATGGGCATCACTGAGACACTACATAATTCCTTTATTCAGAGGAGACAAGAAGGGTTAGTGGTCACAGCTAGCGACCTGTCTCTTTGAAATCCTCTGAGACCGTACACAACGCCATCATTCCGACGTGTTGTCGCTGTGCGTGTCACGGTCGTGTTTCAGTATCCCTCCCCCTGCCTCCCGGCATGCTCCTCCCTCCGTAACGCTTCCCAGTCCTACCTTGAGTAGCGTCTTCCAGGCCCAGTGTGTTTCCACCTGTCCCTCAGATTGTCTAAGTGGTACTTATGGCCCAGCCTGGTGTCAAGACGTTCACGGCTGTTCGTCAGTGTCCCTGGCACACAGCCACCACCCAGTTAGTTGAGCTGTTTTCGGGGACGATAGACAGTCACGTGGGTTGAAGGAGAAAGGCAATGATACAAGGCATATGGGGGCAGGTTGTGACTGAACTATTGTGGCTGTGAAGCTAGTTTCCACCCGGTTCTGTCAGAGAGTGGGGAGAGCGGGAGAATATCTCCAATTTATCTTATCTTTCAGTTCCAGTTTTTTTTTCGTCTCACTGTAGAGTTTTGTGTTTCCCCTTATTAAAAGGGAAAAAAAATGTGTTTAAATTGGCCTTTTCTCCCTGGGTTGTTAATCTCAGCCTCTAGAGAAGCGAGATATGGTTACAGATATGGACCCGACAGAAACTGGGACAGCAGGAGCGGCACACCGTGTGTGTGTGTGTGTGTGTGTGTGTGTGTGTGTGTGTGTGTGTGTGTGTGTGTGTGTGTGTGTGTGTGTGTGTGTGTGTGTGTGTGTGTGTGTGTGTGTGTGTGTGTGTGCAGTGAGGTAAAGAAGGGCTTCCACGATTCAACAGCACAATTTGTGTAGCAGCTCTCCACCCACCAGTAGGCTCAGAAACCCTGATTACCTCCACCCCAGCATCACCGCAGGGATCTGGGCTACCATGCCGTGCTGCCCCCGGATCCAGAGGACCAGAACCCCCAACCCAAGACCCCACACTGTGGGAAGTCGTGTCTAACATGCGTGGGTTGGAATACAGGGATCACAGACTCACTTCACTACTTCTGGCCTATTTAAATACTTCGGGCTTCACCTAACTGCTGCAGGGCTAAGAAATTCAATATATTTTCCTCTGTAATACTGTGGCAATGAAGACAGCGGGACATATAGTCACACTCTCATTTAACACTAAGAGCTGATACTGGGGAGGCAAGCAAGGCAAACATTTGGTTATTCTGCTCCTCAAACACGATGCACTGGTCCTCATCGGCCGTTCTTTATCCTCCTTCGGATCCTGGACCTGCAATCTAGAGCAGCCACTGAAATGATGATTTCA